>JBBDGP010000189.1:600000-1052500 GCA_037952835.1 Lithobates septentrionalis
CTCTTACCAAGTTGGTCTATGAAGATGAACTTATGCACTTGGGATTCACACGTCTCTGCAGATAAGAGAACCCTTATGAGGAGGGAGAGATTGTTCCTTTATTGTGGCCAGGCAGGTCACCTTTTGAAATCTTGTCCTAGCCGACCAAGGAATGCCTGAACCTTGAGGTCCTGTCACAGACAGACCTTAGGTGGCATTGTTTCATCCCCAGTTATCCAGAAGGATAAGCACTTGGTTTTGGTTACCCTTTCTTGGGCTGAGTCGAGATACAGGCTCTTATCAATTCTGGGGCTGCAGGCCTGTTCATTGATGTTGCCTTTGTATCGAAGCACCCGATTCCACTGCAGCTGCATGACACTCCACTTGCCATTGAGGCTCTTAATGGAAGAGCCCTGAAAGAGGAGACATCTCCTCGAATGTACCGCTGTGCTGGGCTCTTTTCTTGTCTAGTTTCAATTACATTGTCTCATTCTTACCCGGTACTAAGAATGTAAGGGCTGATGCTTTGTTACAAAAAATTTTCTCCACTACCAAGATGGAGTTGGTTACCGTTCCTGTGATTCCTCCTGATCATATTCTGGCTACGGTTCGCACCAGTCTCACTTCTCCTTTGGGTGACAAAATTCTTGCTGCTCAGATCCATACTCCTCCTGAGAAACCTTGTGACCACTGCTTTGTCCCCGTACTCCTGTGCTGCAGACTTAACATTCTCCAAAGGCTGCTGGCCACCCTGGGGAGAATCAACTCTTTTGGGCCATTTCCCAACAATTCCTAGTCTACGTGCTGATCTAACCGCCTTCATAGCTGCCTGTTCCATGTGTGCTCAGAGTAAGACTCCATGACACCAAAGACATGCTGGTAGGTTAGTTGGCTTCTGTCCAAAAATTGGCCGTAGTATATGAATGTGAGTTGGGGACCTTGGATTGTGGGCTCCTTGAGGGTAGGGTGTGATGTATGTGTTGACAGCGCTATATGGGTACCTTAAAAAAAATTTAAATAATAAAATAATAGATGAGCATCTTAATGAGAAACAATGTACAGGGGTAGGGAGAATTGCAGACACAAACCCACACTCACTCAGGTTGAACTGGATGGACTGGTGTCTTTTTTCAACCTTACTAACTATGTAACTATGTAACTCTGAACAACTTCCAGTGGGCCTCCTACAACCCATACCCAATGGAGAGAGGCCCTGGACCCACCTGTCTATGGATTTCATTGTGGAGTTACCCAACTCCCAGGGCAACACAGTTATCCTTAAACATTAAATGGAAGACACTCATAGGAGGGAAGACAAAAATGGCTGCACACCCCTTATGAAATTATCAAAAAAGGAGACTGTCCCCCATGGGGGGTTTTCTTGGCAGCAAAAGATAAGAATATATCAAAGAATTGTATAAAAGTTGAAATTCTTTATTTTTTATTTTTGTTGTAACAAAGTATCAAAAAGTAGCTATTTAAAATATATATAGTCAAAACATGAGCTGTGATACATATAGGTAAGTAAAAACAATGTCACTAACATGACGGTATATAATAATAACGCACCATAATCAAACACCATAAAGGAAGGTGATATATATATATCTTGTATTTGAAACTGACGCATTTCGACCCCAACGGGTCTTCTTCAGAGGATTATGTAAACTGTAAAAATGTTAGCAAGTGTTGAAATCTTTATTTGATAAGGAAAAAAGAAAAAAGGAAAAAAAAACAATAATAAACAATTTCTTATATTTACCAATCGCACTGTGTTAGGCCATATTCAGTGCTCTCTGTACGAAAATAACCCCCTTACACGATCTCAACGTCTCTCATTGATCGGCACCGTCAGCAAGAGGGGAACCCACCGCTCATGCACGCCTTACGAGGAGTCACGCGATGGGAAATCCCATACAATTGGGGAGACTTAGGAGAGCTATGGGCGGTACCTGTAGTCAAAGTGTTATATATAATATAATAAATGAGCAGCTCAAGAGAATGGTGAGAAAGTATACATATGTATCTACATACTAATCTATAGTCTATGCACTACACCTGTATTATGTGTCAATTACTGCGACTTGGATGGTCTGTATAGAAACTCGGATAATAAAAACAAGGAAAGTGGGAGAAGGAAAAGAGGAAAAAGGGGAATGTGGGGGGCAGTCTGGTGGGGAAAGGGGGGGAGGGAAGGGGAACAAAAAAAAAAGGGGAGGGGGAGGTTGAAGAAGTGAGGGATAGATATGCGGAATAAAAGGGAGGAAAGAGAACACAGACCAAACAAAACCAGTGGCAAGAAAATGAATAGAATGTTGGGAATAATTGTAATTAAGTATAACGAATTAGATACAGGGTAAATGACTGAGTGAGTGTGAAAAAGCCAATTGAAAAAATAGGAGTGAAATGGAGGGAGAGGATGTGAGAGTGAAATGAACGTTGGGTGCAAAGAAGTGTACCAATGAACAACACAACCATGACAGACCACACTGGCAAAAAACAGTGAACCTCATGTGACTGCAAAATACCCAAGAACTGTGAATGGGAAAAGGAGAGAGAGGGAAGGGAAGCGATACTGGAGAAGGTGAGGGATTGCATGAAGTGAATGAACAACGATAAGATTACCTTAATTCCTATATAAATATTGGTTCCAGTTAGGAAGAGGGGACACTCGTGGGTGTGCCACCTTGGTGTGTACACAATGTAAGTAAAAGGCGGTCTGCAAACATCAGAAATAATAACTGTGAGTGCATGGGTTGTAAGCGACAGTCATGGTGGAGAGCACACATCATGAAGTCAGGTAAAGTAATATAGCACAGCCATGGCGCATGAAAACAGTCCAGAATGCCACTGGCGAGGGTCAGGGGGTGGATGAGCGGGAGAGGAAATGGGAGGTGAGGACGTGAGAACGTAGCGTCCGTCACAGAGGGAGGGGTCCCAGTGTAGCAGCAGGAAGCCGCCTCGAGGAACGCTCTGTGAAGCCGCCGGTGGATATATCACAACAGGAGGAGAACCTCAGCCTGTCAGCAGGGAAGATGACAGCTACATGAAAAAAAAGATACCGTCAGAGAAACATCTTAGGACACCGAGGAGCGGCCGGAGTAGTAAGATAAGTGTAAACCGAAAGTGATCTGTGAAGCAGTTGTAAGCCCCGGCATCCCACCCCCCCTCCTCCCCCTCGTCTCCCCTGTCTTCCGAATGGCTGGTTATCTGTGAAATAGCTGTGAGCCCCGGCATCTCGCCCCCCCTCCTCCCCCTCGTCTCCCCTGTCTCCCGAATGGCTGGTTAGAGGATTTATTGTTTGCAGTATCCTCAGCCATAAACACTGGAGGAATCAAGGGAAGTTTTCTTTCTGAGATACAGAACCTGTAAGAGTGGAGAGTGGAGAGGGTAAGAGGTGGATGAATGAGAGAGAAATGGTTAACAGCATGTGAAGTGAAAGTCTGGAAGGACAGAATTCAAGTGTATTGTGGAGATGCTGAAGTTTAAACTCTGTGTGAAAATAACTTAACTGAACATCAATGAGAAAGTTGGTAATGTGATCAAACATCAAGGGATTGTATTTAAAAACGTCAGGGAAACATAAAGGAATATATGTGACCATCAGCATCATTAGTGTTGTCAGCATAAAGCATCTGAGATGTGGATGATAAAGGAATATATATTGGCTTAAGAGACAAATGGTTAAAGTCTGTTATAAAAGCGGTATCAGAGCTGTGGTGGGGGAGGGGCAGAAGAAAGGGGGAGAACCACGATCAGGAAGAACCAACAAACCACCAGAAGAATAACACCTAAAAATAAATAAAAATAAATAAATAAATAAACATAATCAGCTGGGGAAACATCTAAATCACCATAAAACACAACAGGATTGACATAGGGGATATCCCTAGATAGGGGTAAACCCTGGAACAGCTCTTGTACCTTTCACCTCCACTGCCCATCCCTATAAACCTCTTTCGGCACCCCCTGTTCCAGTAAGACATATTGCTCTCCCCTAATTAAGGGAGAGCAGGGAATTAAGGCTGGGTAAATGGATAAGAGGGATAAGAAGGGTAAAGATGAGTAAAAGCACAAACAAAACGACAAGAGGAGGCGCCCCCAAATCTCCAAAAGATAAACCAGGGGTCAGTACATTGAAGCATTACATGACACAAGGAGCCAGCCCAAGAATTACGGAAGCGGAGAAGCAGGGGAAAGCGAAGGTGGAAAATAAAAAAGGGACAGATAAGAAGGTGGGTGAGACCCCAGAACACTCCAGGGAAGATTTCACATCAGAAGGGGAGTTGGAAAGCAGTAGGATAGAGGGGAGACCATCTGAGTCTCTCCCCCCCACAAAAGGAGAGATGAATGAGATGTTACTGAGACTGGAAAAGTCGATTAAAACAGACATCAACATGATGAGAGGAGATCTGGGAAGCCTCCTGGATAGGGTAGAAGAAACAGAAAAAATAGTGGAAAATCAAAAGAAAGAACTGGAAACCCTTAAACAGCAAATGAAAATAGCACAACAAACCCAGAAGGAAATTCTTTATAAGCTGGAAGACCAGGAAAATAGAAATAGAAGACAGAATATAAGGTTACGATCAGTCCCAGAAAAAGAGGGAGAAGACCTGAGGAAAATGTGCACAATAGTGCTAGGCCCCCTTATAGATAAAAAGGATGAAGGATCCCTAAGAATAGAAAGAATACACCGAGTTGGATACAGGCGGAACCCAGAAGAGAGACCACGGGACATTATTATTAGATTTAGATTCTATGAGGATAAAATGGAGATCTGGGGAAAATTAAGAGGAAAACCACCCTTGACATATGAAGGAGCGGAGTTACAGGTGTATGCCGATCTATCCCAAGAAACCCTGACAAGAAGAAGACATCTCAAACCCCTCTTAGAAAAAATGAGACAACAAAACATCAGATACAGCTGGGGGTTCCCAGCCTGCCTGATAGGATACAAAGAAGGGAGATCAGTGAAATTGCGCTTCCTCGAAGACCTGGAAGAGTTCTGCAGAAAACTAGACTTACAGATGCCAGATATACCGGGCTGGATGGGGGGGGGACTAGGGGGGAGGGGGAGGGGAAAAGGGGGGGGGAGAAAAAAAAAGGGGAAAAAAAAAAAAAAAGGGGGGAGAAGCTCTCCTGTTTAGGGGAGAGGGGAGGAGGAATATTAAAATATAAGGTGCACAGATCACGTGAAATAGAGGATGGCTGATCAACACCCCTTCAATTCTCAATCTAAAGAAGGGGTGAGAGGCTACACTGGGTCCCATACCTTGGGACAATTGGGTTTGTTAGACGCCTTGATTTTCAGGGTGCCGAACAAACTAGGGGCCCATATGGGGCCAGGAGGGGAGAGGGGGGGAGGGGGGAGGATGGAGGGGGGGTGGTGGGAGGAAGGGGAATGGGGGGGAGGGTAGGTACATTGTGCACATGCCTCGACAGAAAAAGGGGTAGTTCAAGGTAGGCCAGAGGTACAAAAGGTAGCAAATCCAGAAAAATGACAACACTTAAATTCCTATCCTATAATGTAAAAGGGTTAAACTCAAACTTGAAAAGGCACAAAATTTTGAGAGAACTACAGACCTACGGGGCAGGGGTGGTGTCCCTTCAGGAGACCCATTTAACATATGAATCAAATATTAGATTAAGATCAAAAGAATACCCGAATTGGTTTTATGGAGATGCAATATCGAAAAGAGCAAGGGGAGTGGCGATAGGATTGGCTAAAGGGGTACAGTTTAAATTAGGAGGTATGATGCAGGACCCAGGAGGGAGATTTCTATTTGTCAAAGGAATACTTGGAGAAATGGAATGCACCCTCGCCAACATATATGCCCCAAACAAAAACCCAATAGGGTTTCTGAAGGACACATTGGAGAAATTAATGGATTTCAGGAAGGGGGAACTCATAGTAATGGGTGACCTCAACATGTGTTTAGAACCAGAGATTGATAGTACGTCCGTGGCACAGGGGACGAATAACGGACAGATGAGGAAGATAAAACAGGAACTACATAAAAATCAACTGGTAGACATCTGGAGGGTCATGAATGGTAAAACACGAGATTATACGTTCTACTCCTCTGTGCACCGGACGTACTCTAGGATTGATTATATCTTAGTAGACCATAGACTTTTAGACAGGATAGTAGGCTCAAAAATAGGAATAATCACAATATCAGACCATGCCCCTATTGAGATGGAGATGCAGATATACAGGGCTCAAGGAAGGCAGTCACTATGGAGAATAAATGAAGATCTATTGCAAAGCGAAGATATCTCCAAAAAAATAGAGAGAGAACTAAAATATTATTTTGCAACAAATGAAACAGGAGATATATCGGGGTCGGCGATATGGGAAGCACATAAAGCCTACATAAGGGGAATAATAATAAAAGAGGGAGCAAGGAGAAAGAAGGAAAGGAAAAACAAAATGGGAAATGTTATAAAAGAAATTTTTAATTTAGAACAAGAACATAAAAAACACAGAGGACACCACCAAACAACATACCTAGCACTGATAAATAAACGAGATGAGCTAAAAAAATTGATGGAACAAGAAACAAAGGAAAAATTTAACCAAGTAGCTAAAGAAAGATATGTGTGGGGAAATAAGGCGGGAAAACATCTAGCCAGAATGCTTAGGAAAAAAAAAAGCCCTAAACTTTATAGGAAAGATACAGGATAAACAGGGGAAGATGGTATATGAAACCAAAGAGATTGGTGAAGTATTTAAAAACTACTATAGTGAACTATATACGGAGGAGATGAACGGAGGCCAGATAAGTGAGGAGAATAAAAACAGGAAGATAGAGGAATTCTTAAAGCATGCCAAATTAACCAAGATTACAGAAAATGCTAGAGAGGTCCTGGAGAAACCAATAACAGAGGAGGAGATATATAGAGCAATAGCGGATAGTACACAGGGGAAAAGTCCGGGTCCGGATGGGTTCACCACATTTTACTACAAGAAATTTAAAGACATACTAGTACCGAAAATGTGTAAGTACATGAACGGGGTGGGAAGTGAGTTTGAATTAAGTAGTGAGGCGCTTTTTGCTACAATCACCGTGATCCCCAAAGAGGCCAAAGACGCGACTCTATGCGCTAGCTACAGACCGATATCATTGATTAACGTAGACACAAAAATATACTCAAAAGTACTGGCCACGAGGATAAAAGAATTGATGAATGGGGTGATTCATCCGGACCAAGTAGGCTTTACAGCAGGAAGGGAAGGAAGAGATAATGGGGTGAGAACCCTATTGCTGCTCCAGAAGAGAAGGGAGGAGGGACTTCCAGGTCTGCTCTTGTCAAGTGATGCCGAAAAGGCGTTTGACAGGGTGGACTGGGAGTTCCTGTTTCGAACCCTAGAAATAATAGGAATAGGCCCAAAGATGATAGGATGGATTAAAGCACTTTATAGAAAACCCAAGGCGGCCATTAAGATCAACGGAACCCTGTCGGCACCTTTCGAGATGAAGAGAGGGACTAGACAGGGATGCCCCCTGTCTCCCCTTCTCTTCGTGTTGGCCCTAGAACCCCTCCTTGCAACAATCAGAAATAACCCTGACATTGAAGGATTTAAAGTGGGAGAAGAGGAGCATAAATTGGCCGCATATGCGGACGATGTGCTCTTCTATATAAGTAACCCCGGAAATACATTACCAAGATTGGTTAAAATATTAAAACAATATGGCGAAATAACAAATTTTAAGATTAATATGGGGAAATCGGAAATTTTAAAGATAAAAGTGAGTAAAATAGAGGAGGAAAAACTGAAGAGAGATTTCCAATTCCGCTGGAAAAAAGAGATCAAATATTTGGGAATAAGGCTCGCGAACTCCCCGGAAAAGATATATAGAAAAAACTATATCCATCTCTTGGATGAAATAAAGAGGGAAGGGAAAAAACTCCAGACAAAACCTCTTTCATGGATGGGGCGTATTAACGCCATAAAAATGATCCTCCTACCAATGATCACGTATAAATTCCAAATGTTACCTATTAAACTCCCACAGGAATATATTAGAAAACTGAAATCAATAATCTCCAACATAATATGGAAAAACAAAAGATCAAGAATATCTTTAAAGACCCTAAAACAAGATAAAGACAAAGGGGGCCTGGCGGTCCCGGATATTCTAGAATATTACAAAGCAATAATTTTATCAAGAGCAATAGAATGGGCTAGGGATAATCAAGAAAAAAGATGGGTGAATATAGAAAAATATTATAGTAAAACACGTTTAGGATCTATTATTTGGAATCCTCCGCATCACAGAACGGTAGATGAGAAAACGCACTGTTTGACAAAAATAGTTTTAAAGATATGGGATGTAGTATATAAACAATTAGATAAGATTTATAATTCTCCCCTGATAGAATTAAAGGAGAATGAATATTTTGCACCAGGGAAGAGAAATATAGGTGGGAACTGGATAAAAAAAGATAAAGTACAACTTAGAGAAATACTTAAAAAGGGGAAAATTGTCACCATTACTGAGTTGAAACAAAACACTGACACATGGGTGATAGATGAATGGAGGTACATGCAATTAGATCGCTTCGTGAAAAATCTACCTCAACCGATAAGATCAGGAGAAAATTTGACAGCATTAGAAAAATTATGTTGTGCGGAAAAAACAAAAACACAATATCAAAGCTATATAAACTAATATTGAAAGAAGAAGAAGCAGAGGTACCCACATTCATCAAAAAATGGGAAAAGGAATTGGGAACACAAAAAAACACGAGCACGATTAATAAGATGTTATTTTTGGCCCATAGCTCAGCGGCAGACATAAAAACGGCCGAGATGAATTATAAATGTATGGCAAGGTGGTACGCAACGCCAGATAGGATCAGTAAATTTCAACATGGGAAATCGGCAGATTGTTGGCGGGGCTGTGGGGGGATGGGTACTATGGCTCACTTATGGTGGAACTGCCCGGTAATTAAAAAATATTGGAAAAAAATCTTGAGCTTGATTAAGGAGATTACAAAAATAGAGGTGAAGGAGGATCCGTGGGTGGTTCTCTTCCACGGCATAGAAGGGAATGTGAAACAATATAAAACATCTCTGGTTCCACATCTATTAAACGCAGCAAAAAGATTAATCCCCAAAAATTGGTGGGGAAAAGAAAGTCCGGAGATGTGGGACTGGATAAATGCCGTGGAGGAGACCCACACCATGGAGCAGTTTTCTTTCTATAAAGAGGAAAAGATAGAAGTAGACAAATGGAAATGCTGGAAGGAGTTTAAAAAAACATGGAGTTATGCAGAAAAAATCAGGATTTAACTACCTACCAAGTAGATCATAGGCAATGCACAAGGGTTAGGGGGGGAGAGGGGAGGGAGAAGGGAGAGAGGGGGGGCTACATATATATATGGTTTCTTTTTTTACTTAGATATGTAAAACAGAGAGATGTATAAATAAAGATAAAATTTTAGAGAAGGGGAACTAATGCCGCGTACACACGAGCGGACATTACGGCGGACTTTGCCCGGCGGACTGGATTTCGTCGGACAATTCGATGTGTGTGGGCTCCAGCGGACTTTGTTTTCTCAAAAGTTCGACGGAATTAGATTTGAAACTTGTTTTAAATTTATCCGTTGAAATCGAGTCCGGTCGAAAAGTCCGCCGTCTGTATGCTAGTTCGACGGACAAAAAGCCACGCTAGGGCAGCTATTGGCTACTGGCTATGAACTTCCTTGTTTTAGTCCGGTCGTACGTCATCACGTACGAATTCGACGGACTTTGGTGGATTGTGTGTAGGCAAGTCCGTTCATTCACAAAGTCCGTCGGAAAGTACGTCGAAAAGTCCGCCGGGCAAAGTCCGCCGTAATGTCCGCTCGTGTGTACGCGGCATAAGGGTTGAGCCTCATCAGGTGAGGTTAGGTTTTATATAATTATTTTCTTGTAAACCCCTGTTGTTTCCTTCTGTTGAAAACAAAATAGATATGCCACAGTGATGAAGAGATGAAAAGAGACATATATGAGCGAGAAAGCTGAATTAGTCTCTCTAGGAATTTTCTGAAGTGGCAAAAAAAAAAAAAAAAAGAAAAAAAGAATGCCACTGGCAGGGAAAAAGATGCACTCCGGGTGGTGCTGCCACCCAGTGGATGCATGGGGAGGCACAGGGCCCTTGCGCCCCCCCCACCCTGCCAGGAAGGAACGCTGTGGTGGAGGTCCCACTCCCGCTAAGCCGGCAGACCAGGGACGGATGGTTTCACTGGTTGGGGGGAGAGAAAAAAATAAATAAAGCAAAACAAAGACAAAAGCAAAAGACCAATAATCAAAAATGCATAACATATATTGTATAACCATCAATACATCATATAACAATGTATGCCATATACAGTATGCACCACCGTTGGTAGATGTGCCCAGTTGTAATGGGCAAATATAACATAGTTATTAAAGAGAAATCAATTTAGATTTAAAGCTGTGAGCTGTATGGTGCACTGCGAAGTCCATGTTATCACTAATAGGGCGTACACACGGTCGGACTTTGTTCGGACATTCCGACAACAAAATCCTAGGATTTTTTCAGACGGATGTTGGCTCAAACTTGTTTTGCCTACACACGGTCGCACAAAGTTGTCGAAATTTCCGATCGCCAACCACGCGGTCACGTACACCACGTACAACGAGACTAGAAAAGGCCGGTTCAGAACCAAGCGCGGCACCCTTTGGGCTCCTTTTGCTAATCTCGTGTTAGTAAAAGTTTGGTGAGAGACGATTCGCGCTTTTTCAGACTCGTGGCTTTCAGATCGTTTTCTGCCGTTCAGTTTGTGCTTGTGGGTTTGTATCTGCTCTTCAGTGCGTGCAGTCAGTTCGTATCAGAGTTTTCTGTGTGATCTTGCCTGCTCATTGCTGTTTTTCAGGTCGCTCTTCACAGGCCTTGCTGTTCTTCAGTGCGTTCTGTTATTTCGTTCTGAGCAGCAGACCGTTTTCTAGCCATGTTTCGTATGCGTACTCCTCGTAGAGTTCGTGCTGTGCGGGGGCTTGGTGTTGGGGTCCTGACCTTGACACAAGTCCAGTCCATGAACAGGGTGGGGAGGAGTTCATGGACCAAGAATTGGTTGCTTCAGCGTGACCAGTTCTGTCATATGCCTTTGCTCCGTGAGATCCGTGAGAATAATCCTGATGATTTCAGGAACTTTCTCCGGATGACGGACCCCGTGTTTCACTGTTTATTGGCTTCGCTGACCCCCTATATCAGCAGGCAGGATACCTGCATGAGGCAAGCCATCACTCCGGAGCAGAGGTTGGTCGCTACCTTGCGGTATTTGGCCACAGGGAGAAGCCTGCAGGACCTCAAGTTCTCGACAGGCATCTCCCCCCAGGTTCTGGGGATCATTATTCCAGAGACCTGTTCTGCCATCATCCAGGTCCTGCAGAAGGAGTATATGAAGGTAAGATTTTTATCCTCTAATATCACATTTTATTGTATTGAATGTTTGCTAATATATTGTATTTCTTTCCTCATTCCCTAATTACCATGATTGTAATATGCTGTGAATGTCCCCTTTGTTCTCATGCATGCTGGATTTTTATGTAATTATTATTTTAGGTCCTTCATACATATTTGCCCTTCACTAACCTCCCCAGCATGGTGTCTCCTGCCCTATATTCACCTCATGTAGTCACTTAACAATGTATTTTATCAGCTCCATAGTAGTGCTTTACTCCAAACACCCCCTAAAATGTTTGTAAATGTTATTTTTGATTTAAATTCATGCAGAGTGCCAGAGGCTTTTTTTTGTGGGGTCCCCAAATAATTTTTAGTAACCCTCCCTCCCCCCAACTGCTAAGTCAGCTGATCCCAATTCTCTATCCTCAATCATCTATCTGCTGACTTTGCCAAACCCATACACACTATACACATCTCTTCACTGGTCAGATTTATGGATGAATTCCCCAAAGCATGTAGTGCAAGGGCCTGCCTGTATACTTTACAATGGTACTGTTTAAAGTTTTTGTATCCTATTATTATCTTGATAGGTAATAGCAGAATGTCCAAATGTCCTCAAATGTGTACAGTGTGTATTTATATCTTTGTATTATGACACTTCTTACCTGTCCAGTGGGCTGCCAATAGTGTAACTAAGGAGGGTCTGTTCCAAGTAATACCCTGTATTTAGGCCTTCATCTCTCAATGACGTGAAGAGGGTTACCTTTCCAAGAGTTCCCCCCCCTATAATGTTAGAAATGGCCCATGAGGGGGGGGGGGGAATATGATAGGTGTACCTTATACTTTGGCGTTGTTAAATTCCCCTTAATAAATGCTATCTGGAGGTTGCCCTATAATGTTTGTGTCTAATCTGCTTGCCATGTTTCTGTGAAAAAATAGTAATGTTTATTGTTTTTTCCTCAACAGTTTCCTTCCATGCCACAGGAATGGCAGACTGTGGCCTCCCACTTTGCCCAGCGGTGGGACTTTCCTAACTGCGGAGGGGCAATTGATGGGAAACACGTCCACATCGTCCCACCACCCAACTCGGGGTCGTACTATTATAATTACAAGGGGTTTAATAGTATAGTGATGTTGGCGGTGGTGTCGGATAATTACGACTTCTTGTATGTGGACGTGGGGAAGAATGGCCGGATGTCCGATGGTGGAGTCATCGCCCAGACGGAGTTCTATAGGCATCTCCAGAATGGCAGCTTGGACTTGCCAGGTCCAGAGGACAATGTTGAAGGTCTCCCATTTGTGTTCGTTGCTGATGAAGCGTTTGCGCTGGGGGACCACCTGATGTGGCCATTCCCGATGAGGACCCTCACCCCGGAACAGAGGGTTTTTAATTACCGGCTGGCCAGAGCCTGAAGAGTGGTGGAGAACACATTTGGAATCCTGGCCAGCCGGTTCCGACTATTTCTGACACCCATCCATATGGCGGAGTATAAACTGAACCATATAATACTTGCGTGCTGTGTTCTCCATAATTTTTTAAGAAAACATTCGGCCAACTATGCTGGCTCAGTTGGGCCTGAGGCCGGAATCCTACATCCAACAACACTGACGGCAATTGAAAGTGGCCGTCCTGGCTTGCCCTCCCTGAGTGCCCGTGATGTCCGGTTACGATACCTGGAGTTCTTTGCGGGTAGGGGGGCTATCAATATGCCAGACAATATGTGAAGCCTTTTTCTAATAAAAAAAAAACCAAAAAAATTCTTTGTGGACATTTACTGCTTGTGTTTGTTTTAGCTGACCCTGACAGAAATGTGTTGAGTGCAGAAAATGTCGTGATTGGGTAACCTTATAAAAAACACTGTTGGCTGGTATTTCCTAAATGCAAAAACACATTTCACTACAAGTGCACTTACAACTGCACTGAAACTGCACTTGTAGTGCAAAGTGGATTTGCCCTTAGGAAATAACCCCCATTTTTGCATAAAACAGCTATTACATCACTCCAAAAGTGTTGTAGTGTTGAGACAATAATCCACACATTCTTGAGTAACCAACTTTTTTATACCTGCACAATCACATGTGCATTTACCAAAGGTTTTTAAAACAAACCAACATGTTTGTTGTATAACAATTTTTGCAGTAGCATTATCAAAAATCAAAATGTCCATTTAAGATAAAACAGGCATGTGTAAAACCCAAAAGAAAGCCAAAAAACTTGAACTTACAAAGTTCACATTTAGAAAAACCTGAAGGCGATATCAGACATCAGTATTTAGGAACTGTGTTTGATATAGCGTTCAGATGGGGGGAAATCACTTCTGGCAAAGCCAAATTTGGAAGATGCACACCAAGTTCCGAATGTCAACCTGTGCGACCTGCCATCAGGGGGGATCAAGGGACGTGTTTTTGGGGAGCAAGCCCTTCCTCAACGCTACTTTATAATTGAGGAAGGGGTTGCACCCCCAAAACGCGTCCATTGAGCTCCCGTGATGGCAGATAGCACATGTTGACACACTGTGTGCATCCTCCAAATTTGGTTTTTCAAAACATTGCAAAAAGATTTTAAAAATTGGAACACAATCCCAAAAATATATTTTGTGGGGTTTTAAATTCGCCCCAAAACATCAATGATGTTATTATTTTTTTTAATAACATCATTTATTTTTTGCTGTATGTTGTGCAATTCAAGATTACACCCCATGATCTCCCCGATCAGGATATGGGCACTTTCTGAAGTAAAGCGTTCTGGATCCACAACCTCACGATCACCTAAAAAGAGAGAAACAAAACAAAAACAGGTATCAAAAATCTGCCACCATCCATATCGGTAACCTGAGCCTGTGGTCGCAGACACTCACCTGTTGTGGTGCCAATCTCCACCATGTCTTCTTCTTCCTCCTGCTCTTCTTGGGTTTGCGGTATTTCACCTTCTTCCAGAGGCGGGGGGTCTCTGGTCTCCTCGGATGAGGGGTGTCCTCCGAGTCTTTTCTCCCCTATGTAAAACAAAAATGGTATAATTAGCACACAGATATTTGATGGCAGAACTAGAAATAGCAAACATTGCTTGGAAGTGGGGTACAATTGTCTATTTTAGCCAAGATGTATTTTTTTTATTGCCCTTTGTCAAGCTGCAATACTTTACCGGTTTAGTACAAACTTCACAGATGGAGACCCCCCTATAGTATACACTGGAGCACCTGTGTGGCCCCCCCTAATAAAAATGTTGTTCTGGGGTCCCACACTAGTGCTCCAGTGTCCAGATGTGAAAACAGCTGCTCAGTGTCTTCTCCTTACACACAATCTAGTTGGCATTTCATTCTAGTAACAAACCCATCTACACAAACAAATATTTGGCATCCAAGTAGGCCCAAAAAAAATGTGGGAAAATGCATATGGCCTAAACAATGGTGTTTTAGAGGGCCAAAGAAAAATGTTTGATACGAACGAATAATGGGCCCATGAACATTAAAGTTGCCCTCTTAAACGTTACAATTACTAAAAGCATATGGAGCAGAACGAACGGAATAAAGACAGAAAGAATAGGAACACAGCACAACTACTTACTTTTTTGCAGCACTCTCCGGATCTTTCGGTACTGCTCTGGTTCTCTTAATTTCAGGTCCGACCACCGCTTCCGGAGCTGATCTTTTGATCTTCGGACCCCAAAATTCCTCTCAAGACTCCTGACCACTTTCGCCATGATCTTGGCCTTTCGGATGTTCAGGTTGGGGTAAGGCCATACTTTCCGTCATAGTCGGACTTCTTCATGATGTCTACCATCTCCAACATCTCCCCAAAGGACATATTTGTGGCCTTAAAACGTCTCTTTCTGGATCGGGACGTGTCCGGATCCGGGCTTTCCTCCTCCTCCTCCTCGTTCCTGCAATTAGCACGCACCTGCTGTGACTCCGCCATGTGCTCTTCCCCCACTGCGCCGAACGAAAAGGGGCGGGAATAGACTAGAAAGAACATCAGGGGCGGGCGGAGTTACACGCATGCGCAGTGTGTATAAATCGTAACACGCGTGCGTATTACGTACGATCGGTGAGCGGAGGAAGGAGCATTGGACGCGCCGATCGTAAGAACGAAGGTAAGAGACAAACTTGTGCCTATACTGCTTCTACATTGAGGCCTATATTGTAACAAGATTAGGAGAGTTTTGTCTGACATTAGGCTTTGTCTTGTGTTGTGTCTTGCAGTGAACATGGATATGGTACTCAAAGATAATGACTTCAGTATTCATAGATATGCTAAGGGAGCTGCCCTGTCTGTGGGAGATTAACCACCCCCATTTCAAGAACCAAGCAAAGAGGAAGGCAGCACTGGTGCAATTGTGTGAAATTGTGAAGCAGGTGATCCCTACGGCAGACATCACCTATTTAAAGAAATTAATTGGTGGCCTGAGGAGTACATATCTAAGGGAGCGCAAGAAAGTCCTGGATTCACAGAGATCCGGAGCAGCAGATGACATCTATGTCCCCAGGATGTTGTACTACGACAGGCTGTATTTTCTGGCAGGCCAGACTGAACCCAGGCCATCCCTCTCCAGTCTTCCTTCCACGCTTCCTTCCCCCCCGGCTGAGGCTTCTGACGCCCAACCTGGGCCTTCCAGGCCGCATGTGGAGGGGCCCAGATTGAGCCAGGTATAGCATTCCTCTAAATATTTCTGCTTGTCCAATCAATGATGTTAACTAGATGTTAGTTGGGAGTACTAATTTAGGATTGTGATTGATGATGCAAAACATTACAACCATGTCCCTTTTTCATACACAGGGAAGTCGCAGCCAGGAGGTGGCCGGGCCGAGCCGGCTGGCTGATCTGCAGGTCCTTCCACCCCCCCTGGAAAGAGAAAGTGGCAGGAGGAGGAGTGCCCTAGAGGAGGCTACCGGAGGAGTCTTTTGGAGGGCTACAGAGGTCCTGGGAGCACGACACACCGTGGAGGAGGACATTGCTGCCGTCATTGCATATAAAATGCAGAGGATGGAGAAGGGCCAACAAGTAATGTGTGAGGCGCTCATATCGGAGGCTCTGGAGAAAGGTATGAGGGGCCAAATTACACCTCAGACACACCTTTGCGATGGTCCTCCTCCTCCTTCTTCAGCTTCAGCTCCTCCTCCTCCTTCTCCTCCAGGTCCTCCCAGTCCTCCTCCAGGTCCTACTCCTCCTCCTGCCACATCTCCAACTGCACAGCCACAGCCGGGAAGGAATCGTGTAAGGAAGACCAGAAAGTGAGGACCCTGGATCCAGTGTGGTCGGCCAAAAAATGCAGCCTCTTGTGGTACCACAGCCTGGAGACACACATGTCATCTGCTGCTATCCGGATCTCTACGAATTCTGGACCAGACTGACCTCCCTTACATATGGACTCCTCAGGCCACCAATTTTGATGTTGAAGAATTGATGTCTGCCGTGGGGGTCCCAGGCTTCACTAATTTCTCATGTTGATCCAGTGTTGCCTTCCTCTTTGTTTGGTTCTGTGCCCTTAATAAAGGATTTTTGTTTGTAATTATACTCTCCTATGTGTTTTACTTCAAAAAGGACAGTTTGTGAGGATTCAGGTACATTTCAAATATACAATGTGAAATGAACAAGGGACACCAACAACAAACTATCTCCTTGAGATTAAATACTAAAAGATATCAATGGTGTTGGGGTAACTTGACACACAAAAGACACACAAAAATATTCTGGAGTAAAAATAAAAATAACATTGAACAAAGATCAGCCTTTGAAAAAATCCAAACATTACAGAAAAAAAAAGGCTTAAAATCAAAAAAATAAATAAAAATAATAATATAAAACTGTCAGATGTGACAACTAATAACAATATATTCAGGGAATCCCAAAAAAAAAACACAAATAAACGTTTGTGAGAAGTGTGTGTGAATATGAGCAGCAAAACTACTTCATTCTTCGCACATTATAAAGAAGAAGAGAGTGCGCTGTATTAAACCATTTTGAACATTGCAGCGTGACGAAAGTGCTGTATCCATTGCGAACGCTTTACCAGAACGAGCTGTCCCGTCTCGGAATTTCTTCTGAGCATGCGTGGCACTTTGTGCGTCGGAACAGGCCACACACGGTCGGAATTGACGCGATCGGATTTTGTTGTCGGAAAATTTTATCTCCTGCTGTCCAACTTTGTGTGTCGGAAAATCCAATGGAAAATGTCCGATGGAGCCCACACACGGTCGGAATTTCCGACAACACGCTCCGATCGGACATTTTCCATCGGAAAATCTGACCGTGTGTACGGGGCATTAGAGTGATTATGTTTGTTGGTTGATATGGTTCAAGGTAGATGCATGTGAAAGGCCGCCTACAGCAATGCCTTCCTGCTTATCCAATTAGTGAGAAGGTATGGGGACATCCAAAAACAAATATGTTGAGATGTTAAATAGGGAAACCCATCCTAACTCTGTGTTCAATGTTTATGAATAAAAAAAGGGAAAATAACATAATATAGATGGGAGCATGTAAAATACCGGAAATGATGAATATGTCTATTACATTTGTTGAAATGGCATGTCCACCCCAGAGCAACCATTCCCAAATATAGGGGTACTAGGGCATGGACATGTCATTCTCAGTGTGTTTTACCTGAAGAAAATCCTCGTAGAAAAGGAGCAAATGAAATAGATTCATTTAGGCCCAGAGATGATGTGGCCTGTAACTGGAATATCCATTTTTGTTCTTTTTGTAATAGAACCTTGTTCCAGTTGCCCCCTCTATCTGGTATATGCATCCTGTAAAGAAAGAGCTGTAAATGTTACTTTAGGTACTATGTAACCATGTGCGGAGACAAAATGTCTCCCCACTGGGAGGTATGGGTTACCTATTTGCATACTGTACATATGTTTGGATATACGTCTCCAAAATTCCTGTTTTGTTTTGCCTATGTAATAGGCGCCACACTCACACTCCATGAGATATACCACACCTCAAGTCTGGCAATTCATGAAGTGTGTGGGCTTGAATACTTCTCCATTCGGAAGATGAAAGGTCTTTTCTTTTCTTATTAGTGGGCAGTAGGAGCAGGGCCCACATGGAAAGGAACCAGCTATAGAGCAGTGTTTAGATCTTTTGTGTTCATTTTTATATTCACTTTGGACAAGTCTGTCCTTGATTGAAGTCGCTCGTTTGTAGGTTATGGCCGGTTGATTATGGATAAAGTGTCTGAGTTTGTGGTCGTCGTTTAGGATACTCCAATGTCGCTGTAGAATATTTTTGATGGCCAAATGTTGGCGTGAGTAGCACATCACAATGCGAGTAGGATTGGAATCAGATCTCCTAGGAGATTTGGATTTGGACAGCAGGTTCAGTCGGGATTGTCTTATAGTTTGATTATATGCCTTCTTCAGGCACGATCGACTATATCCGCGTGCTAACAATCGGTTTTGGAGGTTACCGGCCTCTCTGATGAACAGGCTGTCACTGGAGCAGTTGCGGCGTAGTCACAGATACTGTCCATAAGGGATAGAGTTCTTAAGAGGTAGAGGATGCAAACTATCCGCGTGGAGCACCGTGTTGCTAGCGATGCTCTTACGGAAGAGAGTACTAGATAGCTTCCCTTTGGGTCATGGTGAATTTCAAATTCCGGTCGTTAGTGTTGATCAAATTGAAGAATTCAATGAGTCTGGCCTCGGGTCCCTCCCAGATGACGAAGATGTCGTGAATATACCTAAGCCACTTGGTGATATGGCTAGTGTATAAGACGAGGCCCTCGTCATCCAGGAGGGACTGCTCCCACTCCCCCAGGTACAGGTTGGCGTAGGACGGGGCGCAACAGGTCCCCATAGCCATGCTCTATACCTGGAGGTAGTGGGAGTTGTCGAAACTGAAGTAATTATGGTACAATATATATTCCAGACCATTCAGAATGATTGCATATAATGCAGGATCATAACGTGGAGTGTATTGAAGAACCCTCTTAACAACAGAGAGACCTAAAGTATGGGGGATACTGCTGTATAGGGCCTCCACGTCAATGGTGACAAGGATAGAATGATCCGTTAGTGTGAGGTTGTTGATGATTTTTAAAAATTGTATGGTATCTCTGACAAAGGATGGCAACGATAGGACAAAGGGTTGAAGATGTGCGTCGATTACTCGACTCAAATTTTCAGATATGACCCCATTGCCAGAGACAATGGGACGACCAGTGGGGTTTTTAGGGTTCTTATGAATTTTAGGAAGGCTATAAAAAGTAGCCACTTTAGGGTGTTGAGTCCTAATAAACTCATAGAGGTCCTTGGTAATAGCGCCGGTGTGAAAGGCGCGATCTACCATGTTGTAGAACGTAGAGTTGTACTGACTGATATTTAAAACGGAGATTTGTTTATACCATTCTTTGTTTTGTAGGATATTTAGGTACATAGTTGTGTAATCTTCATTGTCCATGATGACTACGTTGCCAGCCTTGTCAGAGGGTTTAATTATGATCTTAGTGTTTTTGCTTAGTCAATTGAGGGCTTGATTTTCTCCAGTAGTTAAATTATGTGGATTGAATTTAGTTTGGGGCATGTCTGTTTCAAAAAAATGGTTACATTGGGATTAGTATTGGAGTTTGGAAATGAAGTGGAGGCTTGTTGGTTGGATTTGGAGTTGATTTCTCAACTTCGTCTAACAAAGCATCTAAATCAATTTGATCAATCAAATCTATTGTATTATTCTCTTGATAGAGAAGCGTTAAATCCTGTAAGGCCTTGAATTCCTTCATGCTGTATGTTGACCAACCGACTGTATCAGTGTTGGAGTCATCCTTCGCATGCAGGTATTTCAGTAGTAACCTGCGTGCGAAGAGTTGTATGTCTGTAATAGTTTCAAAGACATCGAAATTCTGTTCCTGACAAAAAGTTAATCCTCGAGATAGTACTTGGATTTCTACAGCCGATAATTCAAAAGAGGATAAATTGATGACACTTAAGTGGTTTGCTGAATCCGAACCACAAAGGGATCCAGGCCTCTGTTTCCTTTGTTTGTTTGTGGGGACCCGGGTTCCCGTACTGGGTTTAAAGAATTCTGTGAAATCTAGTGTGACCCAAAGAAGAGGATGTTTTGGGGTGTCTAGAAGTCTCTTGTGACAGGGGGACAGATGGATCCATATCTGCGGGTGGGTCAGAATCAACACCAGCAAAGACGGAGTGTGTGTTTGTGGGATCTATATCCACTGTGCGTTTTTTAAGGGTATTTTTCGAATGAGTCTCTATTATTGCGATTTCTTTTTTTTTTACCTTGTCCTCGATTGCGTTGGGAAGAATTTCGACCCAATTCAGTGGAAGAGGTGGTATTGGGTTTGGAGGTTTTAGAATTATTAGTTTTAATATCCCAACGTGGGTAATTTTTGGGTTGGACCGGGTAAGTATTCCATTGATAAGCTCGTCCTTCAGAGAAGGCCGATTTATCCCTCCAAAATTGGATTTCCTTGTTTTGTAAGATGCCTTGATTGAAAGCAGATAAATTGTCTTTAAGATTAGCCTGTAGTTCCAAAATTAGGGTATGTTGGGTATACGGAACCAAAGCTAGTTCCAAATTGGTTATTACCGTGTCCAAGAGTGTAATCTGTTTGTTATATTCCCTGGAGAGAATAGCTATCATCTCCTGAGAACATAATTTGAGATTGGTCTCCCATTCGATCTTACATTCCTCACTTATAGAATCTATGTTGGGAAAAATTTGGACGCGCAGTACAAAAGGATTAATTTGTTCCTTAATATATCTGTCAAACGTTTTAGTGTGCCAGAAGAGGGCAGACTTCCTCTCGAGCACTTTGGTTAGTTTGTAGAATAGGGATGTAATAGATAGTTCTATTTGATCTCCATGTTCAAAAGTATTTTCATATTCGGACATTAGATTAGCCCAATCCACACCTAAAAACTTACTCATCCTGTCAATAAGCCTATGAACAATTTACATACCATAAAAAATGGACTTCAAGATTTTTACAACACACAAATCAGCTCACAGCTCATGTCTTGACTCGAGTGTCATGGAAGGGGGAAGGGGTGTTTAATAAACATTAAATGGAAGACACTCATAGGAGGGAAGACAAAAATGGCTGCACACGGGGGCGTGGCCGACCGGAGAAGAAGATGGATGCTTAAGCTTACAGCTCGTCAGCCAGGGGAAACAATCTGCCACACCAGGCCGCCATCACGACCTTAATCCGCACCATCCTTACTCCAACTACTCACCAGAGTAAGATGCAAACATCCAAGAAGAGATTTATGGAGCACAAGCCCCAGAAACTTACAGAATTCGCCTACAAGCCGGCGAACACTGGATCCCAAGATGGCGCCGACCAGGCCACGCCGCGGGACTCATACACTGATCTCCCGGATGCCATTGCAGACGAACAACTGAATCCAGGTACCGCTGCTGAGCCCCCCTATCCCCCTGAGGGTGACCCTCTCCCTGGCAGCCCAGCAAAAGCTAAAATGCGGTTAGACACACCGCCGCACTGGACGCAGCGTCCACAAATTGAGGCCCAGGCTCCTGTTCCCCTCTCCATAGACCAGGCCTTACACTCATCTATGGCATCCTTCCCCACCTCAGGGCAGCCAGTCATGGACACAACCCTAAAAGATATGCTCCTCTCTCTGCAGTCCTCCTTAATGACCGACCTCTCATCCATGTTTCACAAAATCACCTCTGACATCCACTCACTGGACGACAGGGTGACTAACACTGAGAGAGGCCTAAATGCCTGTACCTCCACAGTGAATGAAATCATTGATGCTTATGATGAAGTCAAAGAGGAACAGTCATGGATGCGCGCCAAGCTGGCCAATTTAGAAGATAGATCTCGCAGGAACAATGTCAAACTGAGAGGAATCCCTGAGAGTATACTACCTGCAGACCTCCCGCGTTATGCAAAAGAATTGATGCATATCGTCATCCCCGAAGCGTCCCCATGAGATGTCATTATCGACAGAATACACAGAATCGCTAAACCATCACACCTTGCAGCCTCGGTCCCCAGGGACGTGCTGATGAGGGTCCACTTTTACCACGTCAAAGAAAAACTCCTCATGGGAGTAAAAGCTAAAACACCCTTACCAGCTCCTTACACTGGGATTCAATTCTTCCCTGATCTGTCCAAGTACACCCTCCAAATGAGAAGACAGATGAACCCGATCACTAAAGGCCTACAAAATCACAAAGTACCTTATAAATGGCGATATCCAGCCACCATCCTCCTCGTGCGCAATGGTCAAAATCACGTAATCGGAAATCTTGGCAAAGGCCTAAAGCTCCTCCAATCCTGGGGAATAATTCCAGAACTGCCCAAAGAAACCCCTCCAGACAGAGGATCCACTACATCCCATAGACATCTGGAAAGCACTGTCCACTGAAGGATGACTCTTTCAATGCTACGCCTGGCCAACAACAGCTGGCCAACAACAATCATGCCCACTCTTATCCACCAGGACCAAACAGGGTTCACAAAAGGCAGACAATCCTTTGACGCCACTAGACGGATGATTGACCTAATCCACTATGCAGAGTGCACCGGAACGCCTTCTCTGCTTCTATCTTTGGATGCAGAGAAGGCGTTCGATAGGGTTCACTGGTCCTACTTAAAAGCGGTCCTACAAAAATTTGGGTTCCAGGGCAACATTCTGAGCACCATCATGGCACTTTATTCCAACCCAGAAGCCCAGGTATACGCAGAGGTAGGGATGAGCCGAACACCCCCCTGTTCGGTTTGCACCAGAACATGCGAACAGGAAAAAAGTTTGCTCAAACACGCGAATACCGTTAAAGTCTATGGGACACGAACATGAATAATCAAAAGTGCTAATTTTAAAAGCTAATATGCAAGTTATTGTCATAAAAAGTGTTTGAGGACCTGGGTCCTGCCCCAGGGGACATGGATCAATGCAAAAAAAAGTTTTAAAAACGGCCGTTTTTTCAGGAGCAGTGATTTTAATAATGCTTAAAGCCAAACAATAAAAGTGTAATATCCCTTTAAATTTCGTACCTGGGGGGTGTCTATAGTATGCCTGTAAAAGGGCGCATGTTTCCTGTGTTTAGAACAATCTGACAGCAAAATGACATTTCGAAGGAAAAAACATTTAAAACTACCCGCGGCTATTGCATTGCCGACAATACACATAGAAGTTCATTGATAAAAACGGCATGGGAATTCCCCACAGGGAAACCCCGAACCAAAATTTAAAAAAAAAATGATGTGGGAGTCCCCCTAAATTCCATACAAGGCCCTTTAGGTCTGGTATGGATATTAAGGGGAACCCCGGCCAAAATTTAAAAAAAAAATTACGTGGGGTTCCCCCTAAATTTCATACCAGACCCTTCAGGTCTGGTATGGATTTTAAGGGGAACCCCGCACCAAAAAAAAAAACAAAAAACGGCGTGGTGTCCCCCCAAAAATCCATACCAGACCCTTATCCGAGCACGCAACCTGGCAGGCCGCAGGAAAAGCGGGGGGACGAGAGTGCGCCCCCCCCTCCTGAACCGTACCAGGCCACATGCCCTCAACATTGGGAGGGTGCTTTGGGGTAGCCCCCCAAAACACCTTGTCCCCATGTTGATGAGGACAAGGGCCTCATCCCCACAACCCTGGCCGGTGGTTGTGGGGGTCTGCGGGCAGGGGGCTTATCGGAATCTGGAAGCCCCCTTTAACAAGGGGACCCCCAGATCCCGCCCCCCCTGTGTGAAATGGTACGAGGGTACTTACCCCTACCATTTCACTAAAAAACTGTCAAAAATGTTAAAAAAGACAAGAGACAGTTTTTGACAATTCCTTTATTTAAATGCTTCTTCTTTCTTCCTTCATCTTCTTCTGGTTCTTCTGGCTCTTCTGGTTCTTCCTCCGGCGTTCTCGTCCAGCATCTCCTCCGCGGCATGGGGGGGAGGCTCCCGCTCTTCTCTTCATCTTCTTCTTCATCCTCTTCTCTTCTTTCTTCTTCTCTTCTTCATTTTCTTCTCTGGGCCGCTCCGCATCCATGCTGCCATGGAGGGAGGCTCCCGCTGTGTGACGGCGTCTCTTCGTCTGACGGCTCTTAAATAACGGGGGGTGGGGCCACCCGGTGACCCCCCCCTCTGACGCACGGGACATGACGGGACTTCCCTGTGGCATTCCCCGTGACGTCACAGGGAAGTCCCGTCAAGTCACCGTGCATCAGAGGGGGGCGGGGTCACCGGGTGGCCCCGCCCCCCGTTATTTAAGAGCCGTCAGATGAAGAGACACCGTCACACAGCGGGAGCCTCCCTCCATGGCAGCATGGACGCGGAGCGGCCCGGAGAAGAAAATGAAGAAGAGAAGAAGAAAGAAGAGAAGAGGATGAAGAAGAAGATGAAGAGAAGAGCGGGAGCCTCCCCTCATGCCATGGGTGCGGAGCGGCCTGAGGAGAAGAAGATAGAAGACGCCGTGGAGGAGATGCTGGACGAGAACGCCGGAGGAAGAACCAGAAGAGCCAGAAGAACCAGAAGAAGATGAAGATGAAGGAAGAAAGAAGAAGCATTTAAATAAAGGAATTGTCAAAAACTGTCTCTTGTCATTTTTAACATTTTTGACAGTTTTTTAGTGAAATGGTAGGGGTAAGTACCCCCTTACCATTTCACACAGGGGGGGGCCGGGATCTGGGGGTCCCCTTGTTAAAGGGGGCTTCCAGATTCCGATAAGCCCCCCGCCCGCAGACCCCCACAACCACCGGCCAGGGTTGTGGGGATGAGGCCCTTGTCCTCATCAACATGGGGACAAGGTGTTTTGGGGGCTACCCCAAAGCACCCTCCCAATGTTGAGGGCATGTGGCCTGGTACGGTTCAGGAGGGGAGGGGGCCGCACTCTCGTCCCCCCTCTTTTCCTGCGGCCTGCCAGGTTGCGTGCTCGGATAAGGGTCTGGTATGGATTTTTGGGGGGACCCCACGTAATTTTTTTTTTTTTTTGGCGCGGGGTTCCCCTTAAAATCCATACCAGACCTGAAGGGTCTGGTATGGAATTTAGGGGGAACCCACCGTAATTTTTTTTTTTAATTTTGGCCGGGGTTCCCCTTAATATCCATACCAGACCTGAAGGGCCTGGTATGTTATTTAGGGGATCTCCCACGTCATTTTTTTTTTTTTTTAATTTTAGTTCTGGGTTGCCCTGTGGGGAATTCCCATGCCGTTTTTATCAATGAACTTCTATGTGTATTGTCGGCAATGCAATAGCCGCGGGTAGTTTTAAATGGCTTTTTTTCCTTCGAAATGTCATTTTGCTGTCAGACTGTTCTAAACACAGGAAACATGTGCCCCTTTACAGGCATACTATAGACACCCCCCAGGTACGAAATTTAAAGGGATATTACACTTTTATTGTTTGACTTTAAGCATTATTAAAATCACTGCTCCTGAAAAAAACGGCCGTTTTTAAAACTTTTTTTTGCATTGATCCATGTCCCCTGGGGCAGGACCCAGGTCCCCAAACACTTTTTATGACAATAACTTGCACATAAGCCTTTAAAATTAGCACTTTTGATTTCTCCCATAGACTTTTAAAGGGTGTTCCCCGGCATTCAAATTTGCCGCGAACACCCCAAATTGTTCGCTGTTCGGCGAACTTGCGAACAGCCAATGTTCGAGTCGAACATGAGTTCGACTCGAACTCGAAGCTCATCCCTACGCAGAGGGTATGCTCTCACGCCCATTCCCCATTACTAACGGTACCCGTCAGGGTGCCCCCTGTCCCCCCTCATTTTCAACATGCTAATGGAACCACTAGCAGAACATGTTCGCTCCCACCCCTATATTTCAGGCCTTCAAATTGGCAGCTCTCATCACAAAATCAGTCTATTTGCTGATGATGTGATTCTCATCCTTTCCAATCCGACTGCCTCCCTGGTTGAAGTGCAAAACTACTTAACTGGTTCAGCTCGGTATCGTACTATAAGGTAAATACGACTAAGTCCTTTATATTAGATATCAATATAGACGCTACCACGAAAAACCTTTTACAGTTACAATACCCATTCGCCGACACTGACATTACTTACCTAGGCATCCAATTACCACGGAAAACCAAACATCTATACCAATGTAATTTCTTGCCCCTACTTCGAAACATTCAATTGACATCACAACAAATAGCAAAACCCAAAATTTCCTGGACAGGTAGACTTGCGGCTTTCAAGATGATATGCCTCCCCCAAATCTTGTACCATTTCAGGACTCTACCCATCCCTCTACCTGTCTCCTTCTTTAGATCTCTTCGAACGATATTTAACAAATTTCTGTGGAAAGGCAAAAAACCTAGATGTGCCCATTTGAATCTGACTAAACACAAACTAGCGGGCGGTACGGGCTCTATAGATTTTGAGGACTATCACTTAGCAGCTATCCTAGCCCAACTTCCCGCCTGGTTTCAATCCTATCCGTCCACACTATAGGGACAAATAGAGAACGCCTCACTCACCCACTCTAACCTAAAAACTTGGATACTCAGCACACTGCTTGGCACCCTAGTTCCGACAGCTATATCTCCAACTATGAAAGCCACGGTTCATGCGTGGAGAAAAATGACAATCCTCTTGCCATTTACTCCCATTACGCTGCAAACCCATATTCCCTTAAATGCCTTGCTACATCTAATGCCCAAACTCTCCTTATCAATATGGAACCTCAAAGGCATCCACTTCCTACACGAGTTATTGCAAGATAACCACATCAAACCATTTCCTCAATTACAATCAGAATACACTCTGACTTCGACCGAATACTTTACCTACCTACGTATACACCATTGCCTGAAAACTATTCCCCTCCCTTTATATTGTATTCACCCTAAAACCTGGGATTATCTCACTAACCCTAATACGAAAACAAAAGGAATCTCTTACTTTTACAACAACCTACACCAAAAATACATCTTCTCAAAACTGAAACCGCATCACAGGTGGGACATTGATCTTGCCTGCACCTATACAACTGATCAATGGCAGCAAGCCCTCAAATCCATATATAAAGCTACCAAGTGCGCGGCCCTCTGGGAACTCACCCAGAAGATATCCTTGCATTGGTACATGACCCCAGCCAGAATAACATCCTTTAACCCACAAATCCCCAACACTTGTTGGAGATGTAAATCCTCCTCAAGTGACCTATTCCATGTATTCTGGTCATGCTCTGTTCTTAAGAAATACTGGGAAAATATTTTTAATTTAATTTCACAAGTAACCCAAATCACGATCCCCCCATCACAGGCACTTGCAATCCTAAACTTAAACATAGATTATATACACCCTACATTCAGGCTAGTAATTACACATATTTTCCTGGCAGCCAGACTCAATATTGCTAGACAATGGAAATCCGACAATCCCCCGACATTAACCCAAGTTATTGACTTAGTGGCCCTGCACTGCAGCTATGAGATTACAACTGCAGCGCACACAGGCCAAGCAGCAAAAACACACACACACTGGCAACCATGGACTGACTGGACTAAAACTGTGCACCTCACATAATAGCACGATACCTTAGATTTCGCTTTCTTGACCGAGCAATACCTGTAACCCTACTGGGAGACAAGTATTACTTCAATCAACTAGTTCTTAAGAGATAATTGCGGGAAAAATGTATGGATATGCAAACAGGTCCTCTCCGCTTCTGGGGCACTAAAGATCCCACATGGGGTGCCTCACCAGAAGAATGGACTGATTATACTCATAAATACCTTCACCGACACATGTTTACTGCTGGTTACATCTGAATCCTGTTTGTGGACTTATGTTTATATCATATATTGTTTACTCTGACGTCGTTGCACAACGTACAATATTGAATTGTACATTGTATTCCTTATGTAAAATCAATAAAATATAAGATAAAAAAAAAAAATGGCTGCACACCCCGTATGAAATTATCAAAAAAGGAGACTGTCCCTCATGGGGGGTTTTCTGGGCAGCAAAAGATAAGAATATATCAAAGAATTGTATAATAGTTGAAATTCTTTATTTTTTATTTTTGTTGTAACAAAGTATCAAAAAGTAGCTATTTAAAATATATATAGTCAAAACATGAGTTGTGGTACATATAGGTAAGTAAAAACAATGTCACTAACATGACGGTATACAACAATAATGTACCATAATCAAACACCATAAAGGAAGGTGATATATATATCCTATATTTTAATTCTGATGTGTTTCGACCCCAACGGGTCTTTTTCAGAGGATTATGTAAATTGTAAAAACGTTAGCATGTGTTGAAATTTTTAATTGATAAGGAAAAAAGAAAAAAGGAAAAAAAAAAACAATAATAAACAATTTCTTATATTTACCAATCGCACTGTGTTAGGCCGTATTCAGTGCTCTCTGTATGAAGATAACCCCCTTACACGATCTCAACGTCTCTCATTGGTCGGCACCATCAACAAGAGGGGAACCCACTGCTCATGCGTGCCTTACGAGGAGTCACGCGATGGGAAATCCCAAACAATTGGGGAGACTTAGGAGAGGGACAGGCGGCACCTGTAGTCAAGGTGTTATATATAATATAATGAATGAGCAGCTCAAGAGGATGGTGAGAAAGTATACACATGTATCTACATACTAATCTATAGTCTATGCACTATACGTGTATTATGTGTCAATTACTGCGACTTGGATGGTCTGTGTAGAAACTCGGATAATAAAAACAAGGAAAGTGGGAGAAGGAAAAGAGGAAAAAAGGGCATGTGTGGGGCAGTCTGGTGGGGAAAGGGGGGGAGGGAGGGGGAGGGGGGAGGTGGAAGAAGTGAGGGATAGATATGCGGAATAAAAGGGAGGAAAGAGAACACAGACCAAACAAAACCAGTGGCAACAAAATGAATAGAATTTTGTGAATAATTGTAATTAAGTATAACGAATTAGATACAGGGTAAATGACTGAGTGAGTGTGAAAAAGCCAATTGAAAAAATAGGAGAGTGAAATGGAGGGAGAGGATGTGAGAGTGAAATGAAGGTTGGGTGCAAAGAAGTGTACCAATGAACAACACAACCATGACAGACTACACTGGCAAAAAACAGTGAACCTCATGTGACTGCAAAATACCCAAGAACTGTGAATGGGAAAAGGAGAGAGAGGGAAGGGAAGTGATACTGGAGAAGGTCAGGGATTGCATGAGGTGAATGAACAACGATAAGATTACCTTAATTCATATATAAATATTGGTTCCAGTTAGGAAGAGGGGACACCCGTGGGTGTGCCACCTTGGTGTGTACACAATGTAAGTAAAAGGCGATCTGCAAACATCAGAAATAATAACTGTGAGTGCATGGGTTGTAAGCGACAGTCATGGTGGAGAGCACACACCATGAAGTCACTTAAAGTAATATAGCTAATCTTACCAATCCTCAATTGATGCTGCAAACGTGTAAATGTCCGGATGGAGCATTGGGGATATCAGATGTTTGCAGATCGCCTTTTACTTACATTGTGTATACACCAAGGTGGCACACCCACGGGTGTCCCCTCTTCCTAACTGGAACCAATATTTATATATGAATTAAGGTAATCTTATCATTGTTCATTCACCTCATGCAATCCCTCACCTTCTCCAGTATAACTTCCCTTCCCTCTCTCTCCTTTTCCCATTCACAGTTCTTGGGTATTTTGCAGTCATATGAGGTTCACTGTTTTTTGCCAGTGTGGTCTGTCACAGTTGTGTTGTTCATTGGTACACTTTTTGGCACCCAACCTTCATTTCACTCTCACATTCTCTCCCTCCATTTCACTCACCTATTTTTTCAATTGGCTTTTTCACACTCACTCAGTCATTTACCCTTTATCTAATTCGTTATACATAATTACAATTGTTCCCAACATTTTATTCATTTTGTTGCCACTGGTTTTGTTTGGTCTGTGTTCTCTTTCCTCCCTTTTATTCCGCATATCTATCCCTCACTTCTTCCAACCTCCCCCTCCCCTTTTTTTTTTCCCCCTTCCCTCCCCCCCTTTCCCCAACAGACTGCCCCACACATGCCCTTTTTCCTCTTTTCCTTCTCCCACCTTCCTTGTTTTTATTTTCCGAGTTTCTACACAGACAATCCAAGTCGCAGTAATTGACACATAATACACGTATAGTGCATAGACTATAGATTAGTATGTAGATACATATGTATACTTTCTCACCATCCTCTTGAGCTGCTCATTTATTATATTATATATAACACCTTGACTACAGGTGCCGCCCGTCCCTCTCCTAAGTCTCCCCAATTGTTTGGGATTTCCCATCGTGTGACTCCTCGTAAGGCAGTGGGTTCCCCTCTTGCTGACGGTGCCGACCAATGAGATATGTCTGAAGAAGACCCGTTGGGGTTGAAGCGCATCAGAATTCAAATACAAGATATATATATCACCTTCTTTTATGGTGTTTGATTATGGTGTATTATTATTGTATACCGTCATGTTAGTGACATTGTTTTTACTTACCTATATGTACCACAGCTCATGTTTTGACTATATATATTTTAAATAGCTACTTTTTTGATACTTTGTTACAACAAAAATAAAAAATAAAGAATTTCAACTATTATACAATTCTTTGATATATTCTTATCTTTTGCTGCCTAGAAAACCCCCCATGGGGGACAGTCTCCTTTTTTGACACAGTTATCCTTATGGTGGTTGACCGTTTTTCAAAAGTGTCCCATTTAAGAAGTTGTCCACTTTTAAGGAACTGGCTTCCATTTTTGCTCTGGAGATTTTTCGCTTACATGGGCTACCCGAGGTGATTGTCTCGGACAGGGATAGTCAGTTTGTGTCCCGGTTCTGGCGAGCCTTTTGTGCACAGTTGGGAATTTGCTTGAGTTCTCCTCTGCGTATCACCCGCAGTCTAATGGGGCCGCAGAACGAGCCAATCAGTCCTTGGAGCAATTCCTACATTGCTATATTTCTGACCATCATAAAAACTGGTCAGACCTCTTACCGTGGGCGGCGTTTGCTCACAATAGTGCCTTGAATTCTGCAAACCGATTGTCCTCGTTTATGTCGAACTATGGTTTCCAACCTTCCATGTTGCCTGACTGATTTGTTCTGCAGAGTATTCCTGCATTAGAGGAGCATCTCTGTGGTCTTCATTCCACTCAGGCACAAGTCCAGGAGGCTTTGCAACATGCTAATAATAGGTAAAGACTCAATGCTGACCGCAGACACCTCCTTGCGCCTTCCAACCGGGTTGGGGACAGGGTCTGGCTATCATCTCGCAATCTCCGACTTCGTGTTCCCTCTCTGAAGTTTGTACCTTGGTTTATTGGGCCTTTCCATATTCTTCGCAGGATTAACTCAGTGGCTTACACATTAGACCTGTAAAAAAGGGGAAAAAATCTGCGCTAAGGTGAATCAAAATAGTATACCTAAACACAAATTGTACTAATGGTAAATAAATCTTAGATAATGAAAGCAGCGATTCTTCTGTACAACAAAATAACAGTGTAAATATAGAAAGATAATAGAGTCGCGCTAAGGCATTAACTTAATAATGTGTACATTAATCCATAATACTGCCTATGTACCATGTGCATGTACCATATATCGCAAACAAATTGGCAAATAATGATGTGACACCAAAATTAAAAACAAAAATAAAAAACAATAAATGTTGATGAAATTAAAAATGTATATGGCACATAGTGTAATGTTCAAACACTAAAAATGGCCAAACACCCGTGAACAAATAAATATGGTGAAATAGAAAAAATATATTGGAAAAGTCCTTCAAAATATGAATTAAATGTAATCTTCTATGACGTGAAAAAATCTTGTGTTCAATCCACCACCAGTGATAGAGATTTGCCGCTTACCAGAACCCCGTGATCAGTCAGTACAGGCAGTGTATTTGATATATATATATAGTCAGACTAGTATATATAGATCTATATCTATAGATCTATATATCTATATATATAGATATATATATCTATATGTAGATATATATATATATATATATATATATATATATATATATATATATATATATATATATATATATATATATATATATATATATACTCTGCATTCAGCATGGCCTATAGTATCTATACAGTGCATTTGGCGGTGTACAGTTTCTAATACATTGCAGGCAGTAAAATTGTCCAGACAAAGCGTCAGCCCTTACATTCTTAGTACCGGGTAAGAATGAGACAATGTAATTGAAACTAGACAATAAAAGAGCCCATCGCACCCTTCTGGGAGAGAGGCGTTTAGCCACAGGCAAGAATGTGAGATCTTATGGTCAGTAAGAATGAAAACCGGCACAGTGGTACCTTCGAAGAGATGTCTCCATTCTTTCAGGGCTAAAATGATCGCTAACAGCTCTATGTCAGCAATCTCGTAATTGCACTCCAAAGGTGACAATTTCTTGGAAAAGTAGCCACAAGGATGCATAGCGCTCTCAGAGGTAGGACGTTGAGACAGAAGGGCGCCAACTCCAGTCTCAGAAGCATCAACCTCAAGGATAAAAGGTAATGTAGGATCGGAATGTGTCAACACAGGAGCAGAAACAAAGGCAGCCTTGAGACTCTCAAAGGCCTTAATGGACACCGGAGACTAACACTGTGGGTTATCGTCCTTTCTGGTCATATTAGTCAGGGGCTTGACCAGAGACGAGAAGTTACGAATAAACTTCCAATAATAGTTGGTAAAGCCAAGAAAACACTGCAGAGGATGTAAACTCACAGGTCGGGGCCACTGTAGGACTGCTGTAAGTTACCCTGGGTCCATCGAAAAACAAGTAGTGGAAATTACATAACCCAGGAATTTAACCTGTTCACGATGGAATTCACACGTCTCCAATTTACAATAGAGTTTGTTCTCTCTTAGTTTCTGAAGCACATGACAGACATCTGTGCGGTGGCTCTCCAGGGACTTGGAAAATATTAGGATATCATCGAGATAAACCACCACACAAAACTGCAACAAATCTCAGAGGCCATCGTTAATAAATTCCTGAAAAAATGCCGGGGCGTTACAAAGGCCAAAGGCATTACGAGATACTCATAATGGCCTGTTCTGGTATTAAACAGTTTTCCACTCGTCACCCTCCTTAATCCTCACTAGATTGTATGTCCCTCCCAAATCAAGCTTCGTGAAAACCGTTGCTCCCTTGAGGCGGTCAAATAACTCCATAATCAATGGAATCGGATAGGCATTCTTATTTGTGAAACGATTGAGACCCCTGTAATCAATACAAGGTCTCAGTTCGCCACTCTTCTTCACAAAGAAGAAACCAGCACCTGCAGGAGACAAGGATTTGTGGATGAAACATCGAGAAAGTGCATCTGCAACATACCATGGCCTTATCCTCCGAGGCCGACAAAGGGTAAACCCGGCCACGAGGGGGTATGGCACCAGGTTTAAGGTCAATATCGCAATAATACGACCAGCGTGGAGGCAAACTACCGGCTTGATCTTTGTCAAAGACACAGCTAAAATCGCGGTACTCCTCCGGCAGGGAGGAGAGTGAAGAGATGCACAGGACCTTGGCTACCTTCTTGAAGCATGTCTTCCTGCATTGTGGTGACCAGGAGAGAACCTCAGCATGGAACCAATCAAAAGAAGGATTGTGCCTCTGTAACCAAGGATAACCAATAACCAGTGGAAACTTAGGTGAGGAAATAACTTGGAATTGTATTATCTCATGGTGAAGAGCCCCTACGGCCATGAACAACAGAACAGTCTCATGAGTCACATGGGCAGGCTGTAGAGTTCTTCCATCAAGAGCCTCAATGGCAAGTGGAGTGTCACGCAGTGGGTGCTTCGATACAAAGGCAGCATCAATGAACAGGCCTGCAGCTCCAGAGTCGATTAGAGCCTGTATCTCGACTCGCGACTCAGCCTAAGAAAGTATAACCGATACCAGGGGCTTATCCTTCTGGATAACTGGAGATGAAACAATGCCACCTAAGGTCTGTCCGTGACAGGACTTCAAGGTTCAGGCATTCCTTGGTCAGGTAGGACAAGATTTCAAAAGGTGACCTGCCTGGCCACAATAAAGGCACAATCTCTCCCTCCTCCTAAGGGTTCTCTTATCCGCAGAGAGACGCATGAAGCCCAAGTGCATGAGTTCATCTTCACAGACCAACTCAGTAACAGGAGGCATGGGAGGTGAGGAAGGCAAGGGTGGTACTGCAAAGTTCAGAGACAAATGTACAGGAGGCTTCCGCAAGCGCTCCTTAAAAGGGAGTCTTTCTATGAGTCTGGAGTCAATGAGGATGGCAAACATGATCAACTTCTCCAGCTCAGTGGGTATATCTTGAGCTGCTATCTCATCCTTGATGCTATCCGAGAGACCATGAAAAAAAGCAGCCACAAGGGCCTCATTGTTCCAAGCAACCTCTGCTGCCAGAGTACAGAATTCAATGGTGTAATCTGCAACAGTTCTTGTACTCTTTGATGGACATGAGGCATTTGGCAGCAGAAGTGGAGAATGCGGGAATGTCAAATACCCTTTTAAAAGAAGCCACAAACTCAGGGTAACTCAAAACAACAGGTTTTTGCTTTTCCCATAGAGGGTTTGCCCAGGCCAAGGCTCTCTCAGAAAGCAAAGATATCACAAAACCTACTTTGCATCTGTCCGTGGGAAACACCTGGGGCTTCAGCTCAATGTATATCTCAACCTCTGCAGTATACTGGATCACCCTCAAATCGCTGGGGAAGTGGAGCAGAACCAGACATACCTATTACAGAGGTAATACTTGAGGTGGGTGCCTGCACAAAGACTGGATCAGCAGCAGGGATGGCCTGCAACACAGGTTGTACCAGAGCAGCCACAGTGGGAGATTCCAGGTGAGAAAACTGATCCATGTAGTGATCCTGCTCATCCAATCTGGAAAAAATATTACCAACAAGTGGATTTACTGCATCTTTTGAATTCATGGCCTATGCCTACTGTCAGAAACCATGAATCAGACTGAGACAGAAGTACAGTAACATGGTGCAAAATGTGCACCCATAGCTGTACCAGCTATCTGTCTATAAAATCGTGCCCTCCCTGGCCACAAGTGACGTCAGGCAGCGCCGGCTGGTCCGTGCGAGTGCTTTGGGCGGTGTGTGTTACAAGGAAGCAGGCAGTCTGTGCTTACTGGAATACTTTACCACGCTGCTAGTTGCTGTGAGCTAACTGATCCCTACAGACCAGGAGAGGAGGCTATTATGGAGCTGTTTATGCCATTTAACGCTGGATGTTTGTGAGTGCAACCCTCGTTTTTTATACACTTATCGTCATCTATTAAACGATAACACACTAGGGCTGGCGTGCGCTCTCTCTTGTTTTTATATATTTTTTCCTTTAGAAATGTCATTTTGCTGTGGTACTTTTCTAAGCATGGGGAAAATGCGCTACTTCACAGGCAGACTAAGGGGACCCCCCCAGGCACAATATTTAAAGGAATATTTAATTTTTATTATTTCCGTTTAAGCATTCTTAAAATCACTGCTCCTGAAAAAACAGCCATTTTAAAAACTTTTTTTCTTTTTTTTTTTTTAAATTTGAAAATAAAGTTTATTGAATTATTGAGAAAATACATCAAGCAGGAGAAAGAAAAAAGAGCAAAACGCTCATCGTATACATGGTATAAAAGTAGTACAGCGATTGTCTAGAATGCCAACATCAAGTTTTCAATTGCCTTAATCTTATAACATAAAGAAATACGTTGCTATGGACGCTGGGATTCTCGGCACCAGAGCCCCTTCTGGGAACTAACTGCTCTGGTGAACTGGGAATCTCCGAGCCCACCTCGCTACCAAATGTGGTAAAATGTTTAGGATATAGATACATAACCATAAGAACAGGGAAAAAAAAAAAAAAAGGAAACTAAAAGGGGGTTTGTATCTATATGACAATTGAATACCATGTTAATAACGTATTTATGCAATCATTAATTAAACAAAGAAGCGAACTGGTGGGTCGAACTCTCAGGGCAAAATGAACCTTAGCCGGTTGGTCCGGACTGAAACATATTACGCTTAGAAAATAGGAGGAAACAACGTTTGAGAGTCTGCCCCGAGAGCCTCCCTGAGGCTAATAACCTAATTAATAGAGAATACCGAGAGCCTGAGGAGACAGTATTAAAAAAGGAAAAAGCTGAAGAGTGAGAAGGGAAAAGAAAGAAGATAAGAGGGACAGAAGGGATAAGGGGGGGCAAAAGGAGTAGCTAATCGTAACGAGTGAGAGGAAGGAAGTACACAGGAGACCACCAGAAGAGGGAGGTCGAAAGCCTTCCAAGGAGGAACCACTCTTATGAGCTATCGATCACACATACAGTGGGTGCCTGACGAGGGTTGCCCAAGGTTCCCAAATAATCTTGAATTTGTCTAGGGTGTCTAGAATAGTATTGGATATTTTTTCTTGGAACATAATCCAAGTAATTTTTTGTTTGGCTAACCGAATGGACACTTTCGGTGACTTCCAGGACCGGGTGATGGTCATTTTGGCACCCACCAGAATAAACTGGATCAGCTTCTGGGTATGTTTGGATATTTTAGGGATGGGGCCATTAAGCAAAGCAATAGTTGGATCTTGTTTCAGTGTACAACCACATGTTCTGCGGATAAGGGAGAAGATCTTGTTCCAATACATTCTGATTTTAGGGCATTCCCATAGTATGTGTAAAAGAGTGCCCACATGATTGCAACCTCTGAAACAAAGAGGTGACGTCTGCGGGTAGAATTTGGCCAGTCGTGAAGGTACCAGATACCAGCGTGTAAGAATTTTCAGCCCTGCTTCATTTATTGAAGTGTTAACCATACCTTTGAAGGAGCAGGCAAAGTTAAAGTGCCACATATCCAGGTCCCAGCTGAAGTCAAGATCCCGCTCCCAGCTTGTCATGTATGCTGCTTTCTCCATGGGTTCCGCTAGGGATGAATAGATGAGAGAGATACCTCCTCTAGTGTCTGAGGCCGAAGCGCACCATTGTTCATAGGGCGTTACTGAAAGATGGTTCTCACTACTCTTCCATAACCGATTCAAGAAATGTGAAAGTTGAAAAAACCTAAATTTTTCGGCTAAGGGCATTTCAAGTTTAGAAATACAGTATGCTAAAGTGAGGGGACCATTAGAGTTGAAGAATTGACCAATTCTATAGAGGCCCTTGTCTAGCCACCATTTGAAGGCTCGGATATCTAAGCCAGGGGGGAAGTTATGATTCCTGAAGATATGTGCCAGAGGGTGCCAAGTAGAAATGAGGGGTTTAAGCTTATGAAGGGAGTCACAAAGTTTCATTGAGTGAGATAATGTTGGGGCTAGTATAGGGGGACACTTTTTGGGGATATTCCAAAGCAGAAAATCTAAAGTGAAACCAGGGACCGCCTCTCGCTCCATGTTCACCCAGTCTGGTTTGGATCCCTTCATATAAATAGTTGAAAATTGGCTCAGCTGCGCTGCCTGATAATACCACCATAGATTAGGTACCCCTAGGCCTCCCTTCTTTCTAGGTCTAAAAAGCACCTCTGTAGAGAACCTGTGACCTTTCTTATCCCAAATAAAGCGGATTATGGCAGATTGTAGGCGTTGAATGTGCGATTTGGGGCCTGGGATGGGTAAGGAACGAAAAAGATATAAAATCCTAGGTAGAAGTGTCATTTTGACCGCGTTCACTTTGCCTAACCACGAGAGCTTATAAAGTGACCACTGGGTCAGATCGTCAGTGAGCTTTTTGAACATGGGAAGAAAGTTATGTTTAAACATTATGTCAATACTGGACGTAAGGTTGATGCCGAGATAAGGGATGGAGATGGAATTCCACGAGAATGGAAATTTACTCCTTAGAGTGTTAACAATGTCTTGAGAAATGGAAACATTGAGAGCGACTGATTTGGAGACATTAACCTTAAGTCCGGAAGCTAGTTCAAAGTCATGTAAAAGTTGCATTATGTTGGGGATGGAAATTAGGGGGGATGTGACGAACAGGAGAACATCATCCGCAAATAAAGCGCATTTGTGAGTACATTGCCCGCATCGGACTCCTTGGATGTCCTGGTGTTGTCTTATCGCGATGGCCAATGATTCAATAGCCATCGCGAAAAGAAGGGGGAAAGGGGACATCCCTGCCTCGTTCCCTTCTGTATAGGAAATTTATCTGATAGGTGTCCTTGTATTCTAACCTGTGCCTTAGGTTGATGGTAGAGAGCTCCCAAGACATTAATAAAGTTTGGGCCAAAACCCCATTTAGGTAGAATTGTGAAAAGGTAGGGCCAAGACACTGTGTCAAACGCTTTTTGGAGATCAATGGAGAGGAGGAGGCCCCCCTGAGGGGGTCCCCCATCCCACCCCGATCTCATTAAGGAAACTGCATTTATTGCTCTCCGTATCTGGTCCGGACCCTGTCTCCCCAGTATGAACCCTACTTGGTCCTTATGTATGTAGGTACCTATAAAAGAAGCGAGTCTGTTGGATAATATTTTCGTCATAATTTTTAAATCATTATTAATTAATGAAATAGGTCTGTAGTTGCTAACTTCACTGGGGTCTTTACCTGGTTTGGGTATGACCGAAATAAAAGCCAAATTGGCATCAGGATCCAGAGGGGACGATTTGCTTAAGGAGTTGAAGAGGCGAACCAGATACGGAGAAAGGGTATCTGTAAAGGTTTTGTAGTAGTGGTTTGAAAATCCATCCGGGCCTGGGGCAGACTCTTTTCTAAGATCTTTAATGACTGCTCGGACCTCGGATTCTTGAAATGGGGATTCTAAGATGGAGTGATGAGATTCAGAGATTTTGGGTAGTGGGATTTTCTCTAGAAATGCATCTAATTTCTGTTGAGAAATTGGGCAATCGTCGGAGTATAGGTTGGCATAAAATGATTGGAATGTTTTTAGTATTTTACTGGGGTTTTGGGTGGGTGACCCGGACTGGGTTTTTATTTTGGGTAGGGCGAAAGACCTATGTTTCGGGGTTAGTTTGGCCGCTAACTGGGGGCCAAATTTGTTCGCGCGCAAATAGAAACTGCCACTAAGCCAATGGAGGTGCTTTTCTGCAGTGGAGGACAAGGCCGGGGTTAAGGGACAATCTGATAGTATCAAGTTTAGAGAGAGTGGTGGGATTAGGGTTTTGTTTATGAGACATACTGAGATCTTTGAATTCTTTCTCTAGCTTCAGGATATCTAGTTGCCGTTCTCGTTTTAATTTGGCAGCAAATTGAATCAGTTTCCCTCTAATTACCGCTTTGTGGGCGTTCCAAAGAGTATTAGGAGAGATATCCTCAGTGTCATTATAATCAGGAAATACTCTTTAATATCCTTTTCCAATATGGTACGGTGGACAGGATTAGATAAGATTTTCTCATTTAGGCGCCAAATGCGAGAGCCAATGGGGGACAATGAGTTGGATAATCCTAAGATTACCAGGGAGTGATCGGACCATGGAACATCTTAAATAGAGGCATGATTAGCAGTGTGTATATCAGAGTTTGACATAAATATGTGGTCAATTCTAGCATATGTCTTGTGGGGAGCTGAGTAGTGTGTATAGTCCCTTGTTGAGGGGTTGAATTCCCTCCATGTATCAATGAGGCCCACTGAGTGAAAGAGTCTGGCAATCTGGAGGCTCTGTTTGGGGGGTTGTTTAAGGTGAGGGATCCCCTGAGCTGCTTTATTTAGAATTTGATCAAATGTGATGTTGGAGTCCCCACCCATAATCACCCTACCCTCAAAGTGGGGTGAGAGAGTTGCCAGTAAGGAGGAGAAAAATTTAGCTTGGCCTTTGTTAGGAGCGTAATATGAGATGATAGTGTAGAGGTTACCTTCAATCGATCCTTTGACTAATATATATCTCCCGTCATTATCTTTAATGGGTAAAGTGTGTGAAAAAGGGGTCTGTTTAGAGATTAGGATGGCCACCCCTCTTTTTTTCTCGCCAGCGTTTGCAAGGAAAAAAGTGGGGTATTTGTTGTGTAGAAAAGAAGGCGAATAATTTGAGGGGAAATGGGTTTCTTGGAGGAGAACAATATCTAGTCCTCTTGAATTATAGCTTTGAAAAGCTTTACGTCTTTTGACGGGTGAGTTGAGCCCTTGGGTGTTATGAGAGGCAATCTTGAGTGCCCTCTGTAAAGGAGGTGGGTCAGCCATAGTCACAGGAGGAGTAACCCTGGTGTATTTGGTGCAAACCTACCCGGTTCCTAGATGAAGCAGCTCTGAGTCTGGGAGGGAGATCTCGCCGTCGCAGCGGAGGATTCTGGATAATGACGGTCTCCTGTGCACATTCCTGAAATGGAGAAAGGGGAAAAAGAAGGAAAGAGGGGAGTGAGAAGAGAATGAGAGAAGAAAGGAAGAATAATTAATTAAAACAATCTAATAATTTCAAAAAAGTCCAGGCGTAAGAGCCTAGTAAACCAAGGAACTGGACTAAAGAGTTCAGTTCAAGTCTGAGACCCGAAAACAAAGGATCTCAGAAAAACAAGAACAACCTCAGCCGAATTTGTTTGTCTGATGTAACCAGTGGGAAGGTCTCCCCTGATCACAACAGAAGGAGTGGCAATGCTAGCCCAGCCGAGCTGCCGGGTCCCCATCTATAGTGGTGATATGGAACCTAAAAAGTATGAAAATCAGAATCTCTTAAATATATACCCAAATAAAAGAAAGAAAACAAAAATAAGGATTTGAGCCTGTCCTCTAAGAGATACATGAGCAAATCACAGCATTACATAAAAATGACGAAACGGGGCCTGCCATAGGAATTATCCTACAAGTAATCGGGAAGGGGGAGAGAAGGTAGGAAGAGGGGAATGGAAGGGAAGGGGAAGGGGGGGATAGTGGGTTGGGGTATGAATCTATGCCCTGGTGTCCCCAGAGTTCAGTATAACCTCTAGTGCGGTCCATCATGAAAACATGAGGAAATTTTCAGAAAATGCAAAAAGAAAAAGAAAAGAAAGAAAAAAAAAAAAAGTCAAACAACTCGGGTTCATCTCCTGTCATCTTCACTGAGAGGAGTTAAGTGGAGAGGGTTCAGGTAAGCGCGGCTATTATCACAAATGGGTAAGGAGGTTCGGATAGGGTGTACAAGTTGTACACAATTACCCCTCAGTCAGGGGTTAGAACCTGGAGGGGAAAAGATATCCACACAGTCCTTGCAGGGCCGAGCGAAGACAAAGTCATCTGGGAGGGATGGAGTCGCGGTGGCGCTTCGATTGCTGTTTGTTCCAAATGGGAGTGATGGGGCTGCCTGGAGGGGGTCTCTTCGAGGAACTTGGCTTGGACGGAGGATCCTGGGGGGAGGCTTCTTGAGAGATAAATCCTAGTCTCAGGAGTAGATGTTCACCCTCTTGGAATGAAGAGAATCCATATAATCTTTCTTTGTATTGAAACAGGAGGCGGAAAGGGAAAGTCCATCGATATTTAATTGATTTCTGTGAGAGGATTTCGAGAAGAGGTTTCAAAGCTCTCCTTTTTAGAATTGTAGTTTTGGAAATGTCTGCGAAGACTTGAATCTTGTTTCCTTGGAAGGATAAGTTGTCCAGATTCCGAGATCTTTTCATGACTTTCTCTTTGGTTTCGTAATAGTGGGGTTTAACCACTATATCCCTCGGGAGCCCGTCCTGTCTGGGTGGTTGCAGCGCTCTATGAGCCCTGTCAATCTCTAGTTTGTGGTCAGAGATATCTGGGATAAGTTCTTTCATGAAAAGCTTCACTGTGTCATGAACATTAGTTACAGCCTCAGGGATACCTCGAATGCGGAAGTTACCTCTCCGATTACGATTTTCCAAATCGTCGATCTTCCCTAGCGCCATATCAAGTTGTTCCTGCATCAATTGAATGCAGTCAGTATTCTGGTTGGTGCGCGCAACAGTATGATCCACTGCTTGTTCGATCAAATCAATGCGTGCCCCCAAGTTCTGTAAGTCAGCCTTTATAGACGTGGTGATCTGCGCTGCATTCTGGGCCAGACCTGCAGCCAGCATATCTGAGAAACAGTTCAGGAGTTGTGCCATGTCTGTCTGGTGGGGGGGGTTCAGAAGTGCAGCCTGCTGTGTGGCAGGGGATGGGATGGGAGCGTGCATTGAGGGGATATGGAGCATATCAGATAGGGCTCTGTTAAATAGGGATTTTTTGCTGGTAGGGTTTACAGTCTTGGGAGAGATAGTACTCACAGAGGATCCCAGTGTGGAGGTGGCGAACTGATCATCTTCAGGGATGTCTGCAATGGAGTCTCCTTCTCCTGTGTCTCCCTGTGAGGAGGCCGTGGCCGCCATCTTGGAAGTAGTTGGGGCGAGCAGGCCGAAGGTAAGTTGCCGACTAACCGCTGGTCTCTGTGAGCGGTTTTGCATGTATAAATGTGCCCACGATCCTCCTCTACCTGTGGGTACTTAGCAGGAACGGTTCCGCTAATGATGTCAGCGTCTGGGGACCGCGGAAGGCTCGGCTGTGACGGAGCTCTCGTTCAGAGCGTCTTCCCGGAAGTCCCGCGCATGCGCACTCTAAAAACTTTTTTTCATTGATACATGTCCCCTGGGACAGAATCCAGGTCCCCAAACACTTTTTTTGGCAATAACTTGCATATAAGCCTTTAAAATGAGCACTTCTGATTTTTCACATTCGTGTCCCATAGACTTTAACGGTGTTCACGTGTTCGCACAAATTTTTTGTCTGTTCGCAAGTTCTGGTGCAAACCGAACTGGGGGTTTTCAGCTCATCCCTAGTGACCGCACTATACAGCACATTTTAAAGCATTAAAGCCTCCAGATAATAAACATATCATTGCTCTTATTGGTTAAAGATAAATATTCTTGAATTAGAATTTGTGTATAAGTTTTTTTTCTACTTCCATATATTAAAGTGACACTGTCAGCAGTGTAGGAAGTGTTTCATACCAGTGTCCTGCAAAATAAGATGTAACATTCTTATAGTTCTAGTGGCCAGAAAGTAAAAACATTTTTGTTTTGAACAGCTTCTGGTACCACTGCTTCTCGATGTGTTGGATAGATTGTGCCTTCCTTAGTGTGATGGATGCGATGTCAGACCCCGGCCACCTACACCAGCATGTGACAAATGGCTGGTCAAACACACACCTCATTTTCATTGATATGCAACAGTAACACTCTTAGCCTCATTCTGAACAAAGATTTTCAAGCTCACGGTACCACAATTTAAATGCAAGCAGACTGAGAGCGATCCTCACTGGGTTTCGTTAAAGCAGATTTCCACCTTGGGGAATAAAATGTAAAGTCAGCAGCTGCAAATACTGTAACTGCTGATTCTTTTACTTAATGGACACTTACCTGTCCAGGGAGCCCATGATGTCGCCACCCCAGCCGATCTTCAGATTGACCGTTGGGTGCAGCCGCCATCATTCCAGGTAAGGGAACCGGCCGTAAGGCATTTCGGCTTCACAGCCGGTTCCCCACTGTGCATGCACGAAGTGCTCTGCACTTTCTGACTGGCCCGGCGGTGGAGGAAGAAGGAGGGGGCTGAACTTACGGGAGATTGGGCCATGGCTTGGTCTCCCTGAAGTGGGGAGGAGGACTATCGGCCTATCAACCATTCACAATAACAAATATGACTTTGAATAAATGTCTATTATACATCCTGTTACCATAGACAGAAATATTTCAGAGATTTACAGTATATAGTTACATAGTAGGTGAGGTTGAAAAAAGACACAAGTCCATCAAGTCCAACCTATGTGTGTGATAATGTGTCAGTATTACATTACATATCCCTGTATGTTGCGGTCATTCAGGTGATTATCTAATAGTTTCTTGAAGCTATCAATGCTCCCCGCTGAGACCACCGCCTGTGGAAGGGAATTCCACATCCTTACCGTTCTTACAGTAAAGAACCCTCTACGTAGTTTAAGGTTAAACCTCTTTTCTTCTAATTGTAATGAGTGGCCACGAGTCTTATTAAACTCTCTTCTGCGAAAAAGTTTTATCCCTATTGTGGGGTCACCAGTACAGTATTTGTAAATTGAAATCATATCCCCTCTCAAGCGTCTCTTCTCCAGAGAGAATAAGTTCAGTGCTTGCAACCTTTCCTCATAACTAAGATCCTCCAGACCCTTTATTAGCTTTGTTGCCCTTCTTTGTACTCGCTCCATTTCCAGTACGTCCCTCCTGAGGACTGGTGCCCAGAACTGGACAGCATATTCCAGGTGCGGCCGGACCAGAGTCTTGTAGAGCGGGAGAATTATCGTTTTATCTCTGCAGTTGATCCCCCTTTTAATGCATGCCAATATTCTGTTTGCTTTATTAGCAGCAGCTTGGCATTGCATGCCATTGCTGAGCCTATCATCCACTAGGACCCCCAGGTCCTTTTCCATCCTAGATTCCCCCAGAGGTTCTCCCCCCAGTGTATAGATTGCATTCATATTTTTGCCACCCAAATGCATTATTTTACATTTTTCTACATTGAACCTCATTTGCCATGTAGTCGCCCACCCCATTAATTTGTTCAGGTCTTTTTGCAAGATTTCCACATCCTGCAGAGAAGTTATTGCCCTGCTTAGCTTAGTATCGTCTGCAAATACAGAGATTGAACTCTTTATCCCATCCTCCAGGTCGTTTATGAACAAATTAAATAGGATTGGTCCCAGCACAGAACCCTGGGGAACCCCACTACCCACCCCTGACCATTCTGAGTACTCCCCATTTATCACCACCCTCTGAACACGCCCTTGTAGCCAGTTTTCAATCCATGTACTCACCCTATGGTCCATGCCAATGCACCTTATTTTGTATAGTAAACGTTTATGGGGAACTGTGTCAAATGCTTTTGCAAAATCCAGATACACCACGTCTACGGGCCTTCCTTTATCTAGATGGCAACTCACCTCCTCATAGAAGGTTAATAGATTGGTTTGGCAAGAACGATTCTTCATGAATCCATGCTGATTACTGCTAATGAAATCATTCTTATTACTAAAATCTTGTATATAGTCCCTTATCATCCCCTCCAAGAGTTTACATACTATTGATGTTAGGCTAACTGGTCTGTAATTCCCAGGGATGTTTTTTGGGCCCTTTTTAAATATTGGTGCTACATTGGCTTTTCTCCAATCAGCTGGTACCATTCCAGTCAAAAGACTGTCTGTAAATATTAGGAACAACGGTCTGGCAATCACCTGACTGAGTTCCCTAAGTACCCTCGGATGCAAGCCATCTATTAATGTTAAGTTTCTCAAGTCTAATTTTAATTCCGTCCTCTGTTAACCATGGAGGTGCTTCCTGTGATGTGTCATGAGGATAAACACTGCAGTTTTGGTTACTGAAGCCCCCCGATTCACTTGTGAAGACTGAGGAGAAGAATAAATTCAATACCTTTGCCATCTCCCCATCCTTTGTAACCAGATGTCCTTCCTCATTCTTTATGGGGCCAATATGGTCTGTCCTCCCTTTTTTACTGTTTACATACTTAAAGAATTTCTTGGGATTTCTTTTGCTCTCCTCCGCTATGTGTCTTTCATGTTCTATCTTAGCCATCCTAATTGCACCCTTACATTTCTTATTGCATTCTTTATAAATTCTGAATGCTGAGGATGATCCCTCAACCTTGTATTTTTTGAAGGCCTTCTCCTTTGCTTTTATATGCATTTTTACATCGGAGTTAAGCCATCCAGGATGTTTGTTCGCTCTTTTAAATTTATTACCCAATGGGATACATTGGCTAATGCCCTTATTTAATATGCTCTTAAAGCAAACCCATCTCTCCTCCGTATTCTTTGTTCCTAATATTTTATCCCAATTTATGCCTTTTAGCAAGGTTCGTAGTTTAGGGAAGTTGGCTCTTTTGAAATTCAGTGTCTTTGTGTTCCCTTCATGTTTCCTATTTGTGTGATTTATACTGAAACTAATTGACCTGTGATCGCTGTTACCTAAACTGCCCCGTATTTCCACATCTGTGATCAGGTCTGTATTATTGGTAATCAGTAGATCTAGTAATGTTTTATTTCTAGTTGGTGCGTCTACCATCTGACCCATAAAATTGTCCTGCAAAACACTAAGGAACTGGCGAGCCTTAAATGAATGCGCGGTTCCCTCCGCCCAGTCTATGTCTGGGTAATTAAAATCCCCCATTATGATAACACTTCCCATCCTTGCTGCTAATCCAATTTGTGATAGGAGATCCGTCTCCACTTCCTCCCTCAGGTTTGGGGGCCTATAGCATACTCCCAGTATTATTTTCCCCTTAGCTTCATCCCTTTGGAGCTCTACCCATAAAGATTCCACCTCCTCCCTAGCCCCCTCAGTGATGTCATCTCTCACACTCACTTGTACATTATTCTTGATATATAGGCATACCCCTCCCCCTTTTTTACCTTCTCTATCCTTGCGGTATAGGGTATACCCTTGAATGTTTGCCAGCCAATCATGAGAGCTGTTGAACCAGGTCTCTGAAATTCCCACAAAATCCAAATCCTCCTTGTACAACCGTATCTCTAGTTCACCCATCTTGTCCGCCATGCTCCTGGCATTGGTGAACATGCCACATAGTTTAGACTGGTCGCATATTGTCCTCGTATTGGGTGTTTCAAGATTGCAACTAGGACTTGCTACTATACTCACCTTGTGTTTTTGTGCTTTGGTTAACCTACCACTAATGCCCCCAATACTACCCTCTGGAATATCTTCCGCGCTGGCTATCACTGTCTCTGGACCCTCCCCCCCATCGCCTAGTTTAAAAACCCCTCTAACTTTTTGGCCATCTTCATTCCCAGCAGATCTGCACCCTCCTCATTTAGGTGCAGTCCGTCCCTTCTATAGTACCGGTTACCGACTGAGAAGTCGGCCCAGTCCTCCAGGAACCCAAACCCCTCCTTACTACACCAGCTCTTCAGCCACTTGTTTACTTCCCTAATCTCCCTCTGCCTTTCTGGTGTGGCTCGATGTACCGGTAGTATTCCTGAGAACACTACCTTGGAGGTCCTTTTCCTCAATTTAGCTCCTAAATCCCTAAAATCGTTCTTTAGGACACTCCATCTGCCTGTGACTTTGTCATTGGTGCCAACGTGCACCATGACAGCCGGGTCTTCCCCAGCCCCTCCCAGTAATCTGTCCACAAGATCCGTGATGTGCCGAACCCGAGCGCCCGGTAGACAACATACTGTTCGGCGCTTCAGGTCTTGGTTACAGATTGCCCTCTCTGTCCTTCTAAGAATTGAGTCCCCTACCACCAGAATCTGTCTTTCCTTTCCCTTTGCTGCCCCCCCACTCTCACTGGAGGAGTTCTTCCCCTGGCAGCTAGGAGAGTCCCTCATCTCCAGCAGTGCTGGTCCCTGACTGGTTTCACCAATGTCACTCAATGGAGCGTACTTATTGGGATGCTCCAGTCCTGGAACGGCCTCTCTGGCACTTCCCCCTCTACCCCTCCTGACTGTCACCCATCTACTCTTTGCTAGTGCCTGCACCTCTTTGTCTCCACCCGCCTCTGTGCTGGCCCCTGCCGGCACCTGCCATGTACGTTCCTGGCTCACCTTTAGTATGGAGGGACTTCTCAGTGCTGACAGTTGTTTCCCTAGATTCAGAACCTGGGCTTCCAGGGAAACAATGTGCTTACATTTTGCACAGCAGTATTCGCCCTCGATCGGATGATCAAGGAATGCATACATGCGGCAAGATGTACAAAGAGCCGCCTCTCCACACCCGCCGGGCATCGTACCTATTAGTATAATAATGCTAATCAAAGAGACAAGGATTCTTTAATTCCTGGCTTAGTGTATTAGAGACAATAATAATTATTTAAAACATTTTAACTACTTTCTGCCCTACCAATGTACATAATTAGCTGGATGGGTGCTCTCTAGTTCTGGGAGGACCTGGCCGTATATATCCTCCCAAATGCATGCCTTGCGCATGCCCCCTGGGGTGAACAGCTGCGTGATCTGTGACAGTGCCACAATCATCAATCACTGTACCGGGCCGCTGTGAGTGGCCCTGGTACCCTGTGATTGCTGTGGTCAAGCACAGCAATCACAGTTACAGTAATAAATAAGGCTGCCATTCATGATGCCTTGCTTACTACTGTGTGACCTCTGCAATTGGTAGGCAATCAGAATGTAAAAGAAAAAGTCCCTGATCTCCCACCCAGAGTAGTACAGTGTCACTATGGTGGCATTGTTACACTGTGGTGGTGATCATGTACAATAGCTGGCTTCTCTGATATTACTGTATTTGTATATGTAATGTAATCTACAGTATATGTAATCACCCCTGCCCACTCACAGTGTCTCTAATTAGCATCACCAGCTCACAGTGTCCCTCTGCACCTCTGCACTATTCATATTGTTCCTGATCACTGCTACATCAGTCATATTGTCCCTAATCATCACCACACCAGTTACAGTGTTTCTGATTATTGCCATAACAGTTACAGTGCCCCTGATCAACAGTACACCAGTCATACTGTCTCTGATCCCCAGCACACCAGTTACAATGTCCCTGATCATTGCCACACCAGTTACTGTGCGTCCCCAATCACTGTTATACCAGTCATATTGTCCCTGATCACCACCACAACAGTCATATTGTTCCTAATCACTGCAACACCAGTTACAGTGTCCCTGATTGCCACCACACCAGTTACTGTATCCCTGATTGCCACCACACCAGTCGCAGTGTTCATGATCATTGCCACACCAGTCATATTTTTTCCTAATCACTGCCACACCAGTCATATGGTCCCTGATCACTTCCACAACAATCACTTTGTTCTTAATCACCGCCACACCAGTTACAGTGCCCCTGATTACCGCCACACCAGTTATTGTGTCACTGAAGACTGCCACAACAATTACAGTGCGGTGTTGCCTCTGCCTGCTGCCTGTACTAACCCTGGCCTGTTTATTGACCACATTTCTGCCTGCTGCCTGGAGCAGTCCTTTGCCTGTTTGCTGACCATGTCTCTGGCTACAGCCTGAACTGATCCATCTGCATATCCCAATGACTACATTGCTGTGAGACATCAGGCCAGTGGACATGGCAGTCCTGGGGGCAGTCATGTACCATTACCGTAGGCTTGCTTGGCTGATAGGAACTGGGACTGCTATAGGTGACGATACACTACACTGTATTCCCTGACCATTCGTATAGCGGCGACCATTACAGTACATTGGTTTTGATACAATTGGTTAATTTATGTGATACACAAGACACAATGTCTGGTACATAAACAATCCAGATGGTGAAAAAGGCTGACACTTGTGCTATCGCCATATTCTGGGGAGTAGTAGAATGTGTGTTTTGATGTGTAATTCTAGGTATGCCCATGCAGCATTTGAGAAATATCTTATTATATTGCCAAATTTGAGTAAAAAAACACACTTTCTGGAGTGTGCAAGCGCGAGAGCTCCAATATGGCCGCTTGAGCCGGGAGTTCCCCTTCACCCCAAACCCACAGTCAGTGCCATAACCCCCCGGGATGCTCACCACTGATCTGCCCGCTGTAGGGAGACCCTCAGGAACACCCCTGGATGTCCGATCCCCCCGTACGATGGGATCTCGGGCCGCTCTTCAACAAGACAGGGGAGGGCGGGTGTACCAGCCACACATGGCCTACACAGAAAGGACACAGGATCTCAGGCAAGTCCTGGCCCCAGCGACCCTTACTTACTCCCAAGTGGCCCAAAGCAGCCCTCACCCACCCCAGGCTCCTTCCCAGCTTCCACAGAGTCCTTATTAGGCCTCACGATGGAGGAATATGCCATGTCCCCAGCTGGGCCTTCTCTGCCCCTCCTCCAGGCTACCCCCTCCCCAGGCTTGCCAGACCAGGACCCCACTACATCGCAAGCTGACCTTTTCTATAAACTCTCTGACCTTTTAGAGAGAGGACTGGTCAATACAACAGCCCAAATTACAACCAACATCAAGTCTGACATTGCTAACCTTGGATACAGAATGGAGGCCATAGAAAATAAATTGGACATTACAGTGTCCAGAACTAACCAGAATGCAGCGCATATACAGGTCCTACAGGATCAGCTAGAAACGGCCCTCTCCAGGATTGATGACCCTGAGAACAGGTCCAGGAGGTATAACTTTCGAATCCGTGGCCTCCCAGAAACCATTACATATATTCCCCTCACTATGCGTGACATTATCACCGAGCTGATTCCTAACACACCGCCCCACCGCCTGGAGCTGGAAAGGGCACACTTGGCCCTAGGACCACCCAGAAAAGATGACTTCCTGAGAGATATCATCGTTAAACCTCACTTTTTTGCTTTAAAGGAGGAGGTCATGCGACAATCGCGCACAAAGTCTAAACTACAGTACCAGGGACACCAGATGCAAATTTTTACAGACCTTTCTCCCTCCACCATCCAAAAAAGGAGAACTCTCAAACCACTACTTACATTCCTCACTCAACAGGACATTAAGTATTGCTGGGCCTTCCCATTCACGGTGTAGTTCACACTCCAAGATAAAGCACACTCCTTCTCAAGTCTATCGGACGGTGAGAAACTCTTCTTGCACCTCAAGCTGATCTCACAGGAAGCGCCCATGGACTTTTCCCATGGCTTCAGCTGGATCCTCCAAGTGACCCCCCCCCCAGCCCAGTCTCTCCCCTATGGAACAAAGGAAGGACCAAGAAATACAAAGATGGAAGACCTCCATAAGATGACGTCCTGAACCTTTCATCACACCGCACTTAATAGGGTACTTTCTACCGGGACGGCAGTCACTTCCGTTGGTTGAGCTATGCACTCCAAACCTAAGTTACCATTTTGTTAGCCCCCAGTCGCTTGAACCTCCAAGTTCTTAAACGTCCCATATCCATAAGCTACCCAAAAGTCACGGCAGAGAGTATTCCTTTGCTGCCCACCTATCCATCCCAATTCGGGATTAAATGGTTTGCTTTTTTTTTCCACAAGGACTCGAAGTTGGGCTGGTCTTGGGCCTCAAGTTGCGGGGACCTTTCCCCCTACACTTAACAGTCTCCGAGAGCCCGAGAACCCAAGGAACAATATTACCGGGGAACCTCGGCAAGTTTAGTTCAGGAGCCCTCACTGCTTTTTTACTGTATCCTAATCTTGAACTCATCCTTCTCCTTAACTAGGGGTCTCTTTCTTCTCCCCCCTACTTGTGAGGAGTGAGAGGCAACCAAAGGAGAACCCAGGACTGACTCCTAATACAAGTTGTTCAGAGTAACAGAGTTATTGTTATGGTTCATAGATAGCGCTGAAAACAAGTCTTTATTAGCTGTGCATATTTTCTGTTTTAGTTACATGCTGTCGCAAGGGTCCGGGGTGACCCCCTTGCACCTCCACCCATCCCTTAGAAGCAGGTTTTGTATCTGCGGAATGGGTTGTCAGACCGCCTCTAGGGGCAGCCGATGCTCAACGGTAGGTGTCTGGCGGAAATGTCCACCGCAAGTCAACTGTGGTCTTCTATGTAGATGTGTTTATATGTTTTGTTCCCCCTCCCCTCCCTTCCCCCTTCTAACCATCTTTTCTTCTCAAGCCAATCAACAGGTGCAGAATCATCTCAGACTGCAAACTCCAGGCGTCACTCACAACACTCCCAACTCACCCCTAAAAGGTAGAAGACAGCTAAGGGTAAGTGATGGTAGATATGATAGCTTTTCACCCCTCTGTTCTAATGGCTGATACAACCAATACAGGTGCGAATCTCAGGGTGGCTTCGAACAACATCCAGGGTCTAAATTCCCCCAGGAAAAGGAGAATAGCATTTGAACACTACCGATCCCTTAAATTGAACGTAGTGTTGCTTCAAGAGACGCACTTTCCAATTTGATACAACCCCAAATACCTCCACTCACACTACCCAACGTTTTATCTCACAAATGCGACTAATGAGACAAAAGGGGTAGCAATACTATTTTCAAAGAATAGCAAATTCTCCCACGTTTAAGATTACAGAGACCCTGAGGGTAGGTTTATTCTTGTAAAGGGTATAATTGAAGGAATACTATATTCCATAATCTCCTACTACGCCCCTAATAAGGGTCAAGTCAACTTCTATCAAACCCTCTTTACAACCCTAAACCCCCTCCTGGAGGACAAGGTCTTCTTTGGAGGGGACTCCAACGTCACTTTTGACCAGGGGCTTGACAAGACAAAACCCCCCAAGGACTACTTGACACACCCCACGAAGTCGAGCCATAGATTAGCCAAAATCCTCTATTTCAACGGTCTAGTAGACATTTGGAGGGAACTAAGAGAAGAGATTACACACACTACTCCTCCCCCACCAGTCCTATGCCAGGATCGACCACATTCTGATACCCCCCAACCTCATACCCTCAACAAACAAGGCAACCATTGTAGACAAGGCATGATCGGACCACTCGATGGTCCTCCTCTCCCTGTGGAACTCCCTCACCAGGACGCAGGGTACACACTGGCGACTCAACAAATCTCTTCTTAGCGACCCTATAAAAGCAAGGAAATAGTGGACTCCCTTACAGAATATTTTTGTCTCAACGATGTAGAGAATATCTCCCCCAAAATCCTCTGGGCAGCCAACAAAGTCTCCATCAGAGGCACAATAATCCGGATAGCGACCCAGGTCAAAAAGGAACGACAGGTTGACATCCACAAATTGGAAACTTAATTTGCAGCTTTAAAATCCAAACACAAAAAACGATACTCTAAGGCCTTAGCGGACCAATTAGATACCACCAGACTGGAACTCAACTTAGCTCTAACAGCCAAAGCGGAGAAACACATCCGCTGGAGATAAAATAGGACCTATGCTAGCCTCCAAACTCACCCCCAAATATCGCATGCACACCCTCCCCAAACTCAGAATAGCTGGACAACCTCCAACAGCTAACCCAAATAAAATTTTGAATGCCTTCCACGATTTCTACACCAACTTTACAGCACAGCCCCCACAGACAAGGGCCCATTGACCTCTAGTTTCCTCCAGAACCTTTCCGATACCCTCCCTAACTTAGGAACACAAAGGCTTAATGGAGGAAGCCTTTTCAGTGGAAGAGATAATGGAGGTTATCAAAGGCCTTAAGAAAGGTTCAGCCCCAGGGCTAGGCGGACTCTCAGTACCTTACTATAAGGCCTTTGGGGACATCTTAGCCCCCCACATGGCGAAATTCTCCAATTCCGAAACACTGGGGTCCCCCTTAGATCCTCAACTTAATACTGCCTACATAACAGTGCTCCCCAAATCCAACAAAAATCAAGAAGAAGTTGAAAACTACAGACCCATCTCTATCATAAATAATAACCTAAATATAATGACAAAAATCCTCGCCAACCGACTCGCCACCTTCATTAATCGCTATGTCCATAAGGACCAAGTAGGATTTATTCCGGGCAGACAGGGGCCAGGTCAAATCAGGAGGGTGGTCGACATTATCTCCCTTTTACAATCCAACTGGGACAAAGGCCCCAAACAAGAGGGAATGCTCCTATCCCTCGACTTACATAAGGCCTTCGACTTGATCAAATGGCCTTACGTCTTCACCGTTATGGAACAGTGGGGCTTCAGCAGCCGCTTCCTGGGGGTCCTCCACTTCCTATACACCACCCGGAAGGCTATGATCCACTTACAAGGCCATTACTCAAATCCCCTCAGTATTGCTAAAGGTACTAGACAGGGATGTCCTCTTTCCCCCTTAATCTTTGTATTCACAATTGAAACACTGGCAATAGCAATACGCACCAATCCCAACATCCCAGGCATGACCTGCGGAACACAAATCCACAAATGCAGGCTGTTCACAGATGATATGCTGCTCATCCTTACCTCTCCAATCACCTCCCTTCCAAACCTATGCAGAGTACCGAAAGAGTTCACATCTCGGGGCTACAGGTGAATTACACTAAGTCCTATGCACTCAACATATCCATTAAGCCAGACACAGTAACGACACTACAGAGCACCTTTGAATTTAGGTGGAGTGACTCCTCCATAGACTATTTAGGGATTAAACTCACAGCTAAGATAGAACAACTCTACTCAGCTAACTTCCCGCCTATATATCACAAACCTGAATTTGACCTTGGAAACTATGCCAAGGGGAACTTTCCTGGCTAGGGAGAATTCATTCTATAAAAATGACACTCCTCCCAAGACTACTTTATCTCTTCGGGGCCCTCCTGATAAACATAAGAAAAGATCATTTGAAATCCTAACAAAGAAAAGTCAATAAATTCATCTGGGGAGGGACAGGTCACAGAATCTCTCAAAAAACCTTATCCCCCCCCCCACAGGGGGGATTGGGGCTACCTCGCTTGTTTTGGTATTATCAAGCAGCAAGATTAGCACAGCTTTCCACAGTGTACTCCAGGTTAGAGAAACCTGACTGGATACAAATAGAGAGGCAGGCTGCCCCTACCTTTTTTTATGGGTCCCCCCCAGGGACCTACCCCCAGTTCTCTCCCCAATCCTCTCGCAATCACTAAACCTCTGGTATTAGTCGAGATCCGAAGCCGCGCTGACCTCGGGATGCTGACCCCTAGCTCATATCTTTAACAACCCAGACTTCATCCCAGGTCAAGAAATCAAAGTCTTTAAATGGTGGCTGGACAAGGGGTTGTATTGAAACAGACACTTCTTCACCTCCAATGGACCAATTTCCCTGAAATTTTGTACACAACAGTTAGAGATTCCAACGTCAGAACACTTCAGATTTCACCAGATACATCATTTTCTTCACAAAATCTGGCTGGAGAAACCCACTCCACCCAGATTCACACCATACAAAACATGGTGTGGGCAGACCACAGAACAGTGGGGTGGAATCTCCATTATATATCAGTCACTTGCCCACCAGTCATGCAAAACCCCATATATGGTTGCTTGGGAGAACGACCTCTCAATACATTGAGACATCCTACTGTAGAGCCTTTAAAGGCATTAGGAATATCACACGAATCTAACCTTAAGGTAATGACCAGTAAGTATGAGCCGAACACCCCCCAGTTCGGTTCGCATCCAGAACATGTGAACAGGCAAAAAATTTCTTCAAACACGCAAACACCGTTAAAGTCTATTGGACACAAACATGAATAATCAAAAGTGCTAATTTTAAAGGCTTATATGCAAGTTATTGTCATAAAAAGTGTTTGGGGACCTGGGTCCTGCCCCAGGGGACATGTATCAGTGCAAAAAAAACGGTTGTTTTTTCGGGAGCAGTGATTTTAATAAAGCTTAAAGTGAAACAATAAAAGTGAAATATTCCTTTAAATTTTGTACCTGGGGGGTGTCTACAGTATGCTTGTGAAGTGGTGCCTTTTTCCCGTGTTTAGAACAGTCCGAGAGCAAAATGACATTTCTAAAGGGAAAAAAAGTCATGAAGTAATAGCGGTGTCGGCTATAGTGAATTGTCTATGGGAGAAATCAAAAGTGCTAATTTTAAGGGTTAATATGCAAGTTATTGTCATAAAAAGTGTTTGGGGACCCGAGTCCTGCCCCAGGGGACATGTATCAGTGCAAAAAAAGTTTTAAAAGCTGCAGTTTTTTCAGGAGAAAAATTACATTTCTAAAGGGAAAAAAAAGTCATGAAGTAATAGCGGTGTCGGCTATAGTGAATTGTCTATGGGAGAAATAGAAAGTGCTAATTTTAAGGGTTAATATGCAAGTTATTGTCATAAAAAGTGTTAGTGTTTGGGGACCTGGGTCCTGCCCCAGGGGACATGTATCAGTGCTAAAAAAAGATTTAAAAACGGCCGTTTTTTCAGGAGCAGTGATTTTAATAATGCTTAAAGTGAAACAATAAAAGTGTAATATTCCTTTAAATTTCGTACCTGGGGGGTGTCTATAGTATGCCTGTAAAGGGGCGCATGTTTCCCGTATTTAGAACAGTCTGACAGCAAAATGTGTTTTCTAAAGGAAAAAAAAGTAATTTAAAACTACTTACGGCTATAATGAATTGTCAGTCCGACAATACACTTAAAAGTTCATTGATAAAAAAGGCATGGAATTTCCCCACAGGGGAACCCCGAACCAACATTAAAAAAAAAAAATGCGTGGGGTCCCCCTAAATTCCATACCAGGCCCTTCAGGTCTGGTATGGATATTAATGGGAACCCCGCACCAAAATTTAAAAAAAAATGGCATGGAGGTCCCCCTAAATTCCATACCAGGCCCTTCAGGTCTGGTATGGATATTAAGGGGAACCTCATGCCAAAATGTAAAAAAAAATGGCGTGGGGTCCCCCCCAAAAATCCATACCAGACCCTTTTCCGAGCATGCAACCTGGCAGGCTGCAGGAAAAGAGGGGGAACGAGAGAGCGCCCCCCTCCTGAACCGTACCAGGCCACATGCCCTCAACATTGGGAGGGTGCTTTGGGGTAGCCTCATCCCCACAACCATTGCCCGGTGATTGTGTAAGTCTGCGGGCGGGGGGATTATTGGACTCTGGAAGCCCCCTTTAACAAGGGGACCCCCGGATCCCACCGCCCCTGTGTGAATTAGTAATGGGGTACAAGTGTACCCCTACCATTTCACAAAAAAGTGTCAAAAAGGTTAAAAAACACAAGAGACGGTTTTTGACAAGTCCTTTATTAATTTCTTCTTCTTTCATCTTCTTTCTTCTGGTCTTCCTTCGGTGTCCTTCTTCTTCCTCCATTTTCTTCTTCTGCATCTTCTTCCTTCTGCACGATCCGCCTCAGTGGGAGTCTTCTGCCGTGTGACGCTTCGGTTCTTCTGACACTTCTTATATAATGGAGGGTGGGGCCCCGCCCTCCTCTGATGCACGGGAACTTTTCGGGGAATTCCCTGTGGCTTTCCCCGTGTGTCAGAGGAGGGCGGGGTCACCCAGTGGCCCCGTCCTCCATTATAAAAGAAGTGTCAGAAGAACCGAAGCGTCACACGGTGGAAGACTCCCACTGAGGCGGATCGTGCAGACGGAGCAGAAAAGAAGCAGGAGGAAGATGCGGGATGAGAAGAACGGAGGAGGAAGAAGATGGGGAAGAAGAAGATGGAGGAAAAAGAAGAACACCGAAGAAAGACCAGAAGAAAGAAGATGGAAGAAGAAGCGGAAAGAAGAAGAAATTAATAAAATACTTGTAAAAAACCTGTTTTCTAAACTTTTTGACACTTTTTTGTGAAATGGTAGGGGTACATTTGTTGGATCTGGAGGTCCCCTTGTTAAAGGGGGCTGCCAGATTCCGATAAGCCCCCCGCCCACAGACCCCCACAACCACGGGCAAGGGTGGTATGAAAGGTGGCCCTTCTCCCCATCAACATGGGGACAAGGTGCTTTGGGGGCTACCCCAAAGCCCCCTGCCAATGTTGAGGGCATGTGGCCTGGTACGGTTCAGGAGGGGGGGCACTCTCCCATCCCCCTTCTTTTCCTGTGGCCTGCCAGGTCGCATGCTTGGATAAGGGTCTGGTATAGATTTTTTGGGGAACCCCACGCCATTTTTTTTTTTTAAATTGGCGCGGGGTTCCCCTTAATATCCATACCAGACCTTAAGGGTCTGGTATGGAATTTAGGGGGCCCCCCACATCATGTTTTTTTAATTTTGGCATGGGATTCCACTTAATAACCATACCAGACTCGAAGGGCCTGGTATGGAATTTAGGGGGACCCCACACATTTTTTAAAAAATTTTGGTTCAGGGTTCCCCTGTGGGGAAATCCCATGCTGTTTTTATCAATGAACTTTTATGTGTATTGTCGGACCGACAATTCATTATAGCTGCGAGTAGTTTTTTTTCCTTTTATAAATGTCATTTTGCTGTCAGACTGTTCTAAATATGGGAAACATGCGCCCCTTTACAGGCATACTATAGACACCCCCAGGTACAAAATTTAAAGGAATATTACACTTTTATTGTTTCACTTTAAGCATTATTAAAATCACTGCTCCGAAAAAATGAAAAACTTTTTTTTCATTGATACATGTCCCCCCGGGGCAGGACCCAGGTCCCCAAACACTTTTTATGATAATAACTTGCATATAAGCCTTTAAAATTAGCACTTTTTATTTCTCCATTAGACTTTTAAAGGGTGTTCTGCAGCTTTCAAATATGCCACAAACACCCCAAATTGTTTGCTGTTCAGCCAACTGGTGAACAGCCAATGTTCGAGTCGAACTCATGTTCGACCCGAACATAAAGTCCATTCCTACTCAAAAGACTTCATTTTATTGTCACAAGTTTTTGGAAAGTGTGTTTTTTCTTTCAAAATGTTTTATTTTATTTATACAATACAACATCCATTAAGGAGTTATCATAACCCAAATGCATAATAAAAATAATAACAATGCGGGACGTGAAGAGCGGAGGAAGAAGAAGATGGAGAAGAAGAAGATGGAGAAGAAGAAGATGGAGGAAGAAGAACACCAAAGGAAGACCAGAAGAAAGAAGATGGAAGAAGAAGAAATTAATAAGGTCAAAAACCGTCTCTTGTGTTTTTTTAACCTTTTTGACACTTTTTTTGTGAAATGGTAGGGGTACATTTGTACCCCATTACCAATTCACACAGGGGAGGCCAGGATCTGTGAGTCCCTTTGTTAAAGGGGGCTTCCAGACTCTGATAAGCCTCCCACCCGCAGATCCCCACAACCACCGTGCAAGGGTTTTGGGGATGAGGCCCTTCTCCCCATCAGCATGGGGACAAGGTGCTTTGGGGGCTACCCCAAAGCACCCTCCCAATGTTAAGGGCATGTGTCCTGGTACGGTTCAGGAGGGGGGGCGCTCTCATCCCCCCCTCTTTTCCTGCGGCCTGCCAGGTTGCGTACTCGGATAAGGTCTGGTATGGATTTTTGAGGGGACCCCACACCTTTTTTTTTTAATTTTGGCATGGGGTTCCCCTTAAAATCCATACCAAATCTGAAGGATCTGGTATGGATTTTGAGGGGGACTCCATGCCATTTTTTTTTTAAATTTTGGGGCGGGGTTCCCCTTAATATCCATACCAGACCTGAAGGGCCTGGTATGGAATTTAGGGGGACCCCCACGCATTTTTAAAAAAATTTTGGTTCAGGGTTCCCCTGTGGGGAAATTCCATGCCGTTTTTATAAATGAACTTTTATGTGTATTGCCGGACCGACAATTCATTATAGCCGGTGCTAGGGATAGTAGTTTTACATGACTTTTTTTCCTTTAGAAATGCAATTTTGCTGTCAGACTGTTCTAAGCACGGGAAACATGCGCCCCTTTACAGGCATACTATAGACACCCCCCAGATACAAAATTTAAAGGAATATTAAACTTTTATTGTTTCACTTTAAGCATTATTAAAATCACTGCTCCCGAAAAAACGGCTGTTTTTAAAACTTCTTTTTGCATTGATACATGTCCCCTGTGGCAGGACCCATGACCCCAAACACTTTTTATGACATAAACTTGCATATAAGCCTTTAAAATGAGCACTTTTTATTATTCATGTTCGTTTCCCATAGACTTTAACGGCTAAATTTTTTGCCTGTTCGCATGTTCTGGATGCGAACCAAACCGGCTTGACATGCAGCGGAGATGGCAGAATAACGGAGGAGCTCCGATGGATCCATGGCCTTAGCCCGTCTCTCCGCACCACGGACACCTGATAACGAACAGGCAGAACCGCCAAACACCGCACACTCATCGTCTCTGTGCTGTTTGGCATATTATGAGGTGGATACTATGTGGAATTTGCATAGTAATGGCTTTCTTCTGGTGACTCGACCATGCAGCCCATCTTTCTTCAAGCACCTCCGTATTGTGCTTCTTTTAACAGCCACACCACATGTTTTCAGAGTCCTGTATTTCACCTTAAGATATTTGTGGGTTTTTCTTTGCATCCCCAAAGTTTTCCTGGCAGTTGTTGCTGAAACCTTAATTGGTCTACCTGACCATGGTTTGGTTTCAACAGAACCCCTAATTTTCCACTTCTTGATTAGAGTTTGAACACTGCTGATTGGCAGTGGAAATTCCTTTGATATCTTTTTATATCCCCTTCCTGTTTTATATAGGTAAACTATCTTTACCTACAGATCCTTTGACAATTCTTTTGCTTTCCCCATGACTCAGAATTCAGAAATGTCAGTGCAGCACTGGATGAAAGATGGAAGGGTCTGTCAGGAGTCCAGAAACTCATTGACCTTTTACACACACACAAACACTAATTACAAGCAAACAGATCAAAGGTGAGGATGGCTACCTTTAATAGCCATTCAAACCCCTTTGTGTCAACCTGTGTGCATGTTATCAGGCCAAAATCACCAGGGTTTGTAAACTTTTGATCAGGGTAATTTGGGTAGTTTCTGTTGCCATTATGATTTAAAAAGAGTAAACACAATTGATTGATAATAAATGTCTTCAGCCAAACACTAACCATGAGTGAAAGAAATTTTTTTGTGTTTTCATTCATATTGTCTAAAAAATGGCCAAAAAATCATAAATTCTGCCAGGGTATGTAAACTTATGAGCACAGCTGTATGTGTAATTTTGGTTCTTCGAAAGCCCAAAAGTGCAACTTGGATTTTGGGCCCCTCTCAGCTTCTAGGCTGTGAAAACGACTCACACATGTGGTATCCTCTTACTCGGGAGGCATAGCAGAATGTGTTTTGGGGTGTATTTCTAATGCCCTATACACACGGTCAGATTTTCCAATGGAAAAAGTGCGATCGGATTGTGTTGTCAGAAATTCCGATCGTGTGTGGGCTCCATCGGACTTTTTCTGTTGGAATTTCCGACACACAAAGTTTGAGAGCAGGCTATAATATTTTCCCACAACAAAATCCGATCGGTTAAATTCCGATTATGTTTACACAAATCCGACGCACAAATTGCCACACATACTCAGAATAAATTAAGAGACGAAAGATATTGGCCACTGCCCCGTTTATAGTCCTGACATACGTGTTGTACATCACCACGTTCAGAACGATCGGATTTTCCGACAACTTTGTGCGACTGTGTGTATGCAAGACAAGTTTGAGCCAACATCAATCGGAAAAAATCCATGGAGTTTGTTGTCGGAATGTCCCATCGATGTCCGATCGTGTGTACAGGGCATAAGTATGCCTATGTTTCACTTTGTGAAAGGAAAAATATTTGAGTTCATTTGTTCATTTTCCAAAAAACTGTGACAAAAATTACAAGTTTAAAAAACTCAGCATGCCTCTTAACAAATACCTTGGACTGTCTACTTTCCAAAGGGGGTAATTTGGGGTGATATTTGTACTGCCCTGGCATTTAAGGGCCTCAAGAATGAGACAGGCAGTCAGTACATCAGGACTGATTCATTTTCAAATGTACAGTATATATGCCTTACCATCATTTTCAGACTCTATAAGTTTCACAAAGACTAAATAATATACACATATTTGCGTTATTTTTATTAAAGAAATGTAGCAGAATACATTTTGGCCTAATTTTTTTTTTTTTTAACTTTGAAATTTTTTTATTTAATTTTCATGGTATATAAAACATACAGAGTAGTTGTATACAAAGTATTAGAGAAAAGAAAAGAATACAGATTACATGGAGCAAAGAGTAAAAGTAGGCTGCGGTTCCTTGGTTCGTTACATTAACAGTTGAGACCATAAGATATGTCAGGGTTTCCAATAAGACAGGTTGAGTCTTCGTAAATTAAGGAAGAAGCCTGTCACCCCTTTTGGGAGCATACTGTGAGCAGGCTTGCCAGTTACCCTCTCAGGAACTGCGTTTATGACCCGGAAGGTAGTCACTCTAAATAGATCATGTAGTATAATCAATACCGTAGTTCCAAAACCAAGTAACATTAACTCTAACAATTCTAATGCCCCGTACACACGGTCGGACTTTGTTCGGACATTCTGACAACAAAATCCTAGGATTTTTTTCCGACGGATGTTGGCTCAAACTTGTCTTGCATACACACGGTCACACAAAGTTGTCGGAAAATCCGATAGTTCTGAACGTGGTGACGTAAAACACCTACGTCGGGACTATAAACGGGGCAGTGGCCAATAGCTTTCATCTCTTTATTTATTCTGAGCATGCGTGGCACTTTGTCCGTCGGATTTGTATACACACGATCGGAATTTCCGACAACAAAATCTGTTGTCGGAAAATTTTATCTCCTGCTCTCCAACTTTGTGTGTCGGAAAATCCGATGGAAAATGTCCGATAGAGCCCACACACGGTCGGAATTTCCGACAACACGCTCCGATCGGACATTTTCCATCGGAAAATCTGACCGTGTGTACGGGGCATAAGTATGTACTAGCTGAAAATCAAATTGCTTATACTAAATCTTAATATTAAACATAGTAATTCTTCATATTTATAGCCAAAGTCATTAATCCCTTTGCATTGTTACAGCTATAGCACCCTAGATGCGTTGTACTTTTCAATAATTGAGTGTTGTAAGTATCATCAAGCTCAATACTAGAGGTTATCTTGGATAGTTACCCAACTGTCCCAATACTTATGATAGGTATGCAGTCTGCCTTCCTTATGCGCTAACATTTTTTCCACAAGGCTTTGTGATTTCACTCTGGCAATAACTTCGCTAATGTTGGGAGGAGTAGGTGACTTCCATTTTTTCGCTATAGTTATGCGTGCTGCAAACAGAATGTGTACCTTCACTTTTCTGTGTAGGGTGGGAAAGGATTCTATCCCTAGGCTTAGTAAAGCTAGTGCTGGGGAGGGTGTACATATAGTGTCTGAGGTTTTTGATAATAGGGAGAATACATCCTTCCAGAAGGTGTGTAGGGTTTTACAATGCCACATGACATGTAGGAGGTTGCCCTTGTGATGACATTCTCTCCAACATAGTGGTGATAGTGTGGGGTCTATAGTATGGAGACGCATGGGAGTCAAATACCACCTGTGGAGCATTTTAAGTGAGTTGTCCCAGTGGTCAGCAAATGCTGAAGAGGTGCTATTGTTCTTAATTGCTAGCAGCCACTGTGGTAAAGTGAAAGACATTTGCAGTTCCGTTTCCCATTTATCCAACATTGAAAGTTTAACAAGGGAGGTATGGAAGTTACAATATTTATAGCACAAAAGTGGGATTGTCATATTTGAAAGTGGGTTTTTTTGTGTGTAGTGGTCAATTTGTTGAATCCTAAGGATATCTAGGGCATTTGGGTTCACTATATGGTCCGTAGAGAAGTGGATGCCTTTTTGTTTCCAGTGATGTGTGGAAAAATTGTGTATAAGATATTCATAGATTGTTAGGGGTATATTAAGATTAAAGAGTATTTCATTAGGGAATTGATTTCTAATCAGTAACGACCAGGCTGTTAGTGTTGCTTGCATGGTAGGGTATGGTGGAGTAAAGGGTTTGAGATGGATAGTAGAGGCCATTAACAGTGCCGTCAGTGCCGTATACCCAGGTATGTGATAGAGGGTGAATCCCAGGTGCAGGGGAATATCTCCTGAAGCAAAGATATATTTTGCGTGGAGAGGTTTAAAGGGAGAGCGCAGCATTTAGTGGTGTTAATTTTGTGCTAGGTTATTTTCCCGAAGTCATGTAGTATTTTTTTAATCATGTGTAGGGAAGATTTAGGATTCGATAGCGTTAGAATAACATCGTCGGCAAAAAGTCAGATTTTGTGGTCCTTCTGTCCTACTGTAAGACCGTGGATGTCAGTATTGGTCCTTATGAGTTCCGCTAGTGGTTTGATGGCTAAAGAAAATACAATTGGGGATAGTGGGCATCCTTGACGTGTACCGTTAGTTAGGGTGAAGGGATCAGATAACATGCTTGAGGTAAATACTTTAGCTGTGGGGTTAGAATATAGGGACATTATAGCCGTGTGAACAAATCCTTTTAGTCCAAATTTAGTGAGTGTTTCTGATAGGTATTTCCAGTGCACCCTATCAAACGCTTTTTCTGCGTCTAACGCTACAAATATACTGGGTGTTCGCGTTATTTCTGCATGTCTTATTAGATTTATCATTCTTCTGGTACTATCAGGGGCCTGTCTTCTTCTGACAAATCCCACCTGATCCAGTCCTACGAGGGTAGTGGTGACTTCCATCAATCTATTGGCGATTGCTTTGGCATATATTTTGAGATCCAAATTTAATAGGGAGATGGGTCTAAAGTTTTGGGGATGGGAGGGGTCCTTTCCTGGTTTAGGTATAGTCACTATTATGGCCTGTAGCATTTCATTCGGGAAACTACCTATTTCTGCTGCGTTATTAAAAACCTCTACTAATCTGGGAATCAAAAGGGGGGAAAATGCTTGATAATACTCCACTGAGAACCCATCTGATCCGGGGGATTTATTTTTTGGGAGACGTTTGATCACATCTTCTATTTCAGCTTCAGTAAACGGCCTGTTCAATGTATGTAATGTGTTCTCATCTATCGTGGGAAGATTAATTCTTTGGAGAAAATCTGTGATGTCTGTATCTGTGGGTTGGTATGTGTTCACATCTTGATTAAGGTTATATAGGGATTCGTAGTAGTCTTTGAAAGCGTTAGCTATATCTTTGGGGTTAGTATATAAGCTATTGTTCTTGTGGTGTTTAATCTCTGAGATATTTGCCCGAGCTTGACGTTTTTTAAGATGTGAAGCTAAAAGTTTGCTCGCTTTATTACCCTGGGAGTAATATAAGAGTTTAAGACTTTTAAAGTATAAGTCATAATCATTTTTTAACCACTTCCCACCCGGCCACTGCACATAAATGGCCAGGTGGGAGCTCCCTCCTTCTGACTGGACGTTCCCGAACGTCCTTCAGAAGGAGCGGGATCGCGGGGGCGCGCTCCCGCACAGCCGCGTGATCCCGATGCGCGCGTGTCACTCGGACACGCCGCATCTCGGAGCGGCAGGAGGGCAATGTGATTTGCACCTGATCCGAACGATGGCTGTGTGTAATCACAGTCATCGTATGGTAAACAAGGGGGAGGGGTGGCAGTTGACAGGAGATTGCGCCGCCATGTGCCCGCGCAGCGGCGCGATCCCGATCTGCCTGTGCCCCCCAGAGACAGCACAACACAGGATGGCCCTGTGATTGGCCCTCCTGATCACATGACGACTGTGTCCAATCACAGTCGTCATGTAATGTAAATAGAGAGCGTTGTAACTGCTCTCATCTCTTCCTCTCCTCACACAGAGCCTGTCAGTGAGGAGATCTGTGCTGCAGCCAGGAGATCAATGAGTTTTATAGCTGTTTGTCTGCTGTTTACCCACTGATCACCCAGCTAGTGTCCCCAAAACACAGTGTCCCCAAAACAGTGAAAACACCTGTTAGTGAACATCTGCCCGTCAACAACTGGCACATCTGTCTGCCAACAGCAGGCACATCTGTCCGCCAACAGCGGGCACATCAACCCGTCATCATCAGGCACATCTGCCCGCCAGTCATCAGGCACATCTGCCGCCTGCCATCAGGCACATCTGCCCGCCAGTCATCAGGCACATCTGCCCGCCAGTCATCAGGCACAGCAGCCCGCCAGTCATCAGGCACATCTGCCCACCAGTCATCAGGCACATCTGGCTGCCAGTCATCAGGCACATCTGCCGCCTGCCTCAGGCACATCTGCCCGCCAGTCATCAGGCACATTTGCCCGCCAGTCATCAGGCACATCTGCCCACCAGTCATCAGGCACATCTGCCCGCCAGTCATCAGGCACATCTGCCCGCCAGTCATCAGGAACATCTGCCGCCCACCATCAGGCACATCTGCCGCCCGCCATCAGGCACATCTGCCGCCCGCCATCTGACACCGTCAACAGCTAACACATCAGCCCGTCATCAGCTGACACATCAGCCTGTCATCAGCTGGCACATCAGCCCGTCATCAGCTGGCACATCAGCCTGTCAACAGCTGACACATCAGCCGCCCACCATCATCAGGCACATCTGCCCGCCAACATCAGGCATATCTGCCACCCACCATCAGGCACATCTGCCGCCCGCCATCAGGCACATCTGCCACCCGCCATCTGCCCACGATCAGGCACATCTGCCCGCCAACACCAGGCACATCTGCCCGCCAACATCAGGCACATCTAGCCACCCACCATCTGGCACAGCCGCCCACCATCTGGCACATCTGCCACCCGCCATCTGCCACCTGCCATCTGACACATCTGCCCGCCAACATGACAAAAAGGTCTTACAGCACAGAGGAGGCTCTCCAAATACTCCAGAGTATGTCGGACGAGAGTAGCGGGGAATTCTCTCCGTTAGACTCGGATAGTGACTATGAGCCAGTGGAAAGCAGTGGCTCCAAGTTGGAAACAGAGGAAGATAGAATCCTAACAAGGAGAATCAGGAGAAATGAGCAGGAGGAGATATTCACCAGCAGCGCAGCACTCCAGGGCATCCACCAGCAGGCATCCACCAGCAGTGCAGCACTCCAGGATGATATGCAGGCATCCACCAGCAGCCCAACACTGCAGGATGATATGCAGGCATCCACCAGTAGCGCAGCACTCCAGGGCATCCACCAGCAGGCATCCACCAGCAGCGCAGCACTCCGGGATAGGCAGGCATCCACCAGCAGTTCTGCAACCTTCCTAGAAGATAGGCCAGATGCTAGCAACGGATCCCATCAATGAGGCAGTGCCCATACTAGCCTCCCAGATGTTCTACTGTATCCAACATGGCTGCCCGATACATCAGTAGAACCTGTAATACCCCTTTTTACCGCTCAGCCAGGCCCTCAGATGCAGACGGAAAATGTAACCCCACTTTATTATTTTCATTTATTTTTTACCAATGATCTCCTAACCTACATTGTGGAGCAATGGCTGCTCTGGAACGGTGTTCCTGCCTGCTAAAACCACAGGTGAGCTTTTTTTTTTATCTTTCGCTCAGCAGAATGTATTTTGGGGTGTAATTCTTGGTGTGTACATGCTATGTGTTAGAAGCCTGGAGGTGCTACTTGCATGTTGGGCCTCTGTATGTGGCCAGGTAGTGGAGAAGTCTCACACATGGGGTATCGCCATACTCAGGACGAGTAGCAGAATGTATTTTGGGGTGTCATTTTGGCTATGTACATGCTATGTGTAAGAAAGATCTTCTAAATTGACAACTTTGTGAGAAAAAAAATAGGTTTTCATTTTCTTTCCACATTTTCCAAAAACTTGTGGAAAGAAATGACATGTTCAAAAGACTCATTATGCCTCATAGAATATACATTGGGTTGTTTTCTTTCCAAAATGGGGTCATTTTGTGGGTAATTCCATTGTCCTGGTGCTCCAGGGCCTTCAAAAATGTGATAGGCACTCAGGAAATGAAATGTGTAATTTATGCCTTTAGAACGCCTGATGGTGCTATATGGATGTTGGGCCTCTGTATGTGGCCAGGCTGTGGAAAAGTCTCACACATGGGGTATCGACATACTCAGGATGAATAGCAGAATTTATTTTGGGGTGCCATTTTGGCTATGTACATGCTATGTGTTAGAAAGATCTTCTAAATTGACAACTTTGTGAGAAAAAAATAGGTTTTCATTTTCATTCCACATTTTCCAAAAACTTGTGGAAAGAAATGACATGTTCAAAAGACTCAATATGCCTCATAGAATATACATTGGGTTGTTTTCTTTCCCAAATGGGGTCATTTTGTGGGTAATTCCATTGTCCTGGTGCTCCAGGGCCTTCAAAATTGTGATAGGTACTCAGAAAATGAAATGTGTAATTTATGCCTTTAGAACGCCTGATGGTGCTATATGGATGTTGGGCCTCTGTATGTGGCCAGGCTGTGGAAAAGTCTCACACATGGGGTATAGCCATACTCAGGACAAATAGCAGAATGTATTTTGGGGTGTTTATGAAATTATGCCTGCACCGTGTGAGAAATAACTTGTAAATATGACAATTTAGTGAAGAAAAAAAATCTATATTTCTTAATTTTCCAAAGCATTGTGGGGAAAAAATTTAAACTTCAAAAAATTCACTATGCCTCTTACTAAATACCTCAGACTGTCTTCTTTCCAAAAAGGGGTCTTTTGGGGGGTTATTGTACTGTCCTGACATTTTAGGGCCTCAAGAAATGAGATCAGTGCATTAGGCCATCAGTGCATTAGGATTGATACATTTTCAATAATGCGTAGCATGGCTTGTAGACTCTATAACTTTCACACAAACCAATGATCATACAATTATCAGGATTTTTTTTTACCAAAGACATGTGGTAGAATACATTTTTGCCTAAATTTTCGACAAAATTTTATTTTTTTGGTTTCTTTTAAAAGAGAAAGTAGAAAATTTTGGGTTTTTTTCAAAATATTCGCTCTTTTTTCGCTTATATCACAAAAAATAAAAAATGAAGTGGTGAATAAATACCACCAAAAGAAAGCTCTTTTTGTGTGAACAAAATGATAAAAATTTCATTTGGGTACAGTGTAGCATGACTGAGTAATTAGATATAAAGATATATTATTCCCGCGCTATCATAAATGGAATCGGCTAAAATTGGAAAAGCTGCAAGCACTGTTAAAGGTAAACACCTAACCTTGTGAATAAATATGAAGAGTGAATAGTGCTGCGCTAATCCTAGGTAATTTATAAATATATAAAATTAAATAAATATAGGTGATGATTAGCTTGTGAAACTCTGATGTGTGATGGTAGTGGAATCAGATATGCGTGGGTGGTATTAGTTACAGGATGGGATGACTAAAAGAATGGTGGACATATATAAATAAATAATGACCCCCTGAGGTCTGAACCGGATGGATGAAGTCACGTGTGGTGTGACGTCACGCGTAGGGACGAGACAGGCTGCATTCACTACAGAGGCTTACGAGCTCGCCGCTCGTCGGATGACATTTGCTGTTGTGTATTTTTAAATGTGAGTAATTATACATTTTTAATAAAAAGCGGTTGTATTCATAAAAAACGAGATTACACTATTGGCCTTTCTTCTTTGCCTATCACCGTTTGTACCCCCCCCCCCGGCACTATACCTGAGGGAACCCCATCCCAGGACGTAGGCTGGAGAGGGACGCGCTGGAGCCCATAGGCGGTTTTCAAAGAGGTCCTGTTGGCTACATGCTGTTGCCCTATTACCTAAAGGTAAGGGGCCACTACCTAACTTGAGTGGTGTTACACGAAGAAGCACTGGATGTGAGGCACTTGAGCACTTTAACTGCAACGTGTGCATGCCAGGACGTTGTCGTCACATTTTGTTGAATTTTATGGACTTTCGTGTTTTTTGGGTTTAAAAGTATTTTTCCCTGCTAAGTATCCTACAAGGACTTGAGACACTTGAATATCCATTTTCCTTTATTTATTTATTTCTTGCACATTATGCACTGTATGAATTAGCAGTTCACTACTACCTCACTGCCTGTAATAGGCATCTCACGCTGCACTTTATATTTGCACCTATTAACATTGTGTACCCCCCACTGTGGATGCATTTATTCCCATTAGTTATGCACTTTATATACCATTAGCACCCATAGTTGGTTTATTATTAAGCATTGTGATTTGTATGCCTATTGATTACACTTAACTTTATTGTTGCCCCCTATGTTGGATTGAGACTCCGGTTCAGACCTCAGGGGGTCATTATTTATTTATATATGTCCACCATTCTTTTAGTCATCCCATCCTGTAACTAATACCACCCACGCATATCTGATTCCACTACCATCACACATCAGAGTTTCACAAGCAAATCATCACCTATATTTATTTAATTTTATATATTTATAAATTACCTAGGATTAGCGCAGCACTATTCACTCTTCATATGACTGAGTAATTGTCGTTTAAAGTGAGAGAGCACTGAAAGCTGAAAATTGGTCTGGGAAGGAAGGGGGTGAAAGTGCCCAGTATTGAGGTGGTTAATGTTAGTTTTAGTTCCTCTCTGCATTTTTTAGTTGAAGGAGTAGTGAGTGATCGGGCGATTGTTTGTGTTTGGTCTCTAGGTCTGAAATGCGTTTGTGTAGTTGTTCTATATGCCGCATTTTTTTCCTTTTTTCCCTAGCAGCTATGTGGATAAGTACCCCCCTGGAGAAGGCCTTGTGTGCACACCATACTGTGCTAGGGTGAGTACCCCGATTTTTATTTAATGTAAAATATTCCTCTAGTTTCTTTTGTATTTCCTCCCTAATGTTGGGTAGAGAAAGAAGGTAGGTGTTGTTACGCCATAGGGGTGTAATGTTGGTTTTGCGGGTATCCATAATGTCTATCGTAATTGGGGCATGGTCAGACCAGGTGATATTATGGATATCTGCTTTGACCACACTTTGTAGGGTGAATTTATCCGTGAGAAAGAAATCAATTCTAGAGTAAGTTTTATGTAGTGGTGAGAAGTACGTGTAGTCCCTCTCTGTGGTGTGGAGGCATCGCCACGGGTCGTATAGTTCCTCTGATAATGGCCCAGGGATGGTCTGCTCCTCCTTCCCACAGAGGAGGAGTCCATTTCGTCATTCAAAATTACATTGAAATCCCCACATATCAACAAATTGCCTTTCCTCAAACATTTAGCCTTTTGTAAGATTTTACGTACGAATCTCACTGGTCTTTTTGTGGGAGCATATATATTTACCAACGCATACATGTGGTTGTTGATTTCAGCAACCAAGATAATATACCTACCAAGGTCATCAGAGTATTGCTCTAGCAGTTTGAACGTGACAGAGTCTTTAATAGCTACTAATACACCATTACGTTTGCAAGAGTTATTTGCAGTAAAAATGTACGGGAATCTGACGTGGGTGCAGTTTGGAGTGTTCAGTTCTGAGAAATGTGTTTCCTGCACACATAGAATGTCACAGTTTTTCTGCAGGGCTGTTTTCCACATCATTCTGAGTTTAAATGGGCTGTTGAGTCCTCTAGTCTTGAGAGACATTAATCTAAGAGACATTAATTTCTTTTGTGGTGCTTTGAAGCCATCTAGTGGTGCAATTTGGTATTTGTATTAAGAGGGTTAGAGCATCCAGTACAGTGGAAAGGGATTGACTACTTGTCATACTTGCAAGGTGAAAGCTCCAGTAAGATGGAGGTATAGGTAAAACAACTGTGATAACTGGTAGAGAGAACAATAGAACAGTCAACATTAACTGGGTGAATTTGGGATTATCCCAGAAATCAAAGTGGGGTAAAGTCATATATTTATCTTCCGGTACAGCCGTACATCAGGTGCTACTTGCATTAGCTTCAATGAAGCATGGAAGGTAGAGTGGAACTGCGGGACAGTCTTCCCATAAATGTGGCAGGTAGGTCTCATTGCATGTTAGCGGTGAGAAGCGGTCATCATTTGTGTCTTCCTCTTGAGCCACGGTTAATATAATGGCCTGCTCTGGAGGCCGCAGGGCCCATGTCTTCTGGGTTATTTTCGGTAGGAAGAATTGCCCACTTGCGCAGCAGCTCCAGGCCCTTTTCTAAGGACGAAATGGCATAAGATTCATTGCCTCTTTGAATTAGAAGTTTGGCTGGGAAGCCCCATCGATATAGGATCTTGTGGTTCCGCAAAGCTTTAGTGATCGGGATTAGGTTATTCCTGGCCGACATGGTGGCTTGTGAGAGATCAGCGTATAGGGTGATCCCCACATATGAATCTGGGAGAGTGTTGTTTTGCCTTGAGAACCGCATGAGTTGGTCCTTAATATGGAAAAAATGAATCCTAGCAATGACATCTCTAGGAACTTTCTCCGGGAGGTGTGGTGGTTTGTGCAGCCTGTGGGTTTTATCAATGATGACATTTGTAGGTGTAAGGGATGGGAGTTTTTTCATTATTAATTGTTGGAGGAATAGGCTCAGATCAGCTGGCTTCACGGATTCGGGGATCCCCCTAAATTTCACGTTATTTCTTCGTGAGCGGTCCTCGAGGTCGGCGACCTTTAGTCTAAGGGCTTTAAGTTCATCCTCCACATCCACATGCGCATCTACGAGCTTATTATGGGCTGCAGAGAAGTCATCCATTTTAGTCTCCACATTGTCAAGTCTGTCACCCAGTCCTGTCATTTATTTGCGTGTGGAGCGCAGGACATTAGTGATGTCTTGCTGTATAGCTCCCCTCAGGGTGAGAATCATCTCCTTCATAGTGATGTCTGTCATAGGCAGGCCTGAGGTGGGGAGAGCATCCAGCTTCTGGTTATACTCATTGGTGTGCTCCATGTCAGTTTCTTCATTATCCTGCTTATCAGTATCATCTGGGTTGTTCAGGCTCCTCTTTTGCTTAATGAGGCTGTTTGAGGCTGAATGTGGGGATATATTTGCAGTGTCCATGTCAGGGAGCTCACCATCTTTATAGCAGGCTGTGCTGCTGTGAGGAGAAGTCGCGCCGGCACCATCTTGTGACAGTCTGGCCGGGACCGTCGTGTAAAAGTCAGTCAGCTTTCTAGGTCCCTCTCTCTCCTTACGTTTAGCCATTAGTGCGGATCAGTTCCTCTCTAATTCCGCCATTCGTGTGGCCGTTTTTTGCTCATTTCTAGCCGCTGTGAGTAGCTTAGAAGCACCTGGTGTGTCGGAGCTCTCTCCTCACTGCTCCATCAGCTCCGGCCGCCCGCTCCGCCCCCCATTTTGGCCTAATTTTAAGAAGAAAAATTATTTACTTGCTAGATTTTAGCCAGAAAATAAGAAAAACATCTTTGTTTTGTTAAAAATTTCAGGTAGTGATTATAAACCATCAAACAAAATTTCTATCTGTCACAAAAAAATGATAAACATTTCATTTGGGTACAGTATTGCATGAGTAATTATTATTCAATGTGTGACAGTAATGAAATCTGAAAATTGGCCTGGGCAGGAAGGAGGTGAAAGTGTCTAGTAAAATGGTGCAACCAAAATATTTACAAAAAAAAAATGTTACAAAAGAAAAGAAACAATAATGCAACAAAAAACAAAAAGGGTTTAAGAGTGAAACAAATTAACAAAGTCCTGGTTATGTGGTATGTGGGTGGTCAAGGCCGATGTAACCTCTCTTTACACCATAATACCACATAACCTGGGACTGTTCGCTGTAGAATACTTCTTGAGGCATGATTCGGGCCTACTTGATAAACAGATTTTTTTTATCATGGAATTACTTGAGTATGCGGCATCACACAACTATTTTTGGTTTAATGGTCAGTTTTTTCGCCAGGATAGGGGTGTTGCTATGGGGCCTAAATATGCCCCTAGTTTGGCCAATTTGTTTATGGCCTTATGGGAGGAGGATGTCATCTATGTTGATCGGAGACCACAATTGATTTTGTGGGCGCAATACACTGACAACATCCTCCTCCTGTGGGATGGTGGCCGTTCTGATCTGGACCTCTTTATTGAGGGCCTCAATAATAATACTAGAGGTATTACCCTTAAGTTTGAGGCTAGCCAGTCTGAGATAAACTTTTTGGACCTGACTATTACAATTAAGAATGGACTATTCAATACCTCAACATTTTTCAAGAGTACTGATAGGAACTCATTTATAGTCATCATGCGTCATGGCTTCAGTCAGTGCCAATAAGTCAGTTCATACGACTGAAAGGTAATTGTACTAACGAAAATGAGTTCTTGTCACAGGCCAGGTTATTGACTAGACGTTACGAAGAGAAAGCATACTCTCGAGACCTGTTGGGTCATAACCTTGAAGAGGTCACTAATATGGAGAGAGGTGGTTTACTTAAACAGAAGCCCCCCCCGTACTGATAGGGCACCTATAGTATCTTTTATTACAACCTATTCTGTTCGACATATGAACATTAAGAAACTTATTAACAAACACTGGCATATATTAGTCAATGATCAGGTTCTGAGATCAGTTCTACCCGATAGACCCCAAGTCATTTATAAGGGAGCCCCTGCCTTGCGGGCAAGAGTGGCACTGAATATTCTTGATCCTCCGCATGTTAGGAGGGGCTTCTTTCAAGACCTTACCATTTTTTTTATTCAGGTGTAGGGTGTGTTCATTTAATGGTTGTAGCCATAGAAGAACACAAAAATTCTTCTCAACCAGTACTTCCATAGAATTTGAAATTAAACTGTTTATCACCTGCTGCACCGAGGGGGTGGTTTACCTACTCCAGTGACCTTGTGGCCTTCAATATGTCAGCAGGACTAAACGCTCCCTCGCCTTAATGAGCATATCACTAATATCAAAAATGGGTTTCAGAAACATTCTATTTCTAAACATTATTCATTGGTCCATGATAAAAATCCTGCCAAAACTACCGTATATACTTGAGTATAAGTCGATCCAAGTATAAGTCGAGGCCCTAATTTACCACAAAAAAATGGGAAAAACGTATTGACCCGAGTATAAGACAAGGCTGAGAAATGCAGCAGCTACTGTAAGTGGAATAAGAGGGTCATCAATGCCCATCTGCAGCTGTATACCTCCCTGTGTCCTGTGCAGGTTTCCTGTGCATGTGTCATGTGTCCTGTGCATATGTGCATGTGTCATGTGTCCTGTGCATATGTGCATGTGTCCTGTGTATATGTGCATGTGTCATGTGTCCTGTGTATATGTGCATGTGTCATGTGTATATGTGCATGTGTCATGTGTCCTGTGTATATGTGCATGTGTCATGTACCTGTGTCCTGTGTATATGTGCATGTGTCATGTGTATATGTGCATGTGTCCTGTACCTGTATCCTGTGTATAGGTGCATGTGTCATGTGTATATGTACCTGTGTCCTGTGTATGTGTGCATGTGTCATGTGTATATGTACCTGTGTATGTGTCCTGTGTATGTGTGCATGTGTCTGTGTGCATCCTACCTGTGTCCTGTGCATGCCTCCGTGTGCCGCTCTGCACTGATTAGCGGGTGCTATTACTATTCGGCAGCCATTCACTGTTCAAAAGCTGCGCCTCCTCCTCGTCCATGATAGGCAGAAAACTCAATTTCCCAGCAGTCATCAGTCAGCCTATCACGGACATTCTCTCATCCTCATACCACGGACGAGGATGAGAGAATGTCCGTGATAGGCTGTACACTGGCTGCCTATCACAGACGAGGAGGAGGCACGGCTTTTGAACAGTGAGAGGCTGCCGAGTGGTATGTAGCACACGCTGGCCGCTGTCTGCCTGCATGATACGCTGATCATGTAGGCAGACGGCGGTGACTCGAGTATAAGTCGAGGGGGCACTTTCAGCCCCAAAAAAGGGGCTGAAAATTTTGACTTATACTCGAGTATATACGATATATTCCTGGGGATTGATAAATTCCATCCCCAGTGGAGAGGTAGTTTTCTGGTGCATGACATCAGCAGACTTGAAATGGCATGGATATATAAGATCAAACGTTATACTCCGTTAGGGCTTAATGTAGACATAGATGTTAATGCATTTATTGACAACGCCTGATTGTGTTATGCATGGTTATAGGCCCATATTTCGATTCTATGTTCATGTAGTCATTTCTGTGAACTTGCTGTAAATCTTGGGGAGCCTACCCTTCTCCCCCTTTTTATTGAATTTTCAAATTGGGTACCTATGTGGAAAGATGGTTCTGTTGGACCTTTTTTCTCCTAGATATGTCACAAGTTTATTAGAAAATGTTTTCCAAAAGATTTTTAATAGGAAAAGTACTTTTTTTTAAAATAATTTTTTTAATTTTGGTTCACTTTTATTTTTATTTTTATCTACCTTATTACCTTATTTTTTCTATTTATTTACCTTAGTCCATCTGGTGCCTTTATTGGTTACCATATGGATGCATTATGTTTCATCATCTATGCGTTTTTCTTATGAGTTTTAACCTATACATATTCTTGGTATATAATTCTTAATCTCTTTATATATAATGATTAATTGTCATTTGGTGCTTTGAATTGTAAATATTAATTAGATTTACTTTGTAATTGGCGCCATTTGACGAACTGCTTTTCTGATAACACGTTGCTCTTTGTCCATCCATTACCATGTGTTATGCTACGGTTTGGATTTTATAAAATGTTTCAATAAAGTTTTTTTTGGTTTCCATGGTTTCAGACATTCGAGTTCCCACCTCCCAAGATTCACATTGAGGCGTGGTTCTGTCTTCACACTATTTAGCACGATGATTCAGTGCGTCGCCTGATCCTCGAGACAATGTCAGATTGTGACGAAACGCACGTAGGGAGGTGGACGTGCTGACGTCATCACGCACCTCAGTGGACGGGTGTTCGATTGCTGGCCAGCTGTTTTGATATGACTGTTTTTATCTTCCTAATTGTAAGTGCAATACTTTTACTATATTAAATCCCTTATGGTACAATATACACTATGGTGTCTCTCTTTCTATTTTATGAGCAATATCTCAATTGATTAATGGTGGTTGATGCTCGAGTACCTTTGGCTAAATTAAGGTTTATACAAGCTCCTTCCCTAACTAGTGGTGGAATATCATCTTCCGTTTGGATAAAGGCCCTGGCTGGGTATTTAGCCGCAGGCTCTCTAAAGCTTGCCTTCTGGTAAGCGCACAATCTATGTGGTGGTGGTGCACTGTCGTCCAGAGGTGTCACTTTTTTAGCACTCACCTATATGCTATTTTTGGACTGTTATCTTCACTATTTTATGTAATTTATACCTAATTATTGATTTGGTTATATTAATTTTTATTTTATTAATTATTTTGGTCACATTTGTTCTAGCACTGCTACTTCATATTATTTTATCCGTTCCTATGTGTATCTCATGGTTCTAGCAGCTGCTTTTTTGAATATTATTCACATATGATCTTTAGCGTGGTATTTTCCTATTTTTTTTTTTTTTTCTGGTTTTGTGAGTTTAGCAAAACCCACTCAATGAGCATAAAATAGAGTGTAGTTCTCAAAAAATAAATCTTGCTAATGTCTGTCGTTGATGGTAAAGTAAAATTCTAAACTGCTGATGCAGTCTCTCTTTTCTAGTTCCTGAGGAGGGAATTGATAGAAATGATCTGATCAATCAAGAGGAGTGGGAAAAAAGGCAAGAAGCGCCAATCTAAGTGCAGTATCATTAAAAACTTTAATTTAGATTATAAAAACAACAACAGCCAAATGGCTACTCACAAGAACAGGATTAATATAGGCAAGGACATATAGTGGGTCCAGGGACGTCCTCCTCAGATGTTGTAAATGTGCATAGTGCAGGTTCCGGTGGAGGTGCTGTCAGCGCTATGATGTACGGGTGGTCTGTGGGGTCTCTGCTGTGGGTGCTGAGCTGCAAGGAAGATGGAAGTGTCCGCACAGAGAGCCGGCATCTACTAGGACATAGGAACCAGGACCGTAGCAGGAAACAGGAACCGGATGGAGACAGGCGTGGAACGCAAAACTGTTCCAGGAACCAAAGGGCGGAAGTGACGTGTGGACATGTCAGATGACGCGTTTCAATGCTTCCGCATTTTCTTTAGATCTAACAGGCTAATGCAACAAAGTGTCCTTTATATAGGAGCTGCGGAGTCAGTTGCTAGGCAACTAATTGAACCGAGCACAACATACTGAGTACAATAAAAAGATGGAATGGAGTATAGGAATTGAGTTTGGAACACCAAGCAAATATACAGTGGCTTGCGAAAGTATTCGCCCCCCCTTGAACTTTTCAACCTTTTGCCACATTTCAGGCTTCAAACATAAAGATATAAAATTTTAATTTTTTGTGAAGAATCACCAACAAGTGGGACACAATTGTGAAGTGGAACGAAATCTATTGGATATTTTAAACTTTTTTAGCAATTAAAAAACTGAAAAGTGGTGCGTGCAAAATTATTCGGCCCCTTTACTTTCAGTGCAGAAAACTCACTCCAGAAGTTCAGCGAGGATCTCTGAATGATCCAATGTTGTCCTAAATGACTGATGGTGATAAATAGAATCCACCTGTGTGTAATCAAGTCTCTGTATAAATGCACCTGCTCTGTGATAGTCTCAGGGTTCTGTTGAAAGCGCAGAGAGCATCATGAAGACCAAGGAACACACCAGGCAGGTCCGTAATACTGTTGTGGAGAAGTTTAAAGCCAGATTTGGATACAAAAAGATTTCCCAAGCTTTAAACATCCCAAGGAGCACTGTGCAAGCGATCATTTTGAAATGGAAGGAGTATCAGACCACTGCAAATCTACCAAGACCTGGCTGTCCCTCTAAACTTTCAGCTCAGACAAGGAGAAGACTGATCAGAGATGCAGCCAAGAGGCCCATGATCACTCTGGATGAACTGCAGAGAACTACAGCTGAGGTGGGAGAGTCTGTCCATAGGACAACAATCAGTCGTACACTGCACAAATCTGGCCTTTATGGAAGAGTGGCAAGAAGAAAGCCATTTCTCAAAGATATCCATAAAAAGTCTCCTCTAAAGTTTGCCATAAGCCACCTGGGAGACACACCAAACATGTGGAAGAAGGTGCTCTGGTCCGATGAAACCAAAATTGAACTTTTTGGCCACAATGCAAAACGCTATGTTTGGCGTAAAAGCAACACAGCTCATCACACTCAACACACCATCCCCACTGTCAAACATGGTGGTGGCAGCATCATGATTTGGGCATGCTTTTCTTCAGCAGGGACAGGGAAGATGGTTAAAATTGAGGGGAAGATGGATGCAGCGAAATACAGGACCATTCTGGATGAAAACCTGTTGGAGTCTGCAAAAGATCTGAAACTGGGACGGAGATTTATCTTCCAACAAGACAATGATCCCAAACATACAGCAAAATCTACAAAGGAATGGTTCACAAATAAACGTATCCAGGTGTTAGAATGGCCAAGTCAAAGTCCAGACCTGAATCCAATCGAGAATCTGTGGAAAGAGCTGAAAACTGCTGTTCACAAACGCTCTCCATCCAACCTCACTGAGCTCTAGCTGTTTTGCAAGGAAGAATGAGCAAGAATTTCAGTCTCTCGATGTGCAAAACTGATAGAGACATACCCCAAGCGACTTGCCGCTATAATCGCAGCAAAAGGTGGCTCTACAAAGTATTAACGCAAGGGGGCCGAATAATTTTGCACGCCCCACTTTTCATTTTTTTATTAGTTAAAAAAGTTTCAAAAATCCAAAAGATTTCGTTCCACTTCACAATTGTGTCCCACTTGTTGGTGATTCTTCACAAAAAATAAAAATTTTATATCTTTAAGTTTGAAGCCTGAAATGTGGCAAAAGGTTGAAAAGTTCAAGGGGGCCGAATACTTTCGCAAGCCACTGTAAGAATAGAATGTAAGAAAGGTAGATGTTGAAGGAAATAAATGAATGTATATGAGGGGAGTAATGGATGATAAATGAAGAATAGTTTGTAATGAATGGCAAAAAAGATATATTGAATAAGAAAATGAAAGAAAAATAATAGAAAAATACAAGAGAAATAAAAGTGTAGAAAAAATAAAAAATAATAATTAAAAATAATAAATAGTATAATGAAAAATAAAAAAATAATAATAAATAAAAAATAATAAAAATATATAAAATATATAAAAAAATATGGCTAATGGCTAATGGCTTAGCGCATGGAGCTGTAGGACGCACATCGCGGCAGCTCTCGGTCCTGACGATCTCCACGGGGCCCTATCTCCTCTACCATCACCCATCCAGCTACCAAGACTGTCCAGATGGGTAAAGGAAAGCCCAGGGACCACTCGAAGCCCGCCGGTGACCGGACACAGAGCGATTTGGGGAACTTTGTGACCCGTTCCTCCGCGGCCTACCAGAGCCAGAGAGCCTCCAAGATGGCGGCGGCGCCTCCGTCTCCGGCCCGCTCATCACATGCAGACGCCGAACAGGTACGGTCCAGAGGCCGCTCAGTCTCCCTCACGGATCTGGAGCCCCCACTATACCACCCACACAGCCCCCAAAGCCTCTCCCAGGCCTCCCTGTGCTCCGGGGACGGATGGGACATGGAATCGCAGATGCGATCCATGCATGCCTACCTCCGCTCTTTACCTACTAAAACTGACTTTGAACATTATGTCTCCCGCATGGAGAAGTCATACAGGAAAGAGATTGCTGAGCTCAAGAGGGATCTAGGGACTAGAATGGAGGATGTAGAAAATACCACTGACGGTATGTGCAATACATTACAGTCCCATGAAGAGATCCTTAATACCCACACTAACATACTACAACAGCTCATGTACCACCAGGATGACATCGAAAACCGCAGCAGACGGAACAATATTAGAATCCGTGGCATACCAGAAACTATAGATCACAATGATTTACATGGAGCAGTCACTGTCATATTTAACCAAATCCTGCAGCAACCCAAAGATACCCCTATTGAGCTGGACAGAGTTCACAGAACCTCAGGCCCGCGTAGTTCTGATTCTTCTTTTGTTCGGGACACGCTCTGCAGAGTGCACTTTTATAAAGTTAAAGAGGAGATCATGAAAGTAGCCAGCACACAGGACTCCATTCGGCTGAATGACACCCCAGTAATGCTGCTGCCTGACCTGTCACGTCAAACTCTGGCCATGCGGCGTGCACTTAAACCGATTACATCTGTCCTCCAGGAAAGAAAGATCAAATATCAATGGTGGTTTCCTTTTCAATTACGGGTTCATCATGAAGGCAAAATGGCCCTTTTCCGCACATTAGGAGATCTACCAAGGTTCCTGAGCACCCTGGAGCTACCCCAGATCTCCCTGCCAGACTGGCCCCTTCCTTCTGCTACTCCGGGATTTCCATTCCACCCACAATGGCAGAAAGCGAACAAGAACAAGCGACCCAGAAGCTCCCCTCAGAAGTCTCCAGATGGCTGACTGGTCTCTAGACCCTGCAGACACATCTTTACCCTGCCACCGTGACTATTATATTGTTTTCCCGTTTTTTTTTTATCTCTTCTCTCTTTTTCCTTTCTTCCCCTCAAAGAGGGAAAGAATAGGAAAGTGGTGCAGGCCGTCTACCCTTGAACCACTTTTAAGTGGTAAAGAACTCCCTGGACTACCTACCTGTCTACTACACTAACAGTGTTACAGATCCAACACCCCCCTCCCCCCTTTTTTTTTCCCTTTTATTTATTTATTTATTTATTTATTTACTTTTTTCGCATCATCATTTTTACAGATGCCTCTTTGTCCCCCCACATTATCCTAGTTGGATGTCCTTTTCAGGATGATCCTTTCAAAAAAAATGTTCTCTATTATTATTTACTGTTTTTTTTGTGTGTTCCTTTTTATTTTTTCTCTTTTGTGGGGACAAGGCTGGGGCGGATGGGTTCTATAATTATGACTTATCCTCCCCACCCATATAGGAATTTGCTCTTAACTACGATTTAATATGCGAAAGCCTTATAGCACTGATTACATGTTTTTTTTTCTTTTTTTCTGATATGTTTGGGAGGGAGTGGGGGTATACCCGTTATATGTGACAGGTCGTTACTTATATGTTCTTACCATGTTACCTTATGATAACAAATTGATGGTTATATAATGTTTTCACCAGCTTTTGCTCCCCCCGTGGACCCCGGGACCGGGAGGCACTCTAGGTGCTCACCACACCCCCCCCCCTTAGGACTTGTAGTGCCTGTTTGCGCACTTTATTGATGCTAGTTTGTAAGCACTTTACAGAAATGTTTCTACATTCAAAAGATTACCTAATGCTGCCACCTAGTGGCTTACTTTTTTACCTATTTCTCTCTCTCACTTTCTCCCTCCCTTTTCCTCTCTCCTCTTCCACCTCTTCTTCTTCCCCTACCTACCCACTTACTTCACTCCCCTATCCCTGGGCTGGATGGACCTCGGCTCGGACGCTATTAATATATACTGTTACCTCTCCTCATTCCCACTATGTCTTCACTTGAGCATCTAACTCTATCGTCCTATAATTGTAGAGGCTTCAATACCCCCGAAAAAAGAAGCCAGGTGTTATACCACTTTCATAAGACTAAAACTAAAATCCTGCTCCTACAAGAAACGCATTTCCGGGGTTCAGAGATTCCATCCCTCAAAAACCCTCACTCAAGGCGCATGCGCGGACTCCTCCAAGATGGCCGCTTAAGCCCGGAGCTCCGCACTGCCCTGACCACCCGGCGCACATAGCGGGGGAACCGGGACCCCGTAGGCCACATAACCCACCTCAAGGCGAATAGGAAGGGTTGGGGAACAACCCTATGCCGGCCGGATCGTCCAGGAAGGGCCTGGAACCTCTGTTTAGAGCCTCGGCGGAGCGGGCCAAATCCAAGATGGCGGGCGCCATGCTGCACGGCGCACAGACAGCTGAAGAGAGCCCAGGAGATAAACTTTCCTATGCCGCTGTGACCCGTTCTCTCTCCTCTGGGACCCCAGTGAGTACTTCTCTACACTTGGCTCAGTCCACGGCCCTTTCAGAGCACATTGCAGAACATCCCATGACGCCCCCCTCACAGCCTCCCTCTCCTCACATTACAACAGGGCCTGAAATGGCGCCCAATCCAGCCCACTCAATCCTCACAGCCCCCGACCTCTTCTCCCAGTTATCAGCTCTGCTGGAAAGAGGTCTGGCCCAAACTGCAGCCAAAATAACTGCTGATATCAGAGAGGACTTCCAGGCCCTGGGCTCCAGGATGGAGGCGATCGAAGATAAACTTGATCAGACCATCTCTAAAACCAGGCAGAACTCCAACCACATACAGGTCATACAAGACCAACTGGACATTGCTCTCTCACGCATTGATGACCTTGAAAATAGGTCCAGAAGGGAAAACTTTAGACTCAGAGGTCTCCCAGAATCTATAACCGACTCTACGATGGCGGTCCAAGACTTCATTAAACAACTTCTCCCTGACATTCCTCCACATAAATTGGAAATTGACCGCGCTCACAGGACATTAGGACCACCGAGGAAAGATGGCCTCCCCAGAGATATAGTGATCAAGCCACACTACTTCTCAGTTAAAGAAGAGGTGATGAAAAAGTGCAGATACCAACAGCCCCTCACGTGCAGAGGCCACGCCGTACAAGTCTTTGCGGACATCTCACCTAACACAATACAAAAAAGGAGGGCGTTGAAGCCCCTACTCTCGGTGTTGGCGCAAAACAAAATCAAATACAAATGGGCCTTCCCATTTGCTCTCAAGTTCGATCACAAAGGCAAAACCTACTCTTTCCGCAGCCTCCAAGAAGGAGAACGGATCCTGTTAGACCTCCGCCTCATCTCGCAGGAGTCAGCAATGGACTTCAACAATTCGGCGGCAGGAGCATACAAGCGCCCATCCCCTGCAAGCCCTATGCAACCCCTGTGGGAAAAACCCAAATACAAGCGCCCCAAGGAAGCCAGACCTCCATGAGTCCTCGAGTCAAGACGCTGTTTGATGGACTTTCCCTGATCCCTTTTTCCCTTTGTGGGCTCCTACACGAACACGATTGACTTTTCTTTTTTTTTTTTTTTTCTCTTTTTATTGCTGGTTTGTTTCTCCCTTTGGTCATAACAGCATTGGAGGATATGTTCTGGAGATTTACGGGATTTTTTTTTTTAGCCGGGGGGGGGGGGAGGGAGGGGACGATTTGTCCCCTTTCTCTTCTCCCCCCCTCACCCCTCTATGTCTTCTCTTGATGGGGGGGACGTGGGCGGGTGTCCCTGCCCCAGGGGGGTCCCTTGGGAGTAATCCTACTGGGGCCCTCCTGGGGCTAGGTATTTGAATGTCAACCAACACGATCCTTAAACACCATTTTATGACCCAGGCCTCCTAGGCACTGGGTAACAGAATGTGATCTCATGACTTCTCCTTATGATGTGCCTTAGACGCAAAAATGAGCTTCGTATTGCATGGGCTATAGCGCAAGGAGCCCTCCTCATCCACCCGGAATTTTGTCCTGGGTGGGAGGGGAGGAAGGTGGGAAAAAAGGGTGGACGGGGCCCCCTTCGGTTCCCCAGGTCGGACTAGCTCCGATCAGCAGGTTTTTTTTGTTGTTTATTCAGTATTTAACTGATGTGCGCCGAGGTCGCGGCAGTTAGGCTGCACCTCCATTAATCCCGAGGACCAGGTGATACTGGTCTCCTGGGTTAGGAATCCTCCCTGTCAGCAGGGTCTGGACGTTTCCTCCACTGTGAAGAGTGGAGTGCTCTGCTGCCTCCACTGTTCACACAAGTCCCGAGAGGACTCGATCTTCCCCTCTTCCCCTCTTCCTATGTTCTCTTCTCTACTATCATCTCTAACAATCTATTCTCTTGTAGTTGGCTGTCTGCTGGGTTATACCCACTCCTCCAGTAAGAAGCGGAAGGATGTCTTAATGGTCCCAACTTCGGTTCCTACTCTCCAACTGGAACAGGTAAGCGTCGAGGGATGGGGGTTAGGCCCCCTACTTCTGCTTCATGGCTGACACTGAAAATCTGCCCTCCCTATTAAGGGTGGCCACACACAATACCCAAGGGCTGAACTCTCCTTCTAAACGAAGGAAAGTACTTGATTTTATGAAATCCCGCAAGATTGATCTTTTATTTCTCCAAGAAACCCACTTCCCGATCCGGTACAAACCTAACTTTATCCACTCCCAGTTCCCATTGTATTTTCTAGCCAATGCGGAAGATAAGACCAGGGGGGTTGCTATCCTTATTTCTAAAAATTGCAGATTCACGCTACAGAAGGTTCAACGAGATCCAGAGGGTAGGTACATCCTAGTTAAGGGTTCTGTAGAAGGCAGATTATACTCCCTAGTATCCTACTACGCCCCTAACACAGGACAGCATAAATTTTTTAACTCAATGTTTAAGACACTTGGACCACTGATTGAAGGCTCTGTAATTTTTGGGGGAGACTCCAATGTGGCCTTCGACCAGGGCCTAGACAAATCTAAACCCCCACCCGCCCAAAACATACGCCCAACCAAAACCAGCTTGAAAATAGCTAAGCTGATTTACTCACAAGGACTCACTGACATCTGGAGGGAATTAAACCCCAACAAAAAAGATTATACTCACTTCTCCCACGCCCACCAATCCTATGCTCGTATTGACCATCTGCTAGTCTCGAATGACTTGATCCCGGCAGCCCAAAGATCACAAATTACTGACACGGTCTGGTCGGATCATTCCCTGTTAAGTGTTCTGATAAATAACCAAACCCCACACCACAAATACAACCTTTGGAGACTAAAGGAAAACATACTTTCTGACCCCGCCTGGAAAGTTGAAATTGAAAAGGCCATAAAGGAATATTTTAATCACAATGACACGGCAGACGTCTCCGCGGAAACCTTATGGGCAGCACATAAGGCCACAATCAGAGGGAAATTAATACAAATAGCAGCCAAACTTAAAAAAGAACATGGGATAGACATAGTCAACCTAGAAAAGAAATTCCAAAAGTTATGTACGGAGCACAAGAGAGACCCTGCTTTAGTACCCGTATCCCAATTGGATGCAGCACGCCTAGAATTAAACTTAGCTCTTACAGCTAAAGCGGATAAAAGTATATCATGGCTAGGAGCGAAATATTACTATCAGAAGGACAGGGCTGGGTCTCTCTTGGCGTCCCGTCTCACCCCGCGCCCTCGCACATATATCTTCCCCAAAATCAAAATAGCGGGCCAACCCCGCACAACAAACCCACTGAGGGTCATGAAAGCCTTCCACGGGTTTTATGTAGATCTATATAGCGAGCATAAGACAAGTAATCCCCAAACTCTGACGAATTTTCTGAATAATCTCCCGATTCCTACCCTTTCGGTTGAGCACAGAGATAGACTCGAAGCACCGGTTTCCGCCGAAGAAGTGCTAGCAGTTATTAAAAACCTTAAGCGGCGGTCGGCTCCGGGCCCAGATGGCTTCTCCGTACCGTACTATAAAACTTATGCAAATACCATAGCGCCTTACCTTGCTAGATTCATTAACTTCAAAACCAAGGGAGAGCCTCTGGACCCGCAGTTGAACGCTGCTTTCATAACTGTAATACCGAAACCAGACAAGGACCAGGGAGAAGTATCCAACTATAGACCCATATCCCTGATCAATAATGATCTAAAAATTATGACTAAAATTATGGCAGACCGTTTGGCCTCCTTTATTGGATCCTATATCCATAAGGACCAAGTGGGGTTTATCCCGGGTAGGCAAGGTCCCGACCAAATCAGAAGAACGGTGGATGTAGTCTCCCTCCTGCAATCGGGCTGGGATGGTAGTGGGGCGCAAAAGGGAATGTTGCTATCTCTAGATTTACAAAAAGCGTTCGACTCTGTATCTTGGTCTTACCTATTCTCAATCATACAACAATGGGGTTTTGGCCCACGGTTCACAGGGTTACTACACTCCCTATACTCTAGCCCAGAAGCTAGAATCAAACTACAAGGACAACTCTCTGATCCTATTAAAATAGCTAGAGGGACCCGCCAAGGTTGCCCGCTCTCACCACTGATTTTTGCGATAGCGATTGAATCATTAGCGATTGCTATACGCACTAATCCGGACATAGCAGGGGTGAGCTGTGGGCCAGGAACACATAAATGCAGGCTGTTTGCTGATGACCTCATTCTCTATATGACGTCACCAGCAACCTCCCTCCCAGTGCTATGTAAGCTCCTAGACGACTTTGCACAGATCTCTGGGCTATGCGTTAACTACTCCAAGTCTCAAGCACTCAATGTGTCCCTCCCGTCAGCCTTGGTATCTCGGTTGCAGGAGGCGTTCCGCTTTTCGTGGAGCGAGTCCAGCATTCGATACCTTGGAATCAATCTTACCCCCAAATTTGAACAGCTATATCAAGCAAATTACCCCCCCATTTACAAAAAATTAGAATCTGATCTCAAACAATGGTCCCCACATCACATTTCCTGGCTCGGTAAAATAAACTCTGTAAAAATGACTCTGCTGCCACGTCTCCTATATATTTTCAGAGCGCTCCCAATCGCGATACGGAAGGATCACCTCTCAGCATTCCAAAACAAGGTCGTAAAATTTATTTGGGGTGCAAAGGGGCATAGGCTCCCGAGAAACGTCCTATTCGGCCCAAGAAAAAAGGGGGGATTGGGACTTCCAAATCTTTTTTGGTATTACCAGGCGGCTAGATTGGCACAGATATCAACAGTCTATGCCAAAACAGCCAGACCTGATTGGATAGAAATGGAAAGACAGGCAGTACCAACATTTACAATTGACTTCCTCCTCTGGTGCCCACCAAAGGCTAGGCCTCCGATCATGTCGCCCGCATTATCACAATCTCTGACGATATGGGACACTCTCAGAAAGAACCCCTCCTTAGTGTCGCCCAACAAACCTCTATCGCACATTTTCCGTAACCCCGCATTCCCCCCGGGCATGGACATTAAAGCCTTTCAGTGGTGGCTGGATAGGGGGATGTACCGGATCGGGAACTATTTTACCGCAGCGGGGCCATTATCCCTCAACCACTGCGTCAAACATCTGAGCCTCCCCAATTCAGAGAGGTTCAGGTTTTATCAAATTTCACACTTTCTCCAATCTATCTGGATTGAGAAACCTGAACCCCCGCAGTTCACCCCATACGAAATATGGTGTGGGGGTCTCCTGGAGCAGAGGGGGGGCATATCCTTAATCTACTCCTCGCTTGCTGCTACAGATAGGAAAGCAACGTTCATGCTGGCATGGGAGAGAGATTTACAGGACACTTGGGATCTAGATCACTGGCACATGGCCTTCTTTCGATCATTCAAAGGCATTCATAATATTTCCCTGATTGAAGCTAGCCTAAAAGTAATCACTAGATGGTACCTGACCCCCTCCCGGCTTGCTATGATGCACCCCGCGGTCTCCCCTCTCTGCTTTCGCGGATGTCACATGAACGGTTCCATGTTACACATATGGTGGGACTGCCCTAAAATTAGGACCTTTTGGCAAAAAATATTTTACGCCATATCCAAAATAATAGGTAAGACCATTCCCAAGTCTCCTCTAACAGCTCTTCTCAACCATCCCATTCCAGGGATCTCAAAATCATCACAGAAATTAGTTTTCTTCATTCTCCTTGGAGCCAAAATTACCCTTGCTAAAGCTTGGAAGAAGCCTTCAGTCTCTCTCATAGCAGCTAAACGGAAAGTGTCATGGATAATGACTCAGGAGAAATTAGTAAGCTCTTCACTAGATACCTCAGCAAAGTTTGAGAAGATTTGGGACCCGTGGTCCAAATACATAGGAATAGGGCATCATCCAAACTTTTAGAAATGGTCCCTCAATCGAGGTGGGGGCACCGAGCAGACAGCCAAACTTTTCTCTTCTCTGCACTTTACCTCTCTCTTTCTTACTCCTCCCTCCTCTCTCCTCCCCCTAACCCTTCTCTTGGTTCTTTTATTTTTTTTTTTCTCTCTTCTCCCTGACTCCCCATATTCGGCAGGCAGGAATAGAACTCACTCCTGAAGTGGGTAAACTCTGAAGTGAACCATAGTAGAAAGTTATACTTTGTTATGTATCCCTGAGGTTTACTCAGGAATGATAGCTTCTTATTGCACATGCCTAAACAGCAAATGTACCAATGGGATTGTTAAGTTACTTTAAACTTGAAATGTAACCCGTTTAGCAAACTGTTTTTTGCAATTAAGATCTTTTGGTCAATGCGCCAAAATTTTCTATTACTTTTTTTTATACATCGCTAATGTCTCTCTAGGTCCTTGGGTCACTAGTAAATAGGTCTCATTCCGCTCTCCAGCACAGTGTGATCCCATGTAGGGGTGCTGGAAGTGGACTGGGATAAATACCCAAGGCTCACCCGTTATGTTCGCAAGAACAAGGACCAGGTAGGACCCGTTAATAGACACCTCAGTTTACAGTTAGTTGACGATGTAACTCTAGTATATAAGTCATTATATTGCAAAAAATACCACTGTGAATATGACTTGCACTTCTCCCTTTTACCCTGCTTTAAATTGTGACATGTAACGGATGCTTGTACCTACAATTTGTTTTTTCTGACAAAATCCAATAAAACCATTTAAAATAAAAACCCTCACTTTCCCCAATGGTTCCACAGTACGAACCCTCATGCAAAATCCAAAGGGGTGTCTATAGCTTTTCATAAATCATTCCACCCAGAAGTCTTAGATTGCCTGATAGACCCGCTAGGGCGTTATTTATTCCTCAAACTTAAATTTAATTCTTCTGTCTTTACAGTGGCTAATGTCTATGGACCAAACCAGGATCAGGGGAACTTTCTGTCCAAGGTTCTAAACAAATTGCTATCATTTGGGGGTCCTTGTGTCATTTTAGGTGGTGACCTCAACACAACTCTTTCTCCAGCCGTGGACACTTCTTCGGGCAAGTCAGCTATGTCCAACACGACTCTTACACACATAAAATCCCTTTTACACTCAGCACAGCTCGTAGACATATGGAGGATACAACATCCCCTAGAGAGAGACTACAGTTGTTACTCAGTAGCTCATAAATCCTATAGCCGTATCGATTACTTTCTAATCTCCCAATCATTACTAGACATACCACTCAAGGCCTCCATAGGAAATATCCTTTGGTCGGACCACGCACCCGTACACCTCAACCTAGCCCATCCACCAAAATCCCGCACCCGGTCCTCGTGGCAACTTAATGACAATCTACTGACTGACTCGGTATGTGTTGCAGCAGTGGAAAAAACGATTAGTGACTTCATTACAGATCATCGCCAAGATGATACTAATCCCCTTATTAAATGGGAAGCTCTAAAATGTGTAATTAGAGGGACACTAATCCAGCATGGCTCTCGGCTAAAAAAAGCCAGAATGGCCGATATCTCACGTCTCTTATCTCTGATTAAAACGCTTGAAGTTACACATAAGCGAGACTTAGACCCTGCAACATATACCGACCTATCTAATGCGCGTAGAGACCTGCTCCGTTTACTCGATGCTAATTCCCTTATAGCCAGAGATCAAGGACGCAACCGACATTACACTCTAGCTAACAAATGTGGACAACACCTCGCGAGAGTTCTCCATCCTCGCCCCCCACGCCGACCTATTCCACAAATCTGTACATCTGATCAACGAAAAATTAATAACCCCAATGGCATTCTGACGCATTTAAACAATACTACTCAAACTTATACAATCTCCACACTCCAAACGGGACGACCCCTACTAACAACACACACCTATCCTCCATGCAGGACTACATCTCTGACACAGCTCTACCACTCCTAAACCCTGAACAGACAGCTACCATGGACGACCCCCTTACAACAGAGGAATTCACTGCCGCTATTAAAAGCCTGAAAAATGGTAAATGCCCAGGCCCCGATGGGTTCTCCCCAAGATTCTATAAATACTTTGCTCAACACCTGACCCCATTACTAACTAGCGCGTTTAACTCTATAGACGATACCCATCTTCCCTCTAGAGACCTCCTAGCAGCTAATATTTCAGTAATACCCAAACCTGGTAAAGACCCCTCTCAATGCAGCAGTTATCGCCCCATTTCACTCCTTAACCTGGATATTAAGCTCTGCGCCAAGGTCCTGGCTAACCGCCTATCTCCTATTCTACCTTCACTAATACATAAAGACCAGGTGGGATTTGTCCCTGGCCGAGAAGCTAGGGACAATACCACAAAAACTATTCACCTCATTTCCTATATCCGAAAACACAACCTAAAAGCTTGCCTGCTCTCGTTTGATGCCGAGAAGGCCTTTGACCGGGTCAATTGGGACTTTTTACGCCTCTCTTTGCAACAGATAGGCCCTGGCTCCACTTTTGTCTCTAGGGTCATGGCCCTATACTCACGTCCCTCTGCGTCAGTTCTGGTCAATGGTTCCTCCTCCGCTTCATTCCAGATTTCAAACGGCACATGACAGGGCTGCCCCCTGTCTCCCCTTCTTTTTGTTTTAGTGATCGAACACCTAGCCCAGGCCATTAGACAAAACACATCTATAGTAGGAATTCAGACACCCTCATCTCAACATAAACTCTCGCTTTACGCAGATGATTTACTAGTCTACATACAACAACCTCATACTACCCTGCCCTTCTTGATGTACGAATTTCGTAGATTTGGACAGTTTAGCAACTTCAAACTGAAAATGTCTAAGACTGAGGCCTTAAACATATCATTACCCAGTACCACCCTTACCCAACTACAGACTAATTTTCCCTTCCAATGGGGTTCCAGAGGCATCTCTTATCTAGGGATCACGATTCCTGCCAATCTCTCTGATCTCTATGCTTTAAATTATCTACCCCTTCTAACCCGGATTAGGAAGGAATTAGATTCATGGAACCCCTCCACATTACCTTGGTTTGGGCGCATTAATACATTGAAAATGGACACCCTACCAAAATTACTATATTTATTTCAAACCATTCCTATTCTGGTCCCTAAACAATTTTTCACGTCTCTTCGCTCTATGTCCATAAGATTCATATGGCAAAGTGGCATGTCCCGCATTCGTCACAACTTACTCACATATCCCAAAATACAAGGTGGAGTGGGCCTACCTGACTATGAGCTGTACCATAGAGCTGCACTGTTATCCCGGGTCCTAGAATGGTTCCCTCGCCCTTTCCCCAAAGCATCCACCATGGTGGAACAGGATCTAGCCACCTTAGATCTTAGGGCCATGCTTTGGGGATACGGACAACATTTACATTTACTTTCCTCTACTTCCCCACTGACGATTGCAGCTTTACATTATTGGTACAAGAAAGGCATACAGACTCTCCTATCCTCAGATCCTTCGCCACTCACTTCCCTATTTGACCACCCCGCACTCCCTCAGGATGAAGGCTCTACCACAATCGGCCCATATTCCCGCTCTATGTGGCCCGTAGCAAGATCATTTGTAAACCCTACCTCTGGTGCACCCATCCTCCCAAATACACAAGGTAATTGGCTCACAGCCCTCCGTATATCCTCCTATTGCTCCGAGCTGTTCTCCACATCTAAAATCCACAGACCCTTAATGGAATTCGAACAATTGTGTTCCCTCACGGAAACCCCCAGACACTTACTTTCCACCCTATACACGATACAAATTACACTGCTACATAACCGACCCCCTTCATACACCAAGAAGTGGGCCACGAGCTGGGAAGGGAACTTCATTCAGAGGATTGGCAAAAATCATATTACTTTACGCACAAATCCTCAATTTCCTGTTATACACAGGAAAAAAATTTTAAGCTTCTTTCCCGATGGTACAAGGACCCCCAATCCCTCAACAAAATTTTCCCTTCGGTCCCATCCTCCTGTTGGAGGTGTGGCTCAGAAGATGGAAGCTACCTACATATATGGTGGGACTGCTCATCTATTCAACCACTTTGGTCCCAGGTTTTCTCCATTTACAGTAGTCTCTATGATCAACCCCTACCACCCTCCCCAGAAATTGCATTACTGTCCATGCTTCCTGGTTCCATCACCTCACAGAAACGCTCCCTTTTACGCTTTTTTCTATCGGCTGCCAGGCAGATCATACCCTTATTTTGGAAAACCCCCACTAGACCCCCACTTACTTTGTGGGTGTCGACAATGAATGACATTATGCGCATGGAGGAAAGGTTGGCCTTGGATAACGATACTTTTGATAAATTCAAAACTCTATGGCTTATCTGGATTGAAATCTCAACATCAGACGCCTTGAAAACTTTATTGACCACTCAAGATTAGACACAATTGTTCATCTTTAATACTCCTTGCATATATTGCCGTGCCAAGGTCTGCTCCACGCCCCTTCCCTTCCCCTGTGTCCTATCCCTCTTTTCCTTTTTCCTTCCGCTTTTCTTTTCTTTCTCCTTGTTTTTCTGAACTCTAATATGACCTCATAGTCAGTGATTACAGTCTCTCCTAGACTGATTTATAGGTCTTTATAGACAGTTTATTACTATATCATATTGCCGGTTGATGATAGTCCCCTTTCACGCAAGATTTAACCAAACATTGTACACTGGACTAAGAAATATTCAATGATGTCTTTGTCATCAATTACTGACTACCAATGTTTGTGTATAAATATTCTTTGATATTGTTAATAAAAATATATTTGACACTAAAAAATAATATATAGATAAAAAATAAAACATGAAAATAAAAAATAAAAAATATATATATATTCGAAAAAAAAAAAAAAAAAAAGGGTAGAAAAGGAAGGGTATATATGTGAATAACTGTTATTTAAAAAACGTATAGGTAGAGAAACATATATGTAAAAAAACAACATGTATAAATATACATGCAAAAAACATACATATACACATGCATATAAATGGATCTAGTGACCCTAAAGTTGAGAATTTTGAAAAACACCTAAAATAATTGTTGGAATGGTTATATGCAGTAACACATATAGGTAAGCAAACATACACACACCCATGCATATACGTATGTATGTATACACACAGGATTCAAAATGAATTAAGATGGTGTGTGAGAGAAGTTTAGCCCAAAGATAGCTAAAAGTGAGTATATCTGTAAACTGATTGGATGTATCGGAGCAAGAAGAAAATGTAAAAAAAAAAAAAAAATACTAATAAGATACAGGTGGGGTACAGTAGAAAGAAAAACAGGAGGGAGGGAACAATGGAAAATATAATTAGATGATGAAAAAGGGAAAAAAGATATGGACCTACAAAAATATTATTATATGCTGTATGTATAGAACTGATCTAGCCCTAAACCAGAGGCATACTGTACTATATAACTGTATTGATCTCTATATCTTCGTTGAGACCATTAGGTGCCATACTGTTTAGGGTAAAGATCCAGAAAGTTTCTTGCCTGCAAAGGCGTTGGAATCTTTCAGCAGGGGTAAAATAGTCTGATATAGATTCAATGACCCACACATTTAAATCTGCAATATTTTGTTGGTGATGAGTAGTGAAATGCCGAGCGGTACTATATAAGGGATTGTTCGCCTGTACTGCTCTTCTGTGTTCCCCGAACCTGGCATGCAGGGTCCTGATGGTTCTGCCTACATACAACAGCCCACAGGGACAGGAGATACAGTATATGACATAGGTGGTTGAACAATTGAAAAATTACTTTAAGGTGTATTGATTCCCATTGGTGTTAAAAGTTTTTTTGCCATGTGTGACATGAGAACAGGTGAGGCATAATGCCTTCTTGCACCGGTACATACCTACTAGTGGAATGAGGGTAAGTTGTTTGGATATAAAGGATTTTTTTTTGAACTGGGATTTTACTAGGAGCAATCTTTGTCTTCACGTTGGGGGCCCTCCGGTAAGCAAACTGAGGAACAGTGGGTAAGGAAGGTGCTAAATGGGGATCTTGAGCTAAGATCGACCAATGTTTTTTTCGACCAATGTAGTGCAGGTTCCACTGGAACCTGCACTATGCACATTTACAACATCTGAGGAGGACGTCCATGGACCCACTATATGTCCTTGCCTATATTAATCCTGTCCTTGTGAGTAGCCATTTGGCTGTTGTTGTTTTTATAATCTAAATTTAAGCTTTTAATGATAGTGTACTTAGATTGGCGCTTCTTGCCTTTTTTCCCACATTATCTTTCAGAGTTGTTTGCTTCCACTCTCAAGTGAGCTGCTGCTGGTGCACAGTATCAGATTCCTTTGAACTATATATTTCATTGACTTTTATATATATTTTTTTCATTGACCATTATCTTTACTCTCTGGACGTTTGTGGCAGAGTCTACATATATTTTTATATTTTTGATTTTGCATATCCAGGGTTATTAGTCACACTGCCCGTCTTATCCCGGACTTGTTTTATGTTTATGTGTATCATGTCCATTCATGTTTGATGTGTGTTCTTTTAAATAAAGCAATTGTCAAAAACTGTCTCTTGTCATTTTTAACATTTTTGACAGTTTTTTAGTGAAATGGTAGGGGTACTTACCCCTTATCATTTCGCACAGTGGGGGGGCTGGGATCTGGGGTCCCCTTGTTAAAGGGGGCTTCCAGATTCTGATAAGCCCCCCACCCGCAGACCCCCACAACCACTGGCCAGGGTTGAGGGGATGAGGCCCTTGTCCTCATCAACATGGGGACAAGGTGTTTTGGGGGGCTACCCCAAAGCACCCTCCCAATGTTGAGGGCATGTGGCCTGGTACGGTTCAGGAGGGGGGGGGCGCTCTCTCGTCCCCCCTCTTTTCCTGTGGCCTGCGAGGTTGCATGCTTGGATAACGGTCTGGTATGGATTTTTGGGGGGACCCCACGCCGTTTTTTTTTTTTTTTTGGCACGGCGTTCCCCTTAAAATCCATACCAGACCTGAAGGGTCTGGTATGGAATTTAAGGGGACCTCCACGTCATTTTTTTTTTAAATTTTGGCAGGGGTTCCCCTTAATATCCATACCAGACCTGAAGGGCCTGGTATGGAATTTAGGGGGACCCCCACGTCATTTTTTTTTAAATTTTGGTTTGGGGTTCCCCTGTGGGGAATTCCCATGCTGTTTTTATCAATGAACTTCTATGTGTATTGTCGAAACCGGCAATGCAATAGCCGCGAGTAGTTTTAAATGGCTTTTTTCCTTCCAAATGTCATTTTGCTGTCAGACTGTTCTAAACACGGGAAACATGCGCCCTTTTACAGGCATACTATAGACACCCCCCAGCTACGAAATTTAAAGGGATATTACACTTTTATTGTTTGACTTTAAGCATTATTAAAATCACTGCTCCTGAAAAAACGGCCGTTTTTAAAACTTTTTTTTGCATTGATCCATGTCCCATGGGGCAGGACCCAGGTCCCCAAACACTTTTTATGACAATAACTTGCATATGAGCCTTTAAAATTAGCACTTTTGATTTCTCCCCTAGACTTTTAAAGGGTGTTCCGCGGCATTCGAATTTGCCGCGAACACCCCAAATTGTTCGCTGTTCGGCGAACTTGCAAACAGCCAATGTTTGAGTTGAACATGAGTTCGACTCGAACTCGAAGCTCATCCCTAGTCAGAAGGAAACTTTGCATCTATGCTGGAGGGGATGCAAAGAAACAGGGACAATGGCGCATATTTGGTGGCAATGCCCAGAAATTAAAAAATTTTGGGGAGAGGTAAGGGGATTAATTAAAGAGATTACCAACATCGCTATTCCAGACAATCCTTGGGAATGTCTATTTCATAAGAACTAAATGCCCACAAAGACATACCTGAAAACGCTATTACCTCAGCTTACCAACGCGGCTAAGAGCCTTATACCTAGGTACTGGCAAATGAAAGGAAGACCCACGATGAGAGACTGGTTCAACAAGATTAATTAAATCCAAAGCCTAGAATATCTCAGGTTTAGTGAAGGGATGAAAATGGAAGTCTTCAAGATGAAATGGAGGGAATGGGTGGAGTTCAAAGATTCACTAAGAGCCACCAAGGTATGGGGTATATAGCCCAGGGATTTAGTCTTAGATACTGCATGAAGGGGATAAATAGGTTAGGGAGTGATGCGTTGAAATTGGGGAAGACAGGAGAGGGTAGAGCAGGAGTGGAAGAGGGGGGTGAAAGAAGAGGGGAGTGGCTGGGGGGTGGGGAGGTCTTGGGAGGGGGGGTGCACCTTAGGTACTGCTAGAGGGAAGTAATGGTCTTTTTGTGATATATTTTGTTTGGCAAAAAGCAGACAAAAGAAAAAAGAAATTTGCCACCATGATGTGACGAAGTGAAGGGACGGGTTTGAATCTTAATAACTGAAATATGACTCCCGGAAAAATACCTTGCTGACGTGGCATAAAAAAAAGAAAAAAAAAACTTTACATTTCTCAACATTAAACCTCATCTGCCACATAGTCGCCCAATTGGACAGTGCATTGAGGTCGGCTTGTAAATTGGAGACATCCTGTAAGGACGTTATTCCACTGCATAGCCTGGTGTCATCTGCAAAGACAGAAATGTTACTTTTGATCCCAGACCAAATATCATTTATAAAGATATTAAAAAGTAAGGGTCCCAGCAATGAAACTTGGGGTACACCACTGCTAACCCTAGACCATTCAGAATAGGAATCATTAACACCTACTCTCTAAATTCTGTCTTTTAGCCAGTTTTCTATCCATTTACAAACTGATATTTCCAAGCCTGTAGACTTTACCTTACACATGAGCCGTAAGCGTGGAACTGTTTTGAACACTTTTGCAAAATCCAAGTATACTACGTCCTCAGCCACCCTTCTGTCCAAGGTTTTACTTACTTCTTCATAAAAAGAAATCAGGTTTGTCTGACAACTTCTGTCTTTCATGAATCCATGCTGTCTGTTGCTTAAAAAGTTTTTCCAGCAAGAACTCGTCTATGTGGTCTTTTATTAAATGCTCCAGTATCTTTCCGACTATAGAAGTTAAACTAACAGGTCTATAGTTACTTGGTAAAGACTTTGATCCCTTTTTAAATATAGGCACCATGTTCGCCCTGCGCCAATCCAGTGGTACTATTCCCATCATTAATGAGTCCCTAAAAATTAAATACAATGGCTTTGAAATTACAGAGCTCAATTCTTTTAGGATCTGTGGGTGGATGCCATCAGGTCCAGGTGCCTTATCCACCTTTATTCTGTCTAAATATTTGTGGACCATATCACTTTTGAGCCATTGTGGATCATTTGGGTCTGTGTCAATACCACCTCCATTATGGACATAAACTCCCCCATGCTCTTTTGTATACACAGAGCTGAAAAAAGTATTTAATAAATTAGCCTTCTCCTCCATGTTTGGCACAAGTCCTGAATTTGGTGGTGCAGCGGTTCTTGAGCAGGTACCCAGGCTTACAAGATCTCCTGAGGCAGGCCAGAAAAGTCAGTGGTCATTTCATACAATGCCAGTGCTCAGCTGGCTGACATTCAAAGGGAATGCAACCTGCTCACCACCCACCTCATTTGTGACATGTCCACCAGGTGGAACTCAACGTTGGCAATGCTTCAGCGGCTGCACATGCAGCAGAGGGCCATCAATGAGTACCTGTGTCAGTATGGCACCAGGACAGGGTCAGGGGAGCTTGGCTTCTTTTTGTCATGCCAGTGGCTACTGATCAAGGATGCATGCACTGTCCTGTCACCATTCGAGGAGCCAACGAGGATGGTGAGCAGCGACAATACATGCATCAGTGATACTGTTCCTCTTGTCTTCCTGTTGGAGCACACGCTTCATGGAATAATGGACAGGGCACTTGAGGCAGAACAGCGAGAGGAAGAGGAGGACTTCCTTCCCTTTAAGGCCCCTTTTATCCAGATCTTATTCCTGCGGGCCTGGCAAACATGCAGGAATAAGAGGAGGAGGAGGATTGTGTCAGCATGGACCTGATGGATAACACTCAGAAGCAGTCTTCAAGGGATGGTTTTCAGTCCCCAGAAACCCAAGGAGTTGTACGTGGTTGGGAGAAGGTAGTTACAGATCATGTGATCATTAGTGACCCAGAGGACTCAGAATCGAATGCCTCTGCAAACTTTTGCAGGCTTTGCAAAATCAGGGAGGCCATGCGTAAGGACTCTAGGATTCCTGGTATCAAAGAGAGGGATCATTGCTAGCTGGCAACCCTTCTTGATCCACGTCACAAGGGTAAAGTTGCAGAACTCATCCTGCCTTTGCAGAGGGAGCATAGGATGAAACATCTTCAGGAGGCCTTGAAGAAAGGTTTGTGCAATGCATTTCCAGACCCTGGGAGGTTACAATTTCCTGGTGCTTGACAACGTGTTACTGAGGCTTCGTTCAGTTAGAGGAATAGCGGTGGAGAAGGTGGCCGGCTGACCGATGCCTTTAGACAATTTTTCAGTCCTCAGTGCCAAGGTCTGATCGGTTCAAGCAATCATTGCCAGTGTCTTCATTACATGGTGCAGGAATATCTAGGGGCAAGAGCAGACTTGGAGACCTTTCCAACAGACCATCCACTGGGTTACTGGGTCTTGAGGATGGACACTGGCCAGAACTAGCTCAATATGCAATTGAGCTACTGGCCTGTCCTGCATCCATTCTTTCTGAACACACATTCAGTGCTGGAGGGTTTTTAATGGATCATAGAGTGTGCTGGTCGACAGACCTCGTTGATAGGCTCACATTCATAAAAATGAATCAGTCTTGGATCAGCAGCAGCTATCAAGCACCTGATGCTGATGTAAATGATTGATTTTTCTATGGATGTGGGATCCCTTGAAGACTGCCTATGCTTAGTAACTATCCTATTCCTCTTCAATCTTGATGATGCTAGCTTCCAACAATATTTTTGGTTTAGGGCACCACCACCACTGCCTAAGGCCCAATTGTTCTGTCCCTGTTTAACAGGGGCATGTAATTAAAATTTTTGATCCAATATTTCACGGCAGGGCCCGTTCCTGCACCCAACAAGTGTATCTGTGAGGGGTTACAGTGTTGTGGCACCACCACCACCAAAGGCACAATTTTTCTGCCCCTGCCCCAGCAGCAGAAATAAAAGGACAAGCATGCCCCATGGCCACCTGCAGAGGATGCACCATGTCCACGGCCAGCACTGTTGACTGTAGACAAAGAGCCTGCTTGCCCTCTTTTAGTGGCCTGTGAGCATCTGCCTCTCCTTGGTGGCCTTCCGGACATGATGGGGGTTTTGTTTTGCAACACCACACTACACTGTATTGTGTACTGTGTACATCACCAGAAAAGTAGTAGCAACTGTACTACGGCTGCACTGTATTGTGTACTGTGTACACCACCAGAAAAGTGTATGTATATATATATATATATATATATATATATATATATATATATATCTCAAATACACTGCCTGAAGTTGAATGAGGTAGATTAGATATAGTACACCATGGAATGCACTGTAGAATGTAGATCAAGGCTACACTGACTGGATGCAGAGTATGCGTATATATATATATATATATATATATATATATATATATATATATATATATATATATATATATATATATATATATATATATATATAATATATATTAGATTCACTCTAGATAGATAGATAGATAGATAGATAGATAGATAGATAGATAGATAGATAGATAGATAGATAGATAGATAGATAGATAGATAGATAGATAGATAGATAGATAGAGCGAGCTATATAAATGTATATGTAGATATATATAGATCTATATATATATATAGATATATAGATCTATATATATATATATATATATATATATATATATATAGATCTATATATCTATATATATATATAGATATATAGATCTATATATATAGATCTATATATCTATATCTAGATATAGATATATACTACTATATATACACTGCCTGAAGTAGATTAGAAATAGTAAACCACGGAATGCACTGTAGAATGTAGATCTAGGCTACACTGACTGGATGCAGAGTATATATTTATATACTAGACTGACTGTGTATATATATCAAATACACTGCCTGGAGTAGATTAGAATTATTACACCACGGAATGCACTGTAGAATGTAGATCTAGGCTACACTGACTGTATGCAGAGTATATATATATATATATATATATATATATATATATATATATATATATACTAGACTGACTGTACATATATATTAACTGCTTCCCGACCAACCGCTGCAGTTATACTGTGGCAAGTTGTTTCCCCTGCGCGAGCCGTCGTAGCTATACGTCGGCTCGTGGAGTTGTGATAACAAGCATGCCCGCTGCACAGCGGGGGTGCCGATGCTCATGGCTGATCATGGATGACCGCTGGCGACGAGCTATCGTGAGCAGGAGACACAGAACAGGGACAAGTGGGTGTAAACACCCACCTACCTGTTCTGTTCTGACAGGAGTGACAGATCGTGTGTTCCTATTAGCTAGGAACCATGATTTATCACTTCCTCTATTCAGTCCCCTCCCCCTTCAGTTATAATCACCTCCCAGGGAACACAGTTGACCCCTAGATCACCCTCTAGTGTTAACCCCTTCACTGCCAGTGACATTTTTACAGTAATCAATGCATTTTTATAGCACTGATTAATGTATTAATGCCAATGTTCCTAAAAATGTGTCAAAATTGTCCGATGTGTCCGCTAAATGTCACAGTCAAAAAAAAAATAATAATAAAAATGCTATAAATCTATCCCCTATTTTGTAGGCGCTATACATTTTGCGCAAACCAATCAATGTACGCTTATTGCGATTTTTCTTACCAAAAATATGTAGAAGAATACATATCGGCCTAAACTGAGAAAAAATGTGCTTTTTTAAAAAAAAAAATGGAGATATGTATTATAGCAAAAAGTATAAAATATTGTGGGTTTTTATCAAAGTGTTCGCTTTTTTTTGTTTATAGCGCAAAAAATAAAAAACGCAGAGACGATCAAATACCACCAAAAGAAAGCTCTATTTGTGGGAAAAAATAACATCAATTTTGTTTGGTAGCAACGTCGCACGATTGTGCAATTGTCAGTTAAAGTGACGCAGTGCTGAGTCGCAAAAAGTGCTCTGGTCAGGAAGGGGGTAAATTCTTCCGGGGCTGAAGTGGTTAAATAAACTGCCTGAAGTAGATTAGAAATAGTACACCACGGAATGCACTGTAGAATGTAGATATAGGCTACACTGACTGGATGCAGAGTATATATATATTAGAAATAGTACACCACTGAATGATCAAGGCTACACTGACTGGATGCAGAGTATACACCCCATAATGTTTGTTCTTTGGCGAACGGGCGAACACCCGATGTTCGAGTCTAACTCATGTTCGGCCCGAACATCAAGCTTATCCCTACATATAAGCCTTCAAAATGGGTAATAAATATTTTTAAGTTCGGGTCCCAAAGACTTTAAAAGGGTTCGTGGTTCGGTTCCAAACTTTTGCGATGTTCGAGAGTTCTGGTGTGATCCGAACCAGGGGGTGTTCAGCCCAACTCTAATTATAAAACTAAATACCATCTTTGCCCAGCTCTGCTGTGTGGTCACATGTCTTCCCTCTGCTCTCCTTCTTCATCTAAGGAGTACAGTGGGAGGGGCTGAGATTCCCCTCTGACATATCCAAGCTAGCAGAGGGAGGACATGTGAGCATACAGCAGAGCTGGGCAAAGAAGGTAGTTAGCTTTATAATAAAAAAATACACACACTGTACTTAAGCCTTTGGCTGCCAGGCCCTGTGCTCTATTTTGTACACTCAGGTGGCCAGACAATTTTTGCAATTTTTTCTTTGCTTTTTTATTTTTCACTTAGAGCTTTCAGAGTTTGTCAAAGACCCCCCAAACCCTATATTTTCTGAAAGCACATGATCAGTAGAAGAAGATGCTACTAATTTTTTAGACCCCACGTTATTTGCACAAATGTTTATCAAACCAGTTTATTTGAAAAAAAATACACTAAAACCATTATTAGCAGATAAAAACACAGTACATTTTACAAAATTCCTACTAGATATAAAAGCTTAACCTGTAATGAGTTAATAAATAACAAATATTTGTAATGTGCGAAAATGTTTATCAAACCAATATATTCATAAAAAATACACTAAAAACACAGCTAATTTTACAAAATTCTTGCTAAATGCCTACTAAATAAAAAAGTTTAACCTGTATTGAGTTAATAAATAACAAATATTTGTACATTTTAAATTGTGCCTTTTTGAGAAATAGTGAAAATTGGAGGTACTCAAACGTTTTAGAAAATCTAGAGGTTTTCCTTTTTCACTTACAGCTTTCAGAATTTGTAAAAGACCCCCCAAACCATACATTTTATGAAAGCACATGGCCAGTAGAATAAAAAATAAGGTGCTACTGACTTTTAAGGCAGCGCGATATTTGCGCAAATTTTTATCAAACAATATTTTTGCTAAAAATACACTAAAATCATTAATAGTGCACATAAACACAACATAACATACAAAATTCCTGCCAAATTGCTACTAAAGCATTGTTCACATGTGGCATACTAAAGTGTTCGCCCATGGAGGGCCATGGAGGACCATGTTTATCCCCACAGGGATGCACAGGTGTTCCATGCATCCCCGTACATGCAGTCCTATGTATGTCATTTGGGATGCAACGGCTGCTCAGGCATAGCTGCTGTTCCCAATCTGACATCCATGTACATGTGGGTACATGATCCTGAACGCAGACAGTGTGAGCTCAGGGACATGCATGGGGACCTACATGGATCTAAAATTGGGAGCAATGGCTCTGTTCATATATCCCAAATGACATCAATGGGACTGCCTGCACAGAGATGCACGGGCCCAACTGGACCACCCATTGTTCTGTATGGAGATGCTGATGTAAATGGACATGTGTCCATTTACACCCGCCTGCATCCGATCAAGTCCAGTCCGCTAAAAACAGATGGATAGGGATCCCATTCCCCATCCATCTAGCAGATCGGATCTGATGGTATCCGATAGAACTGGACAGGCAGTCCTTTTCTATCCGACCGTCCCATAGAGAATAGCGAGCTGTGTCTGTGTCCGCTCTGCATCAGCGGAGCGGACACGGACCTGTCATCGCCTGCTCATCGGGGATCAGCAGACAGGTCCCCCGCTGAACAGGCAAATCTGCCTGACAGAGTCTGCTCCATGTGAAAGGGGTCTTACCAGGAGCGGCTGGTCCATTAGGGGCACTGTGGCACCGCCCCCCTGCAGGGTGCCAGACTAATATGTTTGCTTGAGTTCTATTTTCTTAAGCTACATGATTAGAGCCTGGGGCTCTAATTGGCTTGAAAAAGGTTGCGCTCGGGGCGCAGAACATTGCACCCTGAAGCCACCCACTTGTGACAATTGCGAATTAATATTCGATATTGTCTTCTGGCTACTCCTCCTGGCCAATCAGCATGGATTGGGTTGGCCGGGAGGAGAAGCTAAGGAAGCCATGGAGGGGTGAGTGCAGTGGGAGGGACCGCCACCATGGAGGGGTGAGTGCAGGGGGGGCGTCACCCTGGAGGGGTGAGTGTGGGTGGACCTGGGGAGTCTTACTATGTTTGTGTTTAAAAAAAAAAAACATTTTTTACTTTTTATTTTTATTTTTTTTACAGGGGGGATCTTTGGTGAGATATCAGAGGTGTAAACAGACCCCCATATCTCTATTTCTGAGACAGAGAAAGGGACTGAAGATAGTCCGTTTTTCTGTAGCACTTTACATGAATGATTGGAATCTGTATAGACATTCTGTTCATGCATAAAATGACAGTCTTATGCATTGTAACACACTCGCGGTTACAATGATCAGCTGTCAGTGGATATATCAGTGATCGCTGCCTATATCCATTGTACAAGAGGGGTTGGTAAACACACGTTTATCAACCCCCCAAGCCCCAACTTAACCCCCACCCCCTCCCCCGCCACGATCCCCAGCAGGGAGAAGATACAAGAGGTCGGAGGGGAAGGAGATATGCCGCTCGGAGCAGCCATGGATCAGGGGTATGGGGCAGTTGGGAGGTAATCTAACCAGCGGGGGGACACATCTGGGTCCCCCCAAACCCCATGCAGCACCTGAAGCCGGCATGGCGCAGCAGAGGAGGGATGCCAGCTAATGATGGTGGCTGCGGGGAATCCTTTTTGCTGGAGGGTCTGATTGGGTGGAGGGAGGATCAGTGCTGGGGGGGAAGAAGGGGGGTGAAGGGGATAGTAAAGGGGGGGCAGTTAAATATGGAAAGGAGCAGTGGGAGGTGGAGTGGCAGGGGACAGGGAAGCGGCAGCATGGGTGGGGGGGCATTAATTTTTTAGGGTTAATAACTCTGATCAGCGTGTTGTAATCTGCTGGTCAGAGTTATAAAATTGTTCAGCAGGGTCTGCTGAACAATTTTGATATAAGCTTATGGTCATTGAAGTGACCATAAGCTTATAGGAGAGGGAGACATGAGGCCCGTACACCGTACGGACATGGCCATCTGCAGGCACTTCTGTAGGTCCGTACGGCATAGGGACTTAGCAGTAAAAGGGTTAATATGTTCCTGTACAGAGAGGATAAACGTATGTAATAGATCGTAGTTTACAACCACTTTACCAAAAGAGAGGAGCAGCTGAAGCAGAATACTCAATGAAGATAGGAGTGGAGGGGCAGGAAGAGATCGGCTTCACAGTTCACACATAGACTACAGAAATGACAGGGAGAGAGGGAGGGGGAGATGCAGAGACACTGAATACACAGCAGGGTGACAGAGGCAAGTAATCTGACCACTCTGTCAGGAATCAGCAGCCATAATAAGTGTGGTCAGTACACACAAGGGAACACAGGAACAGGTATTGTACCGCATACAGTAGAAAGGGACAACTGACATGCCAAAAGCACTGTGCTATACCTCATCCCTTAAACGGACAGGAGCATGTTTTTGTTAGGGTTACAACCACTTTAAAGTGTATACCCTGAAACTCTGGGACAATATTAATAGAAACGGCTATTATGCCCCATCACGTTTCTCTCTAAGCCCACTAGGAAGCTTCCCCTGGTTTGCCCATGGAGAACACCCGTGTTTTTAGATCATCGACTATGGATGGCAAGAAAAGCCGTGGCAAATTAATTTGCAATGAGCAGTTAGTCTCTTTATAGTTTCTATGTGGAGCATATGGGCATTTCCCTTTAGATGAATGAAGGCATACACAACTGCACCATTTTTTTCCATAGTAATGATCCCATGACCCATTACTTCCCTGACCATTTTGAGTCCTTTTGCATTGTATCCCCATATATAAGGGCCTTTTGTCCCTCTCATATAAACTGGGCTAACCAGAGAAGACATCTACTTTTTTAGCGAATGGGAATTGGATCTGGACGTTACCTTCATAGACCCCCATAAAGAAATAATTTTTCATTTGTCAGGTGTTTCTTCACTCAGTTCTAAAATATTGGATTTATGCTATACAGGAAGTTTGCAATTTTTCTAAGGAGACACCATGATTTGAGCAGTTTTGAGAAGCTATATAAACTAGTCTGATGTCTGACACTAGAGGACCCCTTGATAACGTCCTATTGGAGGAAAACCTTCGGGGAGCAGACATTAGTGCTGATGTCAAGCCACTGTCCGAAAACGTCATATGTCATATGGTTTTATGATTCTTTTTTTTTGGCTTTTAACATACAATTACAATAAATACTACACTAAGGAGACTTCATCTGGTTCCCAGTGATCTTTACTTACTATAGCTACATCTGGATGGTGCGAGTTGCTGAACAGCCTTCCCCACAACAGATGGCGGATCTACACTGAGTGCATGTTTGCTACTGTAATGGCAACCAGCTTTTCCGGTGAGTATCCATTTCACAGGGGTGCGGTGAATGATTCTGGAGCACTGTGTTGGATCACCTCTTCACTTTTCAAGTCACCACCAAATTTTTGTGTACATCTTTTCACTAAACGATTGTGTTTTCACCAATAGGTTTATATTGCTGATCCTATCATGGGACTATATTAAATATATAAATCTATATTTTTCACTATATTGTTTTTTTATTGTTGATTTCCATCCATAAGATTGGACTTCTATAATATATATTTTTTTCACTTTAGTATTTTTTTCACTTTAACACTTTTTTGGACTTTATTTGAATTGTGCTGTCCATTTATAATACAGTATTCACATCTCATTGCTGTTCATTTACTTTTGGCGCTACACATTTTTTCTTAAGAACTCTGCTTGCTTGTCATATTGGAAATTTTAATGAAAATCTGTATGTTACATTGAACTGCTTGTGCAATACCCTTCTCGTATACAGAATGAATACTATTAAAAAAATAATGGCTTGAAAAGATAGAAAAAAAAAGCAGAAACATAGGGGAAAGTGAGAAACAAATTAACTACAGCTGATTATGGTCAATAAGAGGTTGAATAGACACCCATTCTATTTAAATTTATTTTTTTCATATAACTTGTAAGGTTGCTTTAAAGGCATCATATGCAGATAAAAAAGTCACCGATTTGATCCTTGTATGACCGAAACTGAGTAAATACAAACTAACAACAATGCTACATTGCATTTCTGAACAGTGATACAAACACTGTTCGAAAGCTGGCTACCACGCTGGGGCAGGCATGAACTGAGCAAACAGGGACTCAACTAGAAATCACAGGGCCCCATAGCAAAATGTTGTATGGCCCCCCTGCAAACAGCCCCCCCCCCCCACAAAAGAATGAACTAATGCCATTGAACAACAGATTACCACACTCATGTAGCACAGTACCCAGACAACAGTTTATATTAATTTTGAACAACAAAGTATGCAGTATACTGTATGTAGCTCCTGAAGGACACACATGCATACCCCCATCAGTACAGACACCTCCTACCTCAGTGCTGACCCCCCAGCAGTACAGACACCCCCCTTAGTACAGACACCCCCTAGTGCAGACCCCCCAGCATTACAGACCCCCCTCAGTGCAGACACTCCCCTCAGTGCAGGACCCCCCAGCAGTACAGACAACCCCCCAGTGCAGACCACCCCCTTCAGTACAGATACCCCCCCCAGTGCAGACCCCCTAGCATTACAGACCCCCCCAGCATTACAGACCCCCCTCAGTGCACACACCCCCCTCAGTGCAGACCTCCCCCAGCAGTGCAGACCCCCCCCCTCAGTGCAGACCCCCCTCAGTAGTACAGACCCCTCAGCAGTGCAGACCCCCCTCAGTGCAGACCCCCCTCAGTAGTACAGACCCCCTCAGCAGTGCAGACACCTCCTCAGTGCAGACCCCCCTCAGTAGTACAGACCCCCTCAGCAGTGCAGACACCCCCTTTAGTACAGACAAGCCCCTAGTGCAGACCCTCCCCAGCATTACAGACCCCACCTCAGTGCAGACACCCTCAGCAGTACAGACACCCCCCTCAGTGCAGACCCCCATCAGTATAGACACCCCCCAGCAGTACAGACACCCCCCTATTACAGACCTCCACTCAGTGCAGACACCCCCCTCAGTGCAGACCTCCCTCAGTAGTGCAGACCCCCCCTCAGTAGTGCAGACCCCCCCAGCAGTGCAGACCCCCCTCAGTGCAGACACTCCCCTCAGTGCAGACCCCCCTCAGTAGTACAGACCCCCCAGCAGTGCAGACACCCCCCTTAGTACAGACACCCCCCAGTGCAGACCCCCCCACCATTACAGACCCCACCTCAGTGCAGACCCCCTCAGCAGTACAGACACCCCCCCTCAGTGCAGACCCCCATCAGTATAGACACCCCCAGCAGTACAGACACCCCCTATTACAGACCTCCACTCAGTGCAGACACCCCCCTCAGTGCAGACCTCCCTCAGTAGTGCAGACCCCCCTCAGTAGTGCAGACCCCCCTCAGTAGTGCAGACCCCCCTCAGTGCAGACTACCCCCTCAGTAGTACAACCCCCCAGCAGTATAGACCCCCCTTCTTACCTACCTCAGAACAGCGCTGACAGTCACCAGATACACACAGTGGTGTGTGTCCCTCGAGGCTCGAGTGCAGGCTCCTCCTCTCTATATGGATGTAAACAGAGAGGAGGGAAGGCGACTTTGGTCTGCGCCGCTGAGGGACACAGCAGTGCGAGGCACAGCAAGTGGTGTTAGTGGTGTGGCTGCCGCTACCCAAGGGTGTCACCCGGTGTGGCCCGCACTCACCTAGCAACGCCACTCACCGGGCCCAAACTCAGATGCGGGCCCCATAGCACCCGCATGGGTCGCTATGGTGGTAGTTCTGCCACTGCGAGCAAAGCAAACAGGTACTTGTGGTTAGCAGACAGACAGAGTGGTTCAATGACAGTCCCGATACAATGCAGGCAAGGTTCAGAATAGTCAGGGTCAATCTGTAGTCAAAAGGCAGGCAGAGTTCAGAGAGTAGTCCAAGTTCCAATCCAGAGTCATAAATAGGGAAATCCAAACAGCAAAGCAGACAAACAGGGAACTTGAGGCATGTGTTAAACACAATATTACTAGCACGAGACTGCAGGCTCGGCTGGCTTAAATTATATATCTATATATATCGATATATCGATATATATAGATATATAAATAAATAGTATCTCACAAAAGTGAGTGCACCCCTCAGATTTTTGTAAATATTTTATTATATCTTTTCATGTGACAACACTGAAGAAGTGAGACTTTGCTACAATGTAAAGTAGTGAATGCACAGCTTGTATAACAGTGTAAATTTGCTGTTCCCTCAAAATAACTCAACAAACAGCCATTAATGTCTAAACCACTGGCAACAAAAGTGATTACACCCCTAAATGAAAATGTCCAAATTGGGCCCAATTAGCAATTTTCCCTCCCTGGTGTCATGTAACTCATTAGTGTTACAAGGTCTCAGGTGTGAATGGGGAGCAGGTGTGTTAAATTTGGTGTTATCACTCTCACTCTCGCATAATGGTCACTGGAAGTTTAACATATCACCTCATGGCAAAGAACTCTCTGAGGATCTGAAAAAAGAATTGTTGCTCTACATAAAGTTGGCCTAGGCTATAAGAAGATTTCCAAGACCCTAAAACTGAGCTGAGGCACGGTGGCCAAGACCATACAGCGGTTTAACAGGACAGGTTCCACTTAGAACAGGCCTCGCCATGGTCGACCAAATAAGTTGAGTGCATGTGCTCAGCATCATATCCAGAGGCGGTCTTTGAGAAATAGATGTATAAATGCTGCCAGCATTGTTGCAGAGGTTGAAGGGGTGGAGGGTCAGCCTGTCAGTGCTCAGACCATAAGCCTCACACAGCATCAAATTAGTCTGCATGACTGTCATCCCAGAAGGAAGCCTCTTCTAAAGATGATGCACAAGAAAGCCCACAAACAGTTTGGAACCACATTACTGTAACCATGTCCTGCGATCTGATGAGACCAAGATAAATTTATTTGGTTCAGATGGTGTCAAGTGTGTGTGTGGTGGCAACCAGATGAGAAGTACAAGTGTGTCATGCCTACAGTCAAGCATGGGTTGGGAGTGTCATGGTCTGGGGCTGCATGAGTGCTGCTGGCACTGGGGAGATACAGTTCATTGAGGGAACTTTGAATGCCTACATGTACTGTGACATCCTGAAGCAGAGCATGATCCTCTCCCTTCAGAAAATAGAATGCAGACAGTATTCCAACAAGATAATAACCCCAAACACACCTCCAAGATGACCACTGGGGGCCCCCAGATACCAGCCCCACCTATGTGAATGAGTAATGTGTACATTTTACCCCCACCCGTTCGCCAAAAAAGTGTCAAAAAAGTAAGAACGACAAGAGACAGTTTTGACAATTCCTTTATTAAAAAATAAATAAAAAATTGTCCAGCAATGTCCATCCATCTTCAATCACGGTGCCGACTATCCCAGGAAAAAAAAGGGAAAAACTCAGCCTCAATAGGAGGCGCCCCGCCGACTGCAGTCTTTTTGCAGTGACAGCTGTTATATAGCCAAGGACGGGGCCACCCGGTGAAATAGCCGAGTGACCCCGCCCCTTCTTATGTCATGTAATGTCAGAAGGGGTCAGGGTCACCAATTTACGTCATCAGGTGGCCCTGCCCTTGGCTATATAACAGCTGTCAAAGCGAAAAGACGGCAATTGCCAGGACGCCTCCCATGGTGGTGTGATTGATGATGGATTTACATTGCGGGACACTTTTTTTTAATAAAGGAATTGTCAAAAATTGTCTCCTGTTGTTTTTATTTTTTTGACACTTTTTTGGTGAATGGGTAGGGGTTCAATGTATCCGATACCCATTCACATGGGGGGGAGGGATCATGGGGCCCCCCTCTCTCGCCTCCCCTTTTTCTGCCGCCTGCCAGGTTGCATGCTCGGATAAGGGTCTTTTTTTTTTTACATTTTGGCACAGGGTTCCCCTTAAAATCCATACCAGACCTGAAGGGCCTGGTATGGATTTTGGGGGAAACTCCAGGCATTTTATAAAAATTTTGGTGTGGGGTTCCCCTAATATCCATACCAGACCTGAAGGGCTTGGTAATGGACTGGGGGGTGGAACCCGCGCCATTTTTTTCAATGATTTTTTATGTATATTGCTGGGATCCGGCAATACATTCCAGCCACGAGCAATTTTAAATGACGTTTTTTCCTTTAGAAATGTCATTTTACTGTGGTACTGTTATAAACATTAGAGAGATCCGCTACTTTACAGGAAGACTAAGGGGACCCGCCAGGCACGATATTTAAAGGAATATTTCATTTTTATTGTTTATTTTTAAGGATTATTAAAATCAATGCTCCTGAAAAAACAGCTGTTTTAAAATCTTTTTTTTTGCATCGATACATTTTCCCTGTGGCAGTACCCAGGTCCCCAAACACTTTTTATGGCAATAACTTGCATATAAGCCTTTAAAATGAACACTTTTGATTTTTCACCTTCGTGTCCCATAGATTTTAATGGTGTTTGCATGTTTGCACTAATTTTTTGTCTGTTTGCATGTTCTGGTGCGAACCGAACCGGGTGGGGTGTTTGGCTCATCCCTAGGAACTAGTCTTTCAGTTCCCCATCAGGTTCTACACACCACACTCATGCGTCTGCCTGTGGGACAGGAGCAGTGGCTAGGGAGAGGGGTTACAAGGGTTGAGCCTGTAATTTTATCAGGCTTAGCATTATTGAGATACACTGTGGACAGCATGTCCGGTATGGACACTTCAGCCTCAGTGCCACCTTTTACGACATGTTTATGTACCTGTTCTCAACAGGTACATGAATCTGTTGCAAACATTGACAAGTTCAGGGCAGAGATGCAATGGAATTCTAAAGAGTATCTACAAAACTCTTTATGAATGCCACAGATAAGTTTAGATACTTTATATTTCAGGGTGGTAGCAATACAAAATTTAGTTCCTTCAACCTTTGTTTTGAAAAAAAAAAAGAAACATTTTGTTGTGAAGCAGTAAGAACACTGATAACCCTTACTAAATATAGCAAAGGGTAGTACGCCATATTTTAAAAATATTACGATCATCTTGCCGACAGAACATTGTTATTTCTCATTCTCTAATCTCATATCCTGGTGTGATTGATTAAATAGTAGAGATAAGTAAATCTCCAATAGATTTCCTATATACCATATTTGAATAGTTGGATTTTTTCTGAAAGTGCTAAGTCCACTTATTAGATGCTATCCTACTTACAAGGCATCTTCCATTTTCCGTACCCTCATAAATGTGTGCATGCTGATGCAATCAAAGCAATCACATCACCTATATGCCCACAAATTTTATCCAATAAGGGACTTCCAAGAACCGCTGAATAGCACTCAGCCATGTGTGGTTTTATTTTGGTTTTATCTTTTCAATAAATTGACTAATTACACTATGGGGGTTATTTCCGAAAGGCAAATCCACTTTGCGCTACAAGTGCAAACTACAAGTGCAAAGTCCACTTGAAATTGCACTAAAAGTGCACTCGGAAGTGCAGTCGCTGTAGATCCGAGGGGGACATGCAAGGAAAGTAAAAAACAGCATTTTATCTTGCACATGATTGAATGATAAAATCAGGAGAGCTTACCCTCATTTCAGATCTGCCCCTCAGATTTACAGCGACTGCACTTCCAAGTACACTTTCAGTGCAAATTGTAAAGTGCTTTGCACTTCTAGTTTGTACTTGTAGTGCAAAGTGGATTTGCCTTTTGTAAATAACCCCCTATGTTATAATACTGTCTAACATTTTTTGTATCACTGTTACAATAAAAGTTTTTGATTTACAGTATTCTCACACAAAAATATTAGTTTAAATACAGTAGTATAGTTACATTTAAAATATGTAAAACATAAAAAATATAAAATAATATTTGTTAATAACATATATTTTTTTAACATATAGGGTCATGTTTTATAAGGGGGTGAACCAATATTCAATTAACATTTACTACAGTTAAATCTTTCTATTGCTTGTTAGTAGTAAATCTGTTATTTTTTTTATTATTGTTATTTGTTTTATTTTTTTATTTTACTTGAATTCCATAAAATGTTAAACCTATTGTACATTAGAACAATGGACAAGAGGATTTAAATCACAGGCAGAATCATTTATCTGCTGGCAATCAAACAAAAGCAAACAATAATTAGAGAGTGCAGTAATATATACTGGCTAGATCAATGTTGCTTATGAGAGCTTAGAATCTACAGTAATACATTACAGAAATTTTGCTGCTGCCTGAAGGAAAAATAAATACGATAATAAAAGCTATCAGTTCTTCTGTTGGCTTAGCAATATATCCCAGGACTAGTCTAATGCCCCGTACACATGGTCGGACATTGATCGGACATTCCGACAACAAAATCCTCTGATTTTTTCCGACGGATGTTGGCTCAAACTTGTTTTGCGTACACGAGGTCGCACAAAGTTGTCGGAATTTCCAATCGCCAACCACGCGGTCACGTACACCACGTACGACGAGACTAGAAGAGGCCAGTTCAGAACCTAGCGCGGCACTCTTTGGGCTCCTTTTGCTAATCTCGTGTTAGTAAAAGTTTGGTGAGAGACAATTTGTGCTTTTTCAGACTTGTGGCTTTCAGATCGTTTTCTGCAGTTCGGTTTGTGCTTGTGGGTTTGTATCTGCTCTTCAGTGCGTGCAGCGAGTACCCTTGACTTGTCATTGTGTTCTTGTTCATTCGTTACTGTTTTTCAGGTCGCTCTTCACAGGCCTTGCTGTTCTTCAGTGCGTTCTGTTACTTCGTTCTGAGCAGCCGACCATTTTCTAGCCATGTTGCGTATACGTACTCCTCGTAGAGTTCGTGCTGTGCGGGGGCTTGGTGTTGGGGTCCTGACCTTGTCACAAGTTCGGTCCATGAACAGGGTGGGGAGGAGTTCATAGACCAAGAATTGGTTGCTTCAGCGCATGACCAGTTCTCTCATATGCCTTTGCTCCGTGAGATCCGTGAGAATAATCCTGATGATTTCAGGAACTTTTTCAGGATGATGGACCCCGTATTTCACCGTTTGTTGGCTTCGCTGACCCCCTATATCAGCAGGCAGAACACCTGCATGAGGCAAGCCATCACTCCGGAGCAGAGGCTCGTCGCTACCCTGCGGTACTTGGCGACGGGGAGAAGCCTGCAGGACCTCAAGTTCTCGACAGGCATCTCCCCCCAGGCTCTGGGGATCATTATCCCAGAGACCTGTTCTGCCATCATCCAGGTCCTTCAGAAGGAGTATATGAAGGTAAGATTTTTATCCTTTAATATCACATTTTATTTTATTGAATGTTTGCTAATATATTGTATTTCTTTCCTCATTCCCTAATTACCATGATTGGAATATGCTGTGAATGTCCCCTTTGTTCTCATGCATGCTGGATTTTTATGTAATTATTTTTTTAGTCCTTCATACATATTTGCCTTCACGAACCTCCCCAGCATGTTCTCCTGCCCCTATATTCACCTCATGTAGTCACTTAACAATGTATTTTATCAGCTCCATAGTAGTGCTTTACCCCAAACACCCCCTAAAATGTTTAGAAATGTGATTTGTGCTTTAAATTCAGGCAGAGTGCCAGAGGCTTTTTTTTGTAGTGTCCATAAATCATTTTTTTTAACCCTCCCTCCCCCAACTGCTAAGTCAGCTGATCCCAATTCTCTATCTATCCTCAATGATCTATCTGCTGACTTTGCCAAACCCATACACACTATACCCATCTCTTTTGTGGTCAAATGTATGGATGAATTCCCCAAAGCATGCAGTGCAAGGGCCTGCCTGTATACTTTCAAATGGTACTGTTGAAAGTTTTTGTATCCTATTATTATCTTGATAGGTAATAGCAGAATGTCCAAATGTGCTCGAATGTGTACAGTGTGTATTTATATCTTTGTATTATGACACTTCTTACTTGTCCAGTGGGCTGTCAATAATGTAACTAAGGAGGGGCTATTCCAAGTAATACCCTGTATTTAGGCATTCATCTTTCAATGAAGTGAAGAGGGTTACCTGTCCAAGATCCCCCCCTATAATGTTATAAATGGCCCATGAGAGGGGGGAGGGGGAATATGATAGGTGTACCTTATACTTTGTTGTTGTAAAATTCCCCTTAAGAAATGTTATCTGGATGTTGGCCAAGAATGTTTGTGTCTAATCTGCTTTCCATGTTTATGTGCAGAAATACTAAGTTTTTTTTGTTTTCCTCAACAGTTTCCTTCCACGCCACAGGAATAGTAGACTGTGGCCTCCCACTTTGCCCAGCTGTGGGACTTTCCTAACTGCAGAGGGGCAATTGATGGGAAACACGTCCACATCGTCCCACCACCCAACTCGGGGTCGTACTATTATAATTACAAGGGGTTCAATAGTATTGTGATGTTGGCGGTGGTGTCGGCTAATTACGACTTCCTGTATGTGGATGTGGGGAAGAATGGCCGGATGTCTGATGGTGGAGTCATCGCCCAGATGGAGTTTTACAGGCATCTCCAGAATGGCAGCTTGGACTTGCCACCTCCAGAAGAGAATGTGGAAGGACTCCCATTCGTCTTCATTGCGGATGAAGCATTTGCGCTGGGAGACCATCTTATGCGGCCATTCCCGATGAGGACCCTCACCCCGGAACAGAGGGTTTTTAATTACCGGCTGGCCAGAGCCAGAAGAGTGGTGGAGAACACATTTGGAATCCTGGCCAGCCGGTTACGCCTATTTCTGACACCCATCCATATGGCGGAGTATAAACTTAATCATATAATCCTGGCGTGCTGTGTTCTACATAACTTTTTACGACAACATTCTGCCAACTATGCTGGCCCAGTTGGGCCTGAGGCCGGAATTCTAACTGAAACAACCCTGACGGCGCTTGAAAGTGGCCGTCCTGGCTTGCCCTCCCTGAGTGCCCGTGATGTCCGGTTAAGATACCTTGAGTTCTTTGCGGGTAGGGGGCCCATCAATATGCCAGCAAATTTGTGAAGCCTTTATCAAATAAAAACAAAAAAAAAGCAAATCTTTGTTTACATTTACTGCTTGTGTTTGTTTTAGCTGACAATGAAAGAAATGTGGGGAGTCCTGAAAATGGCGTGATTGTGTAACCTTATGCAAAGCACTGTTGGGTGTTATTTACTAAAGGCAAAGACACTTTGCACTACAAGTGCACTTGAAACTGCACTGAAACTGCACTTGTAGTGCAAAGAGGATTTGCCCTTAGGAAATAACCCCCATTTTCACAGAAAGCAGCAATTAGATCACCACAAAAGTGTTGTAGCGTTGAGACAATAATCCACACATTCTTGATTAACAATCTTTTTAATACCAGCACAATCACATGTGCATTTAGAAAAGGTTTTTAAAACAAACCAACATGTTTGTTGTATAACAATTTTTGGGGGGCATTATAAAAAATAGAAATATCCATTTAAGATAAAACAGGCATGTGTAAAACCAACAAGAAAGACACAAATCTTGAACTTACAAAGTTCACATTAGGTAGAATTTGAAGGCAATATCAGACATGAGTATTTAGGAACTGTGTTTGATATTGCGTTCAGATGGGGTGAAGTCACCCCAGGAAAAGGCAAATTTGGAAGATGCACACAAATTTGCCAATGTCAACATGTGCTAGCTGCCATCACGGGGGATCAAGGGACGTGTTTTTGGGGGAGAAACCCCTTCCTCACAGCTACTTTATTATTGAGGAAGGGGTTGCACCCCCAAAACGCCTACATTGATCTCCCATGATGGCAGATAGCACATGTTGGCACACTGTGTGCATCCTCCAAGTTTGGCTTCTCGAAAAATCGCTAAAACATTTTTAACATTGTAGCACACAAAAAAACAAAGGGATTTGGAGGGGTTTTAAACTCGCCCCAAAACATCAATGATGTTTTTATTTTTTTGAATAACATCATTGATGTTTTTCTTGACTTTTTCCAATTGTAAATTACACCCCATGATCTCCCCAATCAGGATCTGGGCACTTTTCGAGGTGAAAGGATCTGGATCCACAACATCACGATCACCTAAAAAGAGAGAAACCAAACAAAAACAGGTATCAAAAATATGCCGGCATCCATCTCTTACCTGAGCCTGTGGTCGCAGACACTCACCTGTTTTGGTGACAATTTCCACCAAATCTTCCTCCTCCTGCTCTTCTTGGGTTGGGGGTATTTCCCCTTCTTCCAGAGGTGGGGGGTCTGTGGTCTCCTCGGATGAGGGTTGTCCTCTGAGTCTTTTCTCCCCTATGTAAAACAAAAATGCTATACTTAGCACACAGATATTTGAGGGAAGAACTATAAAGATGAAACATTCCTTGGAAGTGGGGTACAATTGTCTATTTTGGCAGAGTTCCAAGATGTAGCATTTTCAGTGTCCTTTGTCAAGCTGCAATACTTTACCTGTTTGGTACAAGCTTCACAGATGGAGACCCCCCTATAGTATACACTGGAGCACCTGTGTAGCCCCACTAATAAAAATGGTGTTCTGGTGTCCCACACTAGTGCTCCAGTGTCCAGATGTGAAAACTGCTGCTGAGTGCCCTCTCCTTACACAGAATCTAGTTTGCATTTCATTCTAGTAACAAAGCCATCTACACAACCAAATTAGTTTCATACAAGTAGGGCGTAAAAAATGTGGCCAAATGCATATGGCCAAAACAATGGTGTTTTATAGATAAACAATACTTCCGCGCCAGTGGTATCAGTAGGAATTAGACCAATAGAAAAACCAATAGAAAAACCAATAAAAAAACCAAAAAAACAACAAATAAAAAGGGTCCCTATGATAACTAAACCAAAAAATGTATCACTCGTGAATGATCAATTGCTTAAACAAATCCCAGAAAACAGGCGACAAGCTGCTCCCCTAAATTTGAAAAGGATAATCAAATATAGAAGTGGTGTACAATAGGGGGCGCTAGAAACCTACAAACATGAGTGTTGGTAAACTGCTATCATTAAAGACATACACGTAATTCACATCAAAAGCAGTGAACCATAATTATAGTGTTGTGCTAGAAGCAAAAAAATATAGTCAAGAAACTTGTTATAAAATAATCAAAATGTAAAGTCCTTAATTGAAGGTGAATTCAATGCATTCGTGATAATTAATTGTCCCAATCCAATGAAGATTTTAGAATAAAAATAAAAATAGTGAAAAAAAACAACACCAAGGAAGACAACATAAATCTTCATAGATGCAGCAAAATCTTATCGATGATAAAAGGTTCCGTCACCAAAGAAGAAGAAATCACCTTGGAATAATAGATATCTGCTTACCAGATACCAATGACTCCTTTAACTAAAAAGAGAGTCATTAGCGCTTGTACAGGATTGTGCCTGTTCACATGAAGGCTGGAAGGCTGGGTGGTACTTGAGGCATTGATCCCTCCCGTCCCATTCATTCAGGATAGAAAATATAGGAAACAAAGAGGAGTCTCCATAGCGTAAAACTGTTTAATGTGTATAAAAAAGACAATAAAAATAGCCAAATGGCCTCTTACATTGATCGGTGCCTACCCGGCACTGGGACTGCTTGCATGTCAGGGTGAATGGTGTCCAAGACCCTTCGCATCACAACATGTGCGGCGTGCGTTCCACCCCGTGCGCCTCTTCAACCAGATGAACTGGATGTTGGTAGGACAACACTGGACACGTGACCCCGTACCGCTCCGACGTACGTTTTGTTGTGAACGTCTTCAGGTCACGTGTCCAGTGTCGTCCTACCAACATCCGGTTCATCTGGTTGACGAGGCGCACGGGGTGGAATGCACGCTGCACATGTTGTGATGCGAAGGGTCTTGGACACCATTTACCCTGACATGCAAGCAGTCCCAGTGCCGGGTAGGCACCGATCAATGTAAGAGGCCATTTGGCTATTTTTATTGTCTTTTTTATACACATTAAACGGTTTTACGCTATGGAGACTCCTCTTTGTTTCCTATATTTTCTATCCTGAATGAATGGGACGGGAGGGATCAATGCCTCAAGTACCACCCAGCCTTCCAGCCGTCATGTGAACAGGCACAATCCTGTACAAGCGCTAATGACTCTCTTTTTAGTTAAAGGAGTCATTGGTATCTGGTAGGGATGAGCTTCGTGTTCGAGTCGAACCCATGTTCGACTCGAACATCGGCTGTTCGACCGTCCGTCGAATTGCGAACGTTATGGGCCGTTCGCGCCAAATTCGTGTGGCGCGTCACGGCCCATAATTCACTGCGGCATCGCAGTGCATTGCTGGCTGATGATTGGCCAAGCATGCACTATGACCCGCATGCTTGGCCAATCACAGCGCCGTCAGTAGAGAGAGCTGTAATTGGCCAAAGCCAGGGTGGCTTTGGCCAATTATGGCTCAGGGGTTTTAGTACACGCCCCACACTATATAAGGCCGCCTGCACGGCGGCCCTGTGTAGTGTGTTCCGGTGTGCTGAGAGATAGAGAGAGAGACAGACAGTGTCATTTGATTTGAGTTAGATAGATTAGGCAGAACAGTCAGTCAGTTAGCTGCACTTAAAGTGTATTTTGTATATATATGCATCCCAGGTGTTGCATATATATATATACACTGTATTCAGTTTAGCTAGATCCGTTCCTGTTATCTTCTATCTAGACTATTTACATTTGGTGCAGTGCGTCCTGCTCACAGTGTTCAGCTAGATCCGTTCCTGCTATTTACATTTAGTGCACTGCGTCCTGCTCACAGTGTTCAGCTAGATCTGTTCCTGCTATTTACATTTAGTGCAGTCAGTGCGTCCTGCTCACAGTGTTCAGCTAGATCCGTTCCTGCTATTTACATTTAGTGCAGTGCGTCCTGCTCACAGTGTTCAGCTAGATCCGTTCCTGCTATTTACATTTAGTGCAGTCAGTGCGTCCTGCTCACAGTGTTCAGCTAGATCTGTTCCTGCTATTTACATTTAGTGCAGTGCGTCCTGCTCACAGTGTTCAGCTAGATCCGTTCCTGCTATTTACATTTAGTGCAGTGCGTCCTGCTCACAGTGTTCAGCTAGATCTGTTCCTGCTATTTACATTTAGTGCAGTGCGTCCTGCTCACAGTGTTCAGCTAGATCTGTTCCTGCTATTTACATTTAGTGCAGTCAGTGCGTCCTGCTCACAGTGTTCAGCTAGATCCATTCCTGCTATTTACATTTAGTGCAGTCAGTGCGTCCTGCTCACAGTGTTCAGCTAGATCCGTTCCTGCTATTTACATTTAGTGCAGTGCGTCCTGCTCACAGTGTTCAGCTAGATCCGTTCCTGCTATTTACATTTAGTGCAGTCAGTGCGTCCTGCTCACAGTGTTCAGCTAGATCCGTTCCTGCTATTTACATTTAGTGCAGTGCGTCCTGCTCACAGTGTTCAGCTAGATCCGTTCCTGCTATTTACATTTAGTGCAGTGCGTCCTGCTCACAGTGTTCAGCTAGATCTGTTCCTGCTATTTACATTTAGTGCAGTGCGTCCTGCTCACAGTGTTCAGCTAGATCTGTTCCTGCTATTTACATTTAGTGCAGTCAGTGCGTCCTGCTCACAGTGTTCAGCTAGATCCGTTCCTGCTATTTACATTTAGTGCAGTCAGTGCGTCCTGCTCACAGTGTTCAGCTAGATCCGTTCCTGCTATTTACATTTAGTGCAGTGCGTCCTGCTCACAGTGTTCAGCTAGATCTGTTCCTGCTATTTACATTTAGTGCAGTGCGTCCTGCTCACAGTGTTCAGCTAGATCTGTTCCTGCTATTTACATTTAGTGCAGTCAGTGCGTCCTGCTCACAGTGTTCAGCTAGATCCGTTCCTGCTATTTACATTTAGTGCAGTGCGTCCTGCTCACAGTGTTCAGCTAGATCTGTTCCTGCTATTTACATTTAGTGCAGTGCGTCCTGCTCACAGTGTTCAGCTAGATCCGTTCCAGCTATTTACATTTAGTGCAGTCAGTGCGTCCTGCTCACAGTGTTCAGCTAGATCCGTTCCTGCTATTTACATTTAGTGCAGTGCGTCCTGCTCACAGTGTTCAGCTAGATCTGTTCCTGCTATTTACATTTAGTGCAGTGCGTCCTGCTCACAGTGTTCAGCTAGATCCGTTCCAGCTATTTACATTTAGTGCAGTCAGTGCGTCCTGCTCACAGTGTTCAGCTAGATCCGTTCCTGCTATTTACATTTAGTGCAGTGCGTCCTGCTCACAGTGTTCAGCTAGATCTGTTCCTGCTATTTACATTTAGTGCAGTGCGTCCTGCTCACAGTGTTCAGCTAGATCTGTTCCTGCTATTTACATTTAGTGCAGTGCGTCCTGCTCACAGTGTTCAGCTAGATCCGTTCCTGCTATTTACATTTAGTGCAGTCAGTGCATCCTGCTCACAGTGTTCAGCTAGATCCGTTCCTGCTATTTACATTTAGTGCAGTGCGTCCTGCTCACAGTGTTCAGCTAGATCTGTTCCTGCTATTTACATTTAGTGCAGTCAGTGCGTCCTGCTCACAGTGTTCAGCTAGATCCGTTCCTGCTATTTACATTTAGTGCAGTGCGTCCTGCTCACAGTGTTCAGCTAGATCCGTTCCTGTTATCTTCCTACTGACAGGCAGGCTTGTCTGGTTACAGTATATAAAGCTACCTGAAGAAAATTACAGGTGTTCTATCCCAGCTTAGTGCAGCTACAGGCCATTAGTATGTCTGGAAGGCCAAGAAGGAGAGGCAGACAGTCACAAGCCAATAAGAGAGGGCAAGCAGGCTCTGTGTCTAGTGCTGGTCGTGGAGACGGTGCATCCTCATCAGCACGTAGCCATGGGACACGCTTGGCCTTTTTTTCGGCAGCTGGCCGTGTTGAGCCGCAACATGCGGAAGACTTGGTCGAGTGGATGACCAAGCCGTCCTCATCCTCCTCATCCTCTCTCACCCATGCCCAGGGTGCTTTGTCTGGCAAAGCAGCGGCCTCTTCCCTCAGCTCAATGTCATCAGTGACTCCTTCCCTAGCTCCACCATGTCCTCCTGAGGATTCCCTCGAACTGTTTGACCACAGTGTTGGGTACATGCTCCAGGAGGATGCCCAGCGTTTGGAAGGCTCTGATGATGATACTGAGCTCGATGAAGGCAGTAACATGAGCACGGACAGAGGGGGTGCCCAAGAAGGACAGCAATCTGGCAGTCATGCTCCCCCTGCTGCAGCATACTGCCAGGTTTGCTCCAGTGATGAGGAGGGAGGGGATGATGAGGTCACTGACTCAACGTGGGTGCCTGATAGGAGAGAGGAGGAGGAGGAGGAGGAGGAGGCGGCACATCACCAACGAGGCAGGATGCCCTCCAGGGGCCAGCCTAAGGGCAGCACATTGACTGCATCACACCCCAAAGCTCCACATGTGCAGGGCGCTGCAGTCTCTGCGCGTTATTCAAAAAGTTCTTTGGTGTGGGCCTTTTTTGAGACGAGTGCATCAGATCGCACCGCTGCTATTTGCAACATATGTCTCAAGCGTATCTCGCGTGGCCAAAACATCTCCCGCTTGGGTACCACATGCTTGACCAGACATATGTTGACCTGCCATGCAGTTCGTTGGCAAGCATATCTAAAAGACCCACACCAAAGAACAAAGAGGATCTCTCCTTGCTCCTCATCAGCTGAGATTTCCAACCCCACTAGACCTTCAGTCCTCTCTGAGACCTGCACTGAGAGGAATGAAGGTGTAGAATTAGGTGTGTCACAGCCAAGTACTTGTGGGCAATCTGCTTTTGGTACACCAACGTCAGATTGTACCAGGCAAATTTCCCTGCCCCAGCTGCTGCACCGCCGAAAGAAGTTTGCTCCCAGCCATCCACATGCCCAGCGGTTGAATGCTAGCTTGGCAAAATTGCTAGCACTTCAACTGCTGCCTTTTCAGTTGGTAGACTCTGCCCCCTTCCGTGAGTTTGTGGAATGTGTGGTTCCTCAGTGGCAGGTACCCAAACGCCACTTTTTCTCACGGAAGGCGATTCCGGCTCTCTACCGGCATGTGGAAGGCAATGTCCATGCCTCGCTGGACAGGGCGGTCAGCGGTAAGGTGCATATTACCGCTGACTCATGGTCCAGCAGGCATGGACAGGGACGTTACCTTAGTTTCACGGCGCATTGGGTGACTCTGCTGGCAGCTGGGAAGGATGCAGGACAAGGTGCAGTAGTGTTGGAGGTTGTTCCGCCACCACGCCTCCAAAATGCTGATTGTGACACACCTCTCTCCTCCACCCCCTCCTCTTCTTCTTCCTCCATGGCCTCTTCCTCGGAACCAGCGGTGCTCCGTAGGCGTTCAAGGGGCTACGCAAGTACGCAGGCCAAAAGATGCCATGCGGTGCTTGAGCTGGTGTGCTTGGGGGACAGGAGCCACACTGGGGCAGAGGTTCTGTCAGCTCTGCAAGGGCAGGTTCAGAGGTGGTTGACGCCACGCCAACTTAAGGCAGGAATGGTGGTTTGCGACAATGGCACCAACCTCCTCTCTGCCCTCCGACAGGGACAACTGACCCATGTGCCCTGTTTGGCTCACGTCCTTAACTTGATGGTGCAGCGGTTCTTGGGCAGGTACCCGGGCTTACAGGATGTCCTGAGGCAGGCCAGGAAAGTCTGTGTGCATTTCCGCCGGTCATATAATGCCAGTGCTCGGCTGACAGACCTCCAAAAGGAGTTTAACCTGCCCAAGAACCGTCTAATCTGTGACATGCCCACCAGGTGGAACTCAACGTTGGCCATGCTGCAGCGGCTGCACACGCAGCAGAGGGCCATCAATGAGTACCTGTGCGACTATGGCACCAGGACAGGGTCAGGGGAGCTTGTTTTTTTTTCCCCACGCCAGTGGGCCATGATCAGGGATGCATGCACTGTCCTGTCACCATTCGAGGAGGCCACAAGGATGGTGAGCACTGACAGTGCATGCATCAGTGACACTGTCCCCCTTGTCCACCTGTTGGAGCACACGCTGCGTGGAATAATGGACAGGGCACTTGAGGCAGAACAGAGGCAGGAAGAGGAGGACTTCCTTAGCTCTCAAGGCCCCCTTTATCCAGACAGTGTTCCTGCGTGCCCGCCGATCACACAGGAAGAGGACGAGGAGGAGGAGGAGGAGGAGGAGGAGGAAGATTGTGTCAGTATGGAGGTGGAGCCTGGCACTCAGCATCAGCAGCAGTCTTTAAGGGATCAGTCCCAAGGAACACATGGACTTGTACGTGGCTGGGAGGAGGTGGCTGCGGACGTTGTTGTCCTTAGTGACCCAGAGGACTCCGGACCGAATGCCTCAGCAAACCTACGCTGCATGGCCTCCCTGATCCTCTAAAGCCTGCGTAAGGATTCTCGTATTCGTGGTATCAAGGAGAAGGACCAATACTGGCTGGCAACCCTCCTTGATCCACGTTACAAGGGTAAGGTTGCGGACCTTATCTTGCCATCGCAGAGGGAGCAGAGGATGAAACATCTTCGGGAGGCCTTGCAGAAAGGTCTGTGCAACGCGTTCCCAGAGACTGGGAGGTTACAAACTCCTGTTTCTGGACAACGTGTTGCTGAGGCTTCGGTCAGTCAAAGAAGGAGCGGTGGAGAAGGTGGCCGTCTGACCGATGCGTTCAGACAATTTTTTGGTCCGCAGCCCCAAGGTATGATCGGTTCCAGCAACCATCGCCAGCGTCTGTTTTACATGGTGCAGGAATACCTAGGGGCAAGATCAGACTTGGACACCTTTCCCACCGAAAATCCTCTGGGTTACTGGGTCTTGAGGATGGATCACTGGCCAGAGCTTGCACAGTATGCAATTGAGCTACTGGCCTGTCCTGCATCCAGCGTTCTTTCGGAACGCACATTCAGTGCTGCTGGAGGCGTGGTAACCGATCACAGGGTGCGTCTGTCCACCGACTTGGTCGATCGACTGACCTTCATAAAAATGAATCAGTCTTGGATCACCACAGCTACCAAGCACCTGATGCTGATGTAACCGAATAATTTTTTTTGAAATCTCAGATCCCTTCAAAGACTGCCTATGCTAATGCTGAGTGACTATCCCTGAGTAATTATCCTCTTCCTCCTCAATCATCACGCTGATAGCTTGTAAGAACATTTTTGGTTCTGGGCGCCACCACTAGTGCCTAAGGCACAATTTTTCAGCCCCTGTTTAACAGGGGCGTGTAAATACAATTTTTGATGTAATACTTTGCAGCAAGGCTCGTTCCTGCATTCCAACTAGAGTGTCTGTGAGGGGTTGCAGTGTTGTGGCACCAGCACCAGTGCCTAAGGCCCAATTTTTCAGCCTTTGTTTAACAGGGGCGTGTAATTACAATTTTTGATGCAATACTTTGCAGCAGGGCTCGTTCCTGCGTTCCAACTAGAGTGTCTGTGAGGGGTTGCAGTGTTGTGGCACCAGCACCAGTGCCTAAGGCCCAATTTTTCAGCCCTTGTTTAACAGGGGGGTGTAATTACAATTTTTGATGCAATACTTTGCAGCAGGGCTCGTTCCTGCGTTCCAACTAGAGTGTCTGTGAGGGGTTGCAGTGTTGTGGCACCAGTGCCTAAGGCCTAATTTTTCAGCTCCTGTTCAACAGGGGCATGTAATTACAATTCTTGATCTAATATTTCACAGCAGGGCCCTGTGAGGGCTTACAGTGTTGTGGCCACAGCAACACCTAAGGCCCAAATTTCTGCTGAGTATATAGGGCAGGACCCTACTTTCAAACATCTAACTTACAAACGACTCCTACTTGCAAACGGAAGGAGACAACAGGAAGTGAGATGAAATCTACCCCTAGGAAGGGAAATTCTCTCCTGTAAGATTTAATATGGGAAAACAATTTCTCCTTTCCACTGATGCTTTCCAATCCTTGTTCCACAAAAAAACCCAAATTTTCAAAAAACATTTTTCATTGGGACAAAAAGTGAGGTGAAATCTTCTGAAGAGGAGGAAAGACAGCAAAACAAATGTCACAGGGGTGATAACCCTTCCCTATGTTTTCCAAAAAGCTTAAAAAAGATTTTTTGGCTGGAGCTAAACACGTTAAAAATGTACCCGTTCAAAATTACAAACAGATTCTACTTAACAACAAACCTACAGTCCCTGTCTTGTTTGCACTGCCTGTATACTGCTGTTCAGAGTATATAGGGCCTGGTGGCCCCACACCTTTCCTTATTTTAATTTGCGTGCGGGGTTCCCCTTAATATCCATACAAGACCCAAAGGGCCTGGTAATGGACTGGGGGGTACCCATGCCGTTTGTCTCACTGATTTTCATCCATATTGCCATGACCCGACATTACATTAAACCCGTAAGCAGTTTTAAATGAGATTTTTTCCTTTAAAAATGACATTTGGTGCAGGGACTGTTCTAAACACGGGAAACACGCGTCACTTTACAGGCATACTATAGACACCCCCCAGGTACGATATTTAAAGGAATATTTCACTTTTTTTTTTTTACTTTAAGCATCATTAAAATCACTGCTCCCGAAAAAACGGCCGTTTTTAAAAGTTTTTTTTGCATTGATACATGTCCCCTGGGGTAGGACCCGGGTCCCCAAACCCTTTTTCGGACAATACCATGCAAATTAGCCTTTAAAATGAGCACTTTTGATTTCGAACGTTCGAGTCCCATAGACGTCAATGGGGTTCTAACGTTCGTGCGAACTTTCGGTCCGTTCGCGGGTTCTGGTGCGAACCGAACCGGGGGGTGTTCGGCTCATCCCTAGTATCTGGTAAGCAGATATCTATTATTCCAAGGTGATTTCTTCTTCTTTGGTGACGGAACCTTTTATCATCGATAAGATTTTGCTGCATCTATGAAGATTTATGTTGTCTTCCTTGGTGTTGTTTTTTTTTTCACTATTTTTATTTTTATTCTAATCTCTTCATTGGATTGGGACAATTAATTATCACAAATGCATTGAATTCACCTTCAATTAAGGACTTTACATTTTGATTATTTTATAATAAGTTTCTTGACTATATTTTTTTGCTTCTTCACTGCTTTTGATGTGAATTACGTGTGTATGTCTTTAATGGTGTTTTATAGGCCGAAAGAAAAATGTTTGATACGAACGAATAATGTTCCCATGAACATGAAAGTTGCCATTTTAAAATGTACACTTGTAAGAAAAGCACATGGAGCAGCACAAATGTAATAAACACAAAAAGAATAGGAACACAGCACAACTACTTACTTTTTTGCAGCACTCTCCGGATCTTTCTGTACTCCTCGTGTTCTCGTAACTTAAGGTCCGACCACCATTTCCTGAGCTGATCTTTCGATCAACGTACCCCGAAATGCTGGTGCAGACTCTTGACCACTTTCGCCATGATCTTGGCCTTTCTGACATTGGGGTTGGGGTAAGGTCCATACTTCCCGTCATAGTCGGCCCTTTTCATTATGTCGACCATCTCCAACATCTCCCCAAAGACATATTTGATGCCTTAAATCGTCTCCTCCTGGATCGGGACGTGTCCGGATCCGGGCTTTCCTCCTCCTCGTTCCTGTAATTAGCACGCACCTGCTGTGTATCCGCCATGTGCTCTTCCCCCACTGCGCAGAACGAAAAGGGGCGGGGAATAGACTAGAAAGAATGTCAGGGGCGGGTGGAGTTACACGCATGCGCAGTGTGTATAAAGCGTAACACGCGTGCGTATTACTTACGATCTGTGAGCGGAGGAAGGAGCATTGGAGGCGCCGATCGTGATAACGAAGGTAAGATCTAAACTTGGGCCTATACAGCTTCGAAATTGAAGCCTAAATTGTAACAAGATTAGGAGAGTTTGGCCTGACCTTAGGGTTTGTCTTGTGTTGTGTCTTGCAGAGAAAATGGATGGCTTCAATGACCACAGCTTCCTCCCCCTGTTCATAGACAAATACAGGGAGCTGCCCTGTCTGTGGCAGGTGAGACATCCCCATTATAACAATAAACAAAAGAGGCAGGCAGTGCTGGAGAAACTGCTGAAGTTGGTGAAGCCGGTGGTCCCCACAGCAACCATCCCCTATTTAAAAGCCAAAATTGGTGGCCTGAGGAGCACTTATCTTAGGGAGCGCAAGAAGGTCACGGATTCCCAGAGGTCCGGAGCTGCAGCAGATGACGTTTATGTCCCCAGGCTGTGGTACTATGAGAGACTGCGATTTCTGTCAGACCACACTGAAGTCAGGGAATCCCTCTCCACTCTTCCTTCCACTCTTCCTTCCACCCCAGCTGAGGCTTCTGATGTCCAACCTGGGCCTTCCAGCCAGGAAGAAGTGGAGGAGCCCAGCTGGAGTCAGGTATAGCATTCTTCTACAGATTTCTGGTCAATAAAGAAATGATGTTTACTAGATGTTATTATTGATCACTAATTGCTGATTGCAAAAAGTGTTTTACATATCAATAGACAGTAGTGGGAACAAAAAATTGGGACAAGAATGAAAAATGCTGGGCTCAGAAGGATAGTCTGTTATATTTGTTAACATTCAATTTGCAACAGTCAGGAGGTGACAATTGTGTGTGAATGATGACTAAAAAAATAAAACTATGTCCCTTTTTCATACACAGGAAGACCTCAGCCAGGAGGAGGCTGTGGAATGTGGCAGCCAGGAGGAGGCGGGGAGTAGTGGCAGCCAGGAGGAGGCGGGGCTAAGTGTCAGCCAGGAGAAGCCTGGGACAAGTCGCAGCCTGACAGAATCGCAGGTTCCTCCCCTCCGCCTTCCATACAAAAGAGCGAGGAAGGGGACTCACATTCAGGATTCTGCACCCAGGCTTATTCAGGAGGCTTCTGCGTCCCTCCGAGCCTTACCCACTCCTGAAGAGGCCTTTGCCTGCATGGCTGCCACAAAACTGCAGGGCATGCAGGAGGGTCAACGCCTCATGTGTGAGCAACTTATTTATAAACTCCTAACTAAGGGGGTGAGTGGCAAAATCACACCCAAAACCGACGTGATTGAGTTGGACCATCCTCCTCCTCCTCCTGCTGCCACAACTCCACCACCAGAGCCACAGCATGGAAGAAAGCGTGGAAGGAAGACCAGAGAGTGATGGCCCTGGGTTCAGTCTGGTCTGACAAAAGCTGCAGTCTCTCGTATGACCACAGCCTGGGGACACAGATGTCATCTGCTGCTTTCCGGATCTCTGGGACTTCTGGACCAGACTCCACTCCCTTAGATATGGACTCCTCAGGCCACCAATTTTGTTTGAAAATAGTTGATATGTGCCCTGGGGGTCCAAGGCTTCACCCATTTCTGCTGTTTCTCCAGCGTTGCTTCCCATTTTGTTTAGTTGTGAGCCCTTAATAAAGGAATTTTTTTTGAAAATTATACTCTCCTGTGTGTGTTTTCATCCAAAAAGGATAGTTTGTTGGTGACAATTCAGGTACATTTCTAAAGTACAATGTGAAATTAACAAGAGACAACACCAAACAATCTCCTACAGATTAAATAATACAACATATCAATGGTGTTGTGGTAACTTGACAAACAAAACACACACAAAAATATTCTGGAGTAAAACCAAAAAATACAATAAAACAAAGATCTGCCTTGGCAAAAATACAAACCTAAAATAAAAATAAATTCTGCCTTTAAAAAATATATATATATATATTATATATATATTTGGCAGATGTGACAAATCAAAATATATTAAGGGAATCCCGATAAATAATAAAAAACATAAGTTTGTGAGAAGTCTGTGTGAATATGAGCAGCTAAACTACTTCATTCTTCTCACATTATAAAGAAGAAGAGAGTGCGCTGTATTAAACCATTTTTAACATTGCACCGTGACGAAAGTGTTGTATCCATTGCGAACGCTAAGTTTACCAGACCGAGCTGTTCCGTCTCGGAATTTCTTCTGAGCATGCGTGGCACTTTGTGCTTCGGAACAGACCACACACGGACGGAATTGACGCGATCGGATTTTGTTGTCGGAAAATTTTATAGCCTGCTCTCAAACTTTGTATGTCAGAAAATCCAATGGAAAATGTCCGATGGAGCCCACACACGGTCGGAATGTCCGACAACACGCTCCGATCGGACATTTTCCATCGGAAAATCCGACCGTGTGTACGGGGCATTAGGGTGGCTTATATAAGAATAAATTAATATATTGATGCAGTTCTTTTTCAACATGTGTATTTCAAACGACTATAGACAGTAGACAGGCTGTAATTAGAGCAATGTTCAGCATTGGAAGTACATCGAATAATATGGATGGGTAAGTATTTTTATTAAGACTTTTAAGCCATTAGCTGAATAGTCAATATAAATTTTTCCAACTTAGTATGGGAATTTTTCTCAATCATACTTACCTAGGTAGATGCAGCACTGGTCTGTGACTGTCAGTCACCGACTCTCTTCTCTGTCCCCCTGCGCTCACTGGAGCACTGGGCTATGGTGAGGCGGGAGCGGCCAGCTCAGGCTTTCAGCGGCTCTCTGAGAGGCTGCACTGGGAGTTGGTCCAGACATTTGGGCAGATCCCTACCATATAAATAACAAAGGAAACCCCCCTATGGGATTTTTAAGGCCCAACCTGTGTTTTGGATAGGTATCAATCGATGAAATACTCTATATATGGATGGGACAAATGGACCTCTTACAACAAGCAATTAATGTCAATGAATTCAATGTGCAATTCACCATGAATTATAGTATGGTATCCATTGACTTTCTTGACATTACCTTACTCAAGATGGGGGCCTCTCTAGTTGACTATACCAGAAACCAACCGCAGGGAATGTTTTTTTTTTTTTTTAAATATATTTTATTGAGTTTTCACAGATGTTACATCAATGGAAGCAGAGATATATATGTCACAAAGTAGCCAGAAATCAAATAAACAGGTACATCATAATATACAACGTTGTAACTTATAAAACACATTAAGAGAAAAATAAAAATAACGTTTAGATATTTTGTTGGTGGTTTTCTACGTGATGGAGGAATATTCCTTAAGTTTTGTTAAAGGATGTCGGTGAGAGTCCCATATTGTATATGGACATTTCAAGTTCGATATGAAAAATGCGAAATGAGAAATTAATCGCTATTTCCCATATCACTATGGTTCTTACTGCATCTATATCTGCATCTATATCGAAATGCGACTTGAGTTGTTACGTTTAAGAGTCGTGTTAATTATAATTTAATTTTCAATTTTATTTTTTAAATTTGCTGTTAAATTATGTAGTGTTGTTTTCTGTTGGTTCCTGTCTCCTTCTTCTCCTTCTTTCTCTCTTTCTCGTCCCTTCTGTAACCTTCTCTATTCTCTCCAATTTTCCTCCTTTCATCCTCCCCTTTCCTTTACCGACCTTGTCTGCTTAATTCCCTCCTCTGGGCACCCCTATTGGGAGCAGTCTGTGCCCAGTGGGGGGAATATAGGAACAGGTATGTCAGAAGCGTGTCGGTTCCGTCTAGATAAGATAAAGAGGGAGCTGTAGTGACTCCTAGCAGGTCTAACTCGGTCTGCGAGAAGTCACTCATGTTGTTCGGGGTATCATGAAGGGTAAAAAGGGTACTGCGGGGGGGGGAGGGTTAGTGTGAGCCAAGAGATGATTCCATTAACTCTGCAGTTATTTGTGTGGTCATGTTCTCTCCAGTCCTAATAAGAGTGGGACCTGTGGAAGTATGCGGGGTTTGGGACGATTTGAAATGTGTCCAACATGCCCATATATTCTCATACTTGGATGGCGTGTCAGTGGATTGATGGATAAGGTGTTCCATTTCAGCTATTCTATCGACCCTCTGGATTTATTCCAGAACAGTGGGGGGGGGATGTGTCCCTCCAGTGAACAGGGATGCATAAAGTAGCTGCGTTGATGAGGTGTAGAACCAGGGATTTCTTATAGGTGTGTTGTGGAAGTGAGGTGTGATGAAGTAGGTATTGGGCCGGAGTGAAGTCAGGAGTGTATGTCGTGATCTGTGAAATTAGGCGATGTATGTTGGTCCAGTAGGTTTGAATGAGGGGGCAATCCCACCATATATGAAGCAGGGTGCCTCTGCATGCATTACAGCGCCAACAGAGCGGGGGAAGATTTGGGTGGAATTTGTGAATCCTGTCTGGAGTTCTGTACCATTTCGTAAAGATTTTATATCTGTTTTCCTGTGTGGAGATATTGAGTGAGCCTTTATGTATATGGTTGAGGGCACGTTGCCAGTCGTCAGTGGTGAGATCTAAATCTAGGTCTCGTTCCCATTGTTTAATCAAGATGTCAGTTTTAATTTCGTGGGATGTGAATAGGAGTGTGTATATAGACGAGATAAGGTGTCTTTGGGGTTCGGGATTGTCGCATAAGATTTCAAAGGGCGTGAGTTCCCTATGCAAGTCTGTGATGGGTTTGAGGCTATTAGTGAAGTGGCGTATCTGCAGGTATTTATAGAAGGGAATGTGGTAGTCCGGAAATTCGCGAGTCATTGCCTGGAACGACATGAAGGTTCCCTGTTGGAACAATTGGTGTAGTTTTAGTCTGGGTCTGTCCGGGTCTGTCGTTGGAAGCAGGGTGTGTACTCCTGGTATGAAGTCTGGATTGTTTTCCAGCGGTGTCATAGGACCAGGTGTGGGTTTCAGTTTAAGTAGTTTGCAGGCCGCTTTAAAGTTAGTTAGAGTGGCATTGATGATTGGGTTTGATGTGGCCCCCTTAGGTATTTTTTTTTATTAATCCATGGTAAAAGTTTTATCGGTATTGGGGTGAAAGCATTTTCTAGATGTACCCAGTCTTTGTTTGACCTGTTAGTATGCCAGTCAACTATCCTGGAAAGGTGACAAACCCAATAATATTTTTGTATGTCTGGTATGTGTAGTCCTCCTTGGAGTTTGGGATATGTCAATCTGTTCCAGTTCAGTCTAGGTTGTTTGGAGGACCAGATAATCACATAATCTCTTAAGTGTGCTAAAGAAGGGAGGAGGAAGTTGTATGGGAATGGTTTGGAATAAATAAAGCAGTCTGGGTAGTATGTTCATTTTTAGGATGGCTGTCTTTCCGAACCAAGAAAACGGTCCTGAACTCCATTTTTGTAGGTCTATTTGAATGGTTTGTAAGGTAGGTAAAAAGTTTAGTCTATAAATGTCCGATAATTTAGAGGGTATTTTAATACCGAGATACGTGATTGCATGGGGTTCCCCCGCCAATTGGGAAATTAAGTTTGCATTGTGTGACTATCTCATTAGGTAAGGAAATGTTTAGGGCCTTGGATTTAGAGAAATTTATTTGTAGGTTTGAGAGGAATTTGAAATTTGAAATTTGCAAAGTCTTTAAGAAGTTTGGGGATGGTAGTAATCGGGTCAGCGAGGAATAGTAGGATATCGTTCGCATATGCAGCTACTTTAAATTGTTTGTTGTCAATTTCCAATCCCTTGATGGTCGGATTATCTCTAAGTTTGCGGAGGAAGGGTTCCAAAGTGAGAATGAAAATCAAGGGGGATAAGGGGCATCCCTGTCGAGTACCATTGGATACGGAGAAGGCGTCCGACAGGTGACCATTCACCCTTACTTTTGCTGTGGGTGAGGAGTATAGGGTCATAATCATTTGGATTAATTGCGGTGGTAGTCCTATGGAGCATAAGGTTGCTTCCATAAAGTCCCACGCTACCCTGTCGAACGCCTTCTCCGCATCAAGGGACAGGAAGAAGCCGTGTGAGTTAGAGGTGGTGAGCCAGTGGTGGATGTTTAAGGCTTTAGTGGTGTTGTCTCGGGCCTCCCGTCCGGGAACAAAACCTACCTGTTCTGTGGAAATTAGTTTGAGAATTAGCGGTAATAGACGGTTGGCAATGGCTTTAGCAAACATTTTGACATCTACATTGAGTAGAGAGATAGGACGGTAGTTGGAGACCATGGTTGCGTCTTTACCTGGTTTAGGGATGAGGGTGATGTGCGCTTCTAACGTGTCCTTGGTAGCTATACTTGAGGATGGGAAGTTGTTAAACGCTTTAGCTAAGGGTGGGATAAGTATGTCAGAAAAGGATTTGTAATATCCAACCGTAAGTCCGTCAGGACCGGGACTTTTGCCTGGTTTCATCTGTTTTAAGGCTAGTGTTAGCTCCTGTGGCGTCAACGGGAAGTCCAGTGCCTCAGATTCCTCTGCCGTGAGAGGGGTTGGGGCATATTGGGCCAGGAATGTTTTAATTGCCTCCTGTCTGTCCTCTAGGGTGTTTGGCGTATGGGGGGGCATAAGTTGTATAGGTTTGTGAAGTAATGGACAAATTTTTTTGCTATGTCATCAGAAGTGGCAAGGGGTTTACCAGAAGGGTCTGTGATTGTATGTATGGTGGTAGCAGCTCTCTTGGCCTGTAGTGCTCTTGCGAGGAACTTCCCCGACTTGTTACCAAATTCATAAAAACATTTCCGCTGCAATGTGTATTTGCGCTTAAGTCGTTTATGTAGTTCTTCTAGCAGTTCATTTCTAGCTTGTGTAAGGTCTGTAAGTGCCTCAGAGGCTAAGGATTTTTTGTGTTTTTGTTCCAAATGTGCAATGCGTTTAGTCAATTCTTCTAGTTTAGCTTTTCGGAGTTTGTTTCATTGTGCAGCTTCAGAAATGAGTGTGCCTCTTACAACACATTTATGTGCTGCCCAGACCACTTCAGGCGTGGTCTCCACCTTGCCATTTTCTGTGAAGTAATTGGTGAGTTGTTGGGAAATCGTGTTTAAGACAGCAGTGTCAGTTAGAAGGGAGTTATCTAGTCGCCATATTGGAGAGTGCGTCCTCTTGGTGGGCAGTTGTAAAGTTAAGGTTATGGGGTTGTGGTCTGATAAGACCACCGGTTCAATGGTAGATTTTTTGACCAATGGTAAGTCGTCTTGGGATATAAAGAAGTAATCGATTAGTGAGTATTTAGAGTGTGGTGGAGAGTAAAAGGTGAAATCCTTACCATCAGGGTACAATGTACGCCATGTGTCATGTAGTAGTAGGGCACTGAGTTGCATTTTTATGGCAGGAAGGGCTCTGTAGGTGAGAGAAGAGTTACCATTAGAGGTGTCGAGGTTAGGGTTTAGCGGGGCGTTAAAGTCGCCTCTGATTATCAATGTACCGGAGCTGAAGGACGTGAGTATTTGAAACGTATTGCGGAAAAAGGTGACTTGTCGCGAATTTGGGGCATACAGGTTAGCAATAGTGAGTGGTTTCTCGTGTAGGGTACCTTTTAAGAATATGTATCTTCCGAGTGGGTCCCTGTGGATATCCGATACGATAAATGGGCAGTTTTTGGAAATGAGAATGCAAACACCTTTTGATTTGGCGTCATTATTGGACGCATGTAGGGATGAGCTTCGTGTTCGAGTCGAACCCATGTTCGACTCGAACATCGGCTGTTCGGTCGTTCGCCGAATTGCGAACGATATGGGCCGTTCGCGCCAAATTCGTGTGGTGCGTCACGGCCCATAATTCACTGCGGCATCGCAGTGCATTGCTTGCTGATGATTGGCCAAGCATGCACTATGACCCGCATGCTTGGCCAATCACAGCGCCGCCTAAACAGAGAGCCGTAATTGGCCAAAGCCAAGGAGGCTTTGGCCAATTATGGCTCAGGGGATTTAGTACACGCCCCACACTATATAAGGCCGCCTGCACGGCGGCCCTGTGCAGTGTGTTCTGGTGTGCTTAGAGAGAGAGAGAGAGACAGTGTCATTTCATTTGAGTTAGCTAGATTAGGCAGGACAGTCAGTCAGTTAGCTGCACTTAAAGTGTATTGTGTATATATATGCATCCCAGGTGTTGCATATATATATATACACTGTATTCAGTTTAGCTAGATCCGTTCCTGTTATCTTCTAGACTATTTACATTTAGTGCAGTGCATCCTGCTCACAGTGTTCAGCTAGATCCGTTCCTGTTATCTTCCTACTGACAGGCAGGCTTGTCTTGTTACAGTATTTACAGCTACCTAAAGAAAATTACTGGTGTTCTTTTGATCCTATTAGTACCACGGTCAGGCAGCTAGACTATTTACATTTAGTACAGTGCGTCCTGCTCACAGTGTTCAGCTAGATCCGTTCCTGTTATCTTCTTACTGACAGGCAGGCTTGTCTTGTTACAGTATATAAAGCTACCTGAAGAAAATTACTGGTGTTCTTTTGATCCTATTAGTACCACGGTCAGGCAGCTAGACTATTTACATTTAGTGCAGTGCGTCCTGCTCACAGTGTTCAGCTAGATCCGTTCCTGTTATCTTCCTACTGACAGGCAGGCTTGTCTTGTTACATTATATAAAGCTACCTGAAGAAAATTACTGGTGTTCTTTTGATCCTATTAGTACCATGGTCAGGCAGCTAGACTATTTACATTTAGTGCAGTGCGTCCTGCTCACAGTGTTTAGCTAGATCCGTTCCTGTTATCTTCCTACTGACAGGCAGGCTTGTCTTGTTACAGTATATAAAGCTACCTGAAGAAAATTACTGGTGTTCTTTTGATCCTATTAGTACCACGGTCAGGCAGCTAGACTATTTACATTTAGTGCAGTGCGTCCTGCTCACAGTGTTCAGCTAGATCCGTTCCTGTTATCTTCCTACTGACAGGCAGGCTTGTCTTGTTACAGTATATAAAGCTACCTGAAGAAAATTACTGGTGTTCTTTTGATCCTATTAGTACCACGGTCAGGCAGCTAGACTATTTACATTTAGTGCAGTGCGTCCTGCTCACAGTGTTCAGCTAGATCCATTCCTGTTATCTTCCTACTGACAGGCAGGCTTGTCTTGTTACAGTATATAAAGCTACCTGAAGAAAATTACTGGTGTTCTTTTGATCCTATTAGTACCGCGGTCAGGCAGCTAGACTATTTACAGTTAGTGCAGTGCGTCCTGCTCACAGTGTTCAGCTAAACCTACAAGTTAGTGGGGTGCGTCCACCTCACAGTGTTCAGCTAAAGCTACCTGTAGAAGGTTGGTGGTGTTCTCATACTACAGGCAGGCAGTTGATTTTGCTAGCTGCAGTATCAGTACATATATATATATATATATATATATATATCCCAGCTTAGTGCAGCTACAGGCCATTAGTAGGTCTGGAAGGCCAAGAAGGAGAGGCAGACAGTCACAAGCCAATAAGAGAGGGCAAGCAGGCTCTGTGTCTAGTGCTGGTCGTGGAGACGGTGCATCCTCATCAGCACGTGGCCATGGGACACGCTTGGCCTTTTTTTCAGCAGCTGCCCGTGTTGAGCCGCAACATGCGGAAGACTTGGTCGAGTGGATGACCAAGCCGTCCTCATCCTCCTCATCCTCTCTCACCCATGCCCAGGGTGCTTTGTCTGGCAAAGCAGCGGCCTCTTCCCTCGGCTCAATGTCATCAGTGACTCCTTCCCTAGCTCCACCATGTCCTCCTGAGGAGTCCCTCGAACTGTTTGACCACAGTGTTGGGTACATGCTCCAGGAGGATGCCCAGCGTTTGGAAGGCTCTGATGATGATACTGAGCTCGATGAAGGCAGTAACATGAGCACGGACAGAGGGGGTGCCCAAGAAGGACAGCAATCTGGCAGTCATGCTCCCCCTGCTGCAGCATACTGCCAGGTTTAAAAAATATATATGTACTTGTGCGCACACCAAAAAATATTTAGCCAGCAAAATAAATAACTACAAAAATATATATAAAAACTCAACTAATGAAAGACGACTAGCAGCCACAAATAGTGTTCACACACCTAAGAATAATGACAATACAAGGAATTAATATGCGGCGCTAATCTAAATAAATGGATTCCTGGAATACCAAAGAAATACAAGCTAATAAAAAATATCCATTAAAAACTCAAAGATTGATAATACTTCTAAAATACATGGATCCGTGCATATCCAATAGTAAAAATTAAAACCAAATGAAGGACAATAACAATCGCCGAGCTGATAAAGAGGGGAAAAAATATAATGACCACAAAAAATATTCCCAAATCCAGAACCATAAGCGGGGGGTAAAACTGCGGCAAAAAAGAAAAACACTATTCCCGGAATGCCGCACCTGAAAGAATGGACACCGCGGGAGAATAGCCAGAGGAAGATGCAGATACTAATTAAATTCTTCTATTGCGTGAATAATTGGTGATTCCTCAAGCGGGATAATCTATGTAACAAAGAAACCAATGGCCACACCAGGAAGAGAAATCCAGGTATGGAGATCAGTATGATGTGAATTAATATTCCACTGATTAATTGCAATAAAGAGTGTGAGCAACTCAGTGTTGCAATAAAAGTGCGGTAAATAAAGGAACCAAATGACTACTAATTACTTAATAATTACTGGCCTCTTGGACCTAAACACAGTGTAAAAAATGAACTAGTGTTGTGACTCCAAAAAATAGCAGTGATTCTTGATAAAGTGCAAACAATAAATTAATTAAGGTGCAACATCCAAAATAAAGGTCAAAGTGAGACAATAACTAAATAGCTCATTAAACCTAAAAGGGCAACAAATCCTAGTGATCAAAAATAAATGTAGTTACTATAATAAATAATCCTTGAATGAAATGAAGCCTACAAAGGAAAAATCAGTGACAATACCTCTATTTAAATCCCTAACGGAGAACACTCTATATATAGGTGCAAATGTTAATGCAGAATCAAGGAATGAAAATAAATATAAATAAACATTAAGTGTCCAGTTCACACAGGAAGTGTAACAAATCGGGTAAAAAAGTATCTCCCACAAAAGTTAATGAATAGTAGCACACAAAAAACCCAGTGTTCGGCACAAATAACCGAATATAAAAGTTCCCCAAAAAGTGAATGAAAAGAGATTCCTCAAAGTGAAAAAACGAAATATTAAATGTGATAATGCATCCTGATAAAATCCCCTTCGTGATGAAATGAAGAGAATCCCTCACATATCTCCAGTGAGGGCAGATAGATAAACCGGTTCCCCCAGCCTCTTACCTCCCGGCTGAGCGATAACAGCCTAAAAGTAGCCACACGCTGTCTGTGCCTGCAGATAGTTTAAAAGCTGTCAGCTCCCAGCCTTCAGTGTAGATGGTGAAGAAACTCTCCCGATCTCCAAGTTTCTCGTGCGATGTTCACTCAAAAGAATAAGGGGAAGGATTCCATAGTGTAGTATGTATAAATTCACTCTTTAATTATTTAGTAGCCCACTTACATAAAAAACTAACAACATCAGCAGAAATAAAAAGGCTCACTGACAACCCGATCCCGGCCGTGATCGGGGAGACAAGCTGCCCAGCAATACCGCCTCCCTTCACCCTGACGCGTTGCGTGACTATCACGTCACTTTCTCAAAGGGAATGAGGAAAGGCGGACACTGATCGTTCTTATGGCAGAGGGGTAGCCATGGCAACCCATCTGACACGAGCGTAACGGCGGGAATAAAACGGCACTCCTTGTGCACAAATAGACATAACATAAATCCTAAATACATCTCCAAAATTACATCTTTAAAATTGCATGTTAAAACAATTACTAAATTAATAAAATAAGTCCAGGATATGGTGCATCAAAAACTAGCTAAACACATACATATAAGGACAAATACGGGGAGGAATGGAAGAAACTCCCTCTAGTGGTCCATCATACAAATTACAAATCCAGAAAATTGACAGGTAAAGGACAGGACTATTGACAGGTAAAGGATAGGACTATTTCAAAAGAAGCTCCCTCTAGTGGTCCATCACAAAAACTACAAATCCAGATAAAATTGACAAGTGAGGGAATAAATTTCACAATGTTTAACGAATATAAGCAAGCAGCACGTGTATAAAACTGGCTTTAAAATTCTAAAATTTAATCTAAAAAATTAATTTAAAAAATTATTTTTAATTCAATATTAAAATCAAAGAAATTCATGATGATGTTTTTAAAAGGATAGCCCAAGGGGAGAGTAATTACGTAACAACAATACTAATAATTAGAGATAAAGCAATTTAGGTCAAACTCCACATTGTGACCCAAAGGCGTTAAAGTACAGAGCTCATGTATCCAACGAGATTCTGCCTGACTAAGTTTTATCACTTTATTATCACCCCTCCAATGGGGTTTGTACTTCTCAATTCCCCATACTTTTAATGAGGAGGGGTCCCTATTGTGATATTGGTCATAGTGTCTTGACAGACTATGTTTCGGGTAACCTTTCTTTATATTTTGAGTATGTTCTCTCAGTCTCTTCCATAATTCTCTTTTTGTTCGTCCTACGTACTGGATCTGACAAGGACATTCCAGCAAATAAACAACTCCCTCTGTCCGGCAAGATATAAATTCTTTAATTTGGTATTCTCTATTAGTAACTGTTGATGTAAAATTGCATTTTTTCTTTTTGACCTCATTTGTATGTCTGCAGGTATAGCAAGTCTTACAGGGATAGAAGCCCTTCCCATCAAAGAAGGAATACCTGGATTTCTCTTCCTGGTGTGGCCATTGGTTTCTTTGTTACATAGATTATCCCGCTTGAGGAATCACCAATTATTCACGCAATAGAAGAATTTAATTAGTATCTGCATCTTCCTCTGGCTATTCTCCCGCGGTGTCCATTCTTTCAGGTGCGGCATTCCGGGAATAGTGTTTTTCTTTTTTGCCGCAGTTTTACCCCCCGCTTATGGTTCTGGATTTGGGAATATTTTTTGTGGTCATTATATTTTTTCCCCTCTTTATCAGCTCGGCGATTGTTATTGTCCTTCATTTGGTTTTAATTTTTACTATTGGATATGCACGGATCCATGTATTTTAGAAGTATTATCAATCTTTGAGTTTTTAATGGATATTTTTTATTAGCTTGTATTTCTTTGGTATTCCAGGAATCCATTTATTTAGATTAGCGCCGCATATTAATTCCTTGTATTGTCATTATACTGCCAGGTTTGCTCCAGTGATGAGGAGGGAGGGGATGATGAGGTCACTGACTCAACGTGGGTGCCTGATAGGAGAGAGGAGGAGGAGGAGGAGGAGGCGGCACATCACCAACGAGGCAGGATGCCCTCCAGGGGCCAGCCTAAGGGCAGCACATTGACTGCATCACACCCCAAAGCTCCACATGTGCAGGGCGCTGCAGTCTCTGTCCGTTATTAAAAAAGTTCTTTGGTGTGGGCCTTTTTTGAGACGAGTGCATCAGATCGCACCGCTGCTATTTGCAACATATGCCTCAAGTGTATCTCACGTGGCCAAAACATCTCCCGCTTGGGTACCACATGCTTGACCAGACATATGTTGACCTGCCATGCAGTTCGTTGGCAAGCGTATCTAAAAGACCCACACCAAAGAACAAAGAGGACCTCTCCTTGCTCCTCATCAGCTGAGATTTCCAACCCCACTAGACCTTCAGTCCTCTCTGAGACCTGCACTGAGAGGAATGAAGGTGTAGAATTAGGTGTGTCACAGCCAAGTACTTGTGGGCAATCTGCTTTTGGTATACCGACGTCAGATTGTACCAGGCAAATTTCCCTGCCCCAGCTGCTGCACCGCCAAAAGAAGTTTGCTCCCAGCCATCCACATGCCCAGCGGTTGAATGCTAGCTTGGCAAAATTGCTAGCACTTCAACTGCTGCCTTTTCAGTTGGTAGACTCTGCCCCCTTCCGTGAGTTTGTGGAATGTGCGGTTCCTCAGTGGCAGGTACCCAAACGCCACTTTTTCTCACGGAAGGCGATTCCGGCTCTCTACCGGCATGTGGAAGGCAATGTCCATGCCTCGCTGGACAGGGCGGTCAGCGGTAAGGTGCATATTACCGCTGACTCATGGTCCAGCAGGCATGGACAGGGACGTTACCTAAGTTTCACGGCGCATTGGGTGACTCTGCTGGCAGCTGGGAAGGATGCAGGACAAGGTGCAGTAGTGTTGGAGGTTGTTCCGCCACCACGCCTCCAAAATGCTAATGATTGTGACACACCTCTCTCCTCCACCCCCTCCTCTTCTTCTTCCTCCATGGCCTCTTCCTCGGAACCAGCGGTGCTCCGTAGTCGTTCAAGGGGCTACGCAAGTACGCAGGCCAAAAGATGCCATGCGGTGCTTGAGCTGGTGTGCTTGGGGGACAGGAGCCACACTGGGGCAGAGGTTCTGTCAGCTCTGCAGGGGCAGGTTCAGAGGTGGTTGACGCCACGCCAACTTAAGGCAGGAATGGTGGTTTGCGACAATGGCACCAACCTCCTCTCTGCCCTCCGACAGGGACAAATGACCCATGTGCCCTGTTTGGCTGACGTCCTTAACTTGGTGGTGCAGCGGTTCTTGGGCAGGTACCCGGGCTTACAGGATGTCCTGAGGCAGGCCAGGAAAGTCTGTGTGCATTTCCGCCGGTCATATAATGCCAGTGCTCGGCTGACGGACCTCCAAACGGAGTTTAACCTGCCCAAGAACCGCCTAATCTGTGACATGCCCACCAGGTGGAACTCAACGTTGGCCATGCTGCAGCGGCTGCACACGCAGCAGAGGGCCATTAATGAGTACCTGTGCGACTATGGCACCAGGACAGGGTCAGGGGAGCTTGTTTTTTTTTTCCCCACGTCAGTGGGCCATGATCAGGGATGCATGCACTGTCCTGTCACCATTTGAGGAGGCCACGAGGATGGTGAGCAGTGACAGTGCATGCATCAGTGACACTGTCCCCCTTGTCCACCTGTTGGAGCACACGCTGCATGGAATAATGGACAGGGCACTTGAGGCAGAACAGAGGCAGGAAGAGGAGGACTTCCTTAGCTCTCAAGGCCCCCTTTATCCAGACAGTGTTCCTGCGTGCCCGCCGATGACACAGGAAGAGGATGAGGAGGAGGAGGAGGAGGAGGAGGAGGAGGAAGATTGTGTCAGTATGGAGGTGGAGCCTGGCACTCAGCATCAGCAGCAGTCTTTAAGGGATCAGTCCCAAGAAACACATGGACTTGTACGTGGCTGGGAGGAGGTGGCTGCGGACCATGTCGTCCTTAGTGACCCAAAGGACTCCGGACCGAATGCCTCAGCAAACCTACGCTGCATGGCCTCCCTGATCCTGCAAAGCCTGCGTAAGGATCCTCGTATTCGTGGTATCAAGGAGAAGGACCAATACTGGCTGGCAACCCTCCTTGATCCACGTTACAAGGGTAAGGTTGCGGACCTTATCTTGCCATCGCAGAGGGAGCAGAGGATGAAACATCTTCGGGAGGCCTTGCAGAAAGGTCTTTGCAACGCGTTCCCAGAGACTGGGAGGTTACAAACTCCTGTTTCTGGACAACGTGTTGCTGAGGCTTCGGTCAGTCAAAGAAGGAGCGGTGGAGAAGGTGGCCGTCTGACCGATGCGTTCAGACAATTTTTTGGTCCAAAGCCGCAAGGTATGATCGGTTCCAGCAACCATCGACAGCGTCTGTTTTACATGGTGCAGGAATACCTAGAGGCAAGATCAGACTTGGACACCTTTCCCACCGAAAATCCTCTGGGTTACTGGGTCTTGAGGATGGATCACTGGCCAGAGCTTGCACAGTATGCAATTGAGCTACTGGCCTGTCCTGCATCCAGCGTTCTTTCGGAACGCACATTCAGTGCTGCTGGAGGCGCGGTAACCGATCACAGGGTGCGTCTGTCCACCGACTCGGTCGATCGACTGACCTTCATAAAAATGAATCAGTCTTGGATCACCACCAGCTACCAAGCACCTGATGCTGATGTAACCGAATAATTTTTTTTGAAATCTCAGATCCCTTCAAAGACTGCCTATGCTGATGCTGAGTGACTATCCCTGAGTAATTATCCTCTTCCTCCTCAATCATCATGCTGATAGCTTGTAAGAACATTTTTGGTTCTGGGCGCCACCACCAGTGCCTAAGGCACAATTTTTCAGCCCCTGTTTAACAGGGGCGTGTAATTACAATTTTTGATGTAATACTTTGCAGCAGGGCTCGTTCCTGCATTCCAACTAGAGTGTCTGTGAGGGGTTGCAGTGTTGTGGCACCAGCACCAGTGCCTAAGGCCCAATTTTTCAGCCTTTGTTTAACAGGGGCGTGTAATTACAATTTTTGATGCAATACTTTGCAGCAGGGCTCGTTCCTGCGTTCCAACTAGAGTGTCTGTGAGGGGTTGCAGTGTTGTGGCACCAGCACCAGTGCCTAAGGCCCAATTTTTCAGCCCTTGTTTAACAGGGGGGTGTAATTACAATTTTTGATGCAATACTTTGCAGCAGGGCTCGTTCCTGCATTCCAACTAGAGTGTCTGTGAGGGGTTGCAGTGTTGTGGCACCAGTGCCTAAGGCCTAATTTTTCAGCTCCTGTTCAACAGGGGCATGTAATTACAATTCTTGATCTAATATTTCACAGCAGGGCCCTGTGAGGGCTTACAGTGTTGTGGCCACAGCAACACCTAAGGCCCAAATTTCTGCTGAGTATATAGGGCAGGACCCTACTTTCAAACATCTAACTTACAAACGACTCCTACTTGCAAACGGAAGGAGACAACAGGAAGTGAGATGAAATCTACCCCTAGGAAGGGAAATTCTCTCCTGTAAGATTTAATATGGGAAAACAATTTCTCCTTTCCACTGATGCTTTCCAATCCTTGTTCCACAAAAAAACCCAAATTTTCAAAAAACATTTTTCATTGGGACAAAAAGTGAGGTGAAATCTTCTGAAGAGGAGGAAAGACAGCAAAACAAATGTCACAGGGGTGATAACCCTTCCCTATGTTTTCCAAAAAGCTTAAAAAAGATTTTTTGGCTGGAGCTAAACACGTTAAAAATGTACCCGTTCAAAATTACAAACAGATTCTACTTAACAACAAACCTACAGTCCCTGTCTTGTTTGCACTGCCTGTATACTGCTGTTCAGAGTATATAGGGCCTGGTGGCCCCACACCTTTCCTTATTTTAATTTGCGTGCGGGGTTCCCCTTAATATCCATACAAGACCCAAAGGGCCTGGTAATGGACTGGGGGGTACCCATGCCGTTTGTCTCACTGATTTTCATCCATATTGCCATGACCCGACATTACATTAAACCCGCAAGCAGTTTTAAATGAGATTTTTTCCTTTAAAATTGACATTTGGTGCAGGGACTGTTCTAAACACGGGAAACACGCGTCACTTTACAGGCATACTATAGACACCCCCCAGGTACGATATTTAAAGGAATATTTCACTTTTTTTTTTTTACTTTAAGCATCATTAAAATCACTGCTCCCGAAAAAACGGCCGTTTTTAAAAGTTTTTTTTGCATTGATACATGTCCCCTGGGGTAGGACCCGGGTCCCCAAACCCTTTTTCGGACAATACCATGCAAATTAGCCTTTAAAATGAGCACTTTTGATTTCGAACGTTCGAGTCCCATAGACGTCAATGGGGTTCTAACGTTCGTGCGAACTTTCGGTCCGTTCGCGGGTTCTGGTGCGAACCGAACCGGGGGGTGTTCGGCTCATCCCTAGTATCTGGTAAGCAGATATCTATTATTCCAAGGTGATTTCTTCTTCTTTGGTGACGGAACCTTTTATCATCGATAAGATTTTGCTGCATCTATGAAGATTTATGTTGTCTTCCTTGGTGTTGTTTTTTTTTTCACAATTTTTATTTTTATTCTAATCTCTTCATTGGATTGGGACAATTAATTATCACAAATGCATTGAATTCACCTTCAATTAAGGACTTTACATTTTGATTATTTTATAATAAGTTTCTTGACTATATTTTTTTGCTTCTTCACTGCTTTTGATGTGAATTACGTGTGTATGTCTTTAATGGTGTTTTATAGGCCGAAAGAAAAATGTTTGATACGAACTAATAATGTTCCCATGAACATGAAAGTTGCCATTTTAAAATGTACACTTGTAAGAAAAGCACATGGAGCAGCACAAATGTAATAAACACAAAAAGAATAGGAACACAGCACAACTACTTACTTTTTTGCAGCACTCTCCGGATCTTTCTGTACTGCTCGTGTTCTCGTAACTTAAGGTCCGACCACCATTTCCTGAGCTGATCTTTCGATCAACGTACCCCGAAATGCTGGTGCAGACTCTTGACCACTTTCGCCATGATCTTGGCCTTTCTGACATTGGGGTTGGGGTAAGGTCCATACTTCCCGTCATAGTCGGCCCTTTTCATTATGTCGACCATCTCCAACATCTCCCCAAAGACATATTTGATGCCTTAAATCGTCTCCTCCTGGATCGGGACGTGTCCGGATCCGGGCTTTCCTCCTCCTCGTTCCTGTAATTAGCACGCACCTGCTGTGTATCCGCCATGTGCTCTTCCCCCACTGCGCAGAACGAAAAGGGGCGGGGAATAGACTAGAAAGAATGTCAGGGGCGGGTGGAGTTACACGCATGCGCAGTGTGTATAAAGCGTAACACGCGTGCGTATTACTTACGATCTGTGAGCGGAGGAAGGAGCATTGGAGGCGCCGATCGTGATAACGAAGGTAAGATCTAAACTTGGGCCTATACAGCTTCGAAATTGAAGCCTAAATTGTAACAAGATTAGGAGAGTTTGGCCTGACCTTAGGGTTTGTCTTGTGTTGTGTCTTGCAGAGAAAATGGATGGCTTCAATGACCACAGCTTCCTCCCCCTGTTCATAGACAAATACAGGGAGCTGCCCTGTCTGTGGCAGGTGAGACATCCCCATTATAACAATAAACAAAAGAGGCAGGCAGCGCTGGAGAAACTGCTGAAGTTGGTGAAGCCGGTGGTCCCCACAGCAACCATCCCCTATTTAAAAGCCAAAATTGGTGGCCTGAGGAGCACTTATCTTAGGGAGCGCAAGAAGGTCACGGATTCCCAGAGGTCCGGAGCTGCAGCAGATGACGTTTATGTCCCCAGGCTGTGGTACTATGAGAGACTGCGATTTCTGTCAGACCACACTGAAGTCAGGGAATCCCTCTCCACTCTTCCTTCCACTCTTCCTTCCACCCCAGCTGAGGCTTCTGATGTCCAACCTGGGCCTTCCAGCCAGGAAGAAGTGGAGGAGCCCAGCTGGAGTCAGGTATAGCATTCTTCTACAGATTTCTGGTCAATAAAGAAATGATGTTTACTAGATGTTATTATTGATCACTAATTGCTGATTGCAAAAAGTGTTTTACATATCAATAGACAGTAGTGGGAACAAAAAATTGGGACAAGAATGAAAAATGCTGGGCTCAGAAGGATAGTCTGTTATATTTGTTAACATTCAATTTGCAACAGTCAGGAGGTGACAATTGTGTGTGAATGATGACTAAAAAAATAAAACTATGTCCCTTTTTCATACACAGGAAGACCTCAGCCAGGAGGAGGCTGTGGAATGTGGCAGCCAGGAGGAGGCGGGGAGTAGTGGCAGCCAGGAGGAGGCGGGGCTAAGTGTCAGCCAGGAGAAGCCTGGGACAAGTCGCAGCCTGACAGAATCGCAGGTTCCTCCCCTCCGCCTTCCATACAAAAGAGCGAGGAAGGGGACTCACGTTCAGGATTCTGCACCCAGGCTTATTCAGGAGGCTTCTGCGTCCCTCCGAGCCTTACCCACTCCTGAAGAGGCCTTTGCCTGCATGGCTGCCACAAAACTGCAGGGCATGCAGGAGGGTCAACGCCTCATGTGTGAGCAACTTATTTATAAACTCCTAACTAAGGGGGTGAGTGGCAAAATCACACCCAAAACCGACGTGATTGAGTTGGACCATCCTCCTCCTCCTCCTGCTGCCACAACTCCACCACCAGAGCCACAGCATGGAAGAAAGCGTGGAAGGAAGACCAGAGAGTGATGGCCCTGGGTTCAGTCTGGTCTGACAAAAGCTGCAGTCTCTCGTATGACCACAGCCTGGGGACACAGATGTCATCTGCTGCTTTCCGGATCTCTGGGACTTCTGGACCAGACTCCACTCCCTTAGATATGGACTCCTCAGGCCACCAATTTTGTTTGAAAATAGTTGATATGTGCCCTGGGGGTCCAAGGCTTCACCCATCTCTGCTGTTTCTCCAGCGTTGCTTCCCATTTTGTTTAGTTGTGAGCCGTTAATAAAGGAATTTTTTTTTAAAATTATACTCTCCTGTGTGTGTTTTCATCCAAAAAGGATAGTTTGTTGGTGACAATTCAGGTACATTTCTAAAGTACAATGTGAAATTAACAAGAGACAACACCAAACAATCTCCTACAGATTAAATAATACAACATATCAATGGTGTTGTGGTAACTTGACAAACAAAACACACACAAAAATATTCTGGAGTAAAACCAAAAAATACAATAAAACAAAGATCTGCCTTGGCAAAAATACAAACCTAAAATAAAAATAAATTCTGCCTTTAAAAAATATATATATATATATATATATTTGGCAGATGTGACAAATCAAAATATATTAAGGGAATCCCGATAAATAATAAAAAACATAAGTTTGTGAGAAGTCTGTGTGAATATGAGCAGCTAAACTACTTCATTCTTCTCACATTATAAAGAAGAAGAGAGTGCGCTGTATTAAACCATTTTTAACATTGCACCGTGACGAAAGTGTTGTATCCATTGCGAACGCTAAGTTTACCAGACCGAGCTGTTCCGTCTCGGAATTTCTTCTGAGCATGCGTGGCACTTTGTGCTTCGGAACAGACCACACACGGACGGAATTGACGCGATCGGATTTTGTTGTCGGAAAATTTTATAGCCTGCTCTCAAACTTTGTATGTCAGAAAATCCAATGGAAAATGTCCGATGGAGCCCACACACGGTCGGAATGTCCGACAACACGCTCCGATCGGACATTTTCCATCGGAAAATCCGACCGTGTGTACGGGGCATTAGGGTGGCTTATATAAGAATAAATTAATATATTGATGCAGTTCTTTTTCAACATGTGTATTTCAAACGACTATAGACAGTAGACAGGCTGTAATTAGAGCAATGTTCAGCATTGGAAGTACATCAAATAATATGGATGGGTAAGTATTTTTATTAAGACTTTTAAGCCATTAGCTGAATAGTCAATATAAATTTTTCCAACTTAGTATGGGAATTTTTCTCAATCATACTTACCTAGGTAGATGCAGCACTGGTCTGTGACTGTCAGTCACCGACTCTCTTCTCTGTCCCCCTGCGCTCACTGGAGCACTGGGCTATGGTGAGGCGGGAGCGGCCAGCTCAGGCTTTCAGCGGCTCTCTGAGAGGCTGCACTGGGAGTTGGTCCAGACATTTGGGCAGATCCCTACCATATAAATAACAAAGGAAACCCCCCTATGGGATTTTTAAGGCCCAACCTGTGTTTTGGATAGGTATCAATCGATGAAATACTCTATATATGGATGGGACAAATGGACCTCTTACAACAAGCAATTAATGTCAATGAATTCAATGTGCAATTCACCATGAATTATAGTATGGTATCCATTGACTTTCTTGACATTACCTTACTCAAGATGGGGGCCTCTCTAGTTGACTATACCAGAAACCAACCGCAGGGAATGTTTTTTTTTTTTTTAAATATATTTTATTGAGTTTTCACAGATGTTACATCAATGGAAGCAGAGATATATATGTCACAAAGTAGCCAGAAATCAAATAAACAGGTACATCATAATATACAACGTTGTAACTTATAAAACACATTAAGAGAAAAATAAAAATAACGTTTAGATATTTTGTTGGTGGTTTTCTACGTGATGGAGGAATATTCCTTAAGTTTTGTTAAAGGATGTCGGTGAGAGTCCCATATTGTATATGGACATTTCAAGTTCGATATGAAAAATGCGAAATGAGAAATTAATCGCTATTTCCCATATCACTATGGTTCTTACTGCATCTATATCTGCATCTATATCGAAATGCGACTTGAGTTGTTACGTTTAAGAGTCGTGTTAATTATAATTTAATTTTCAATTTTATTTTTTAAATTTGCTGTTAAATTATGTAGTGTTGTTTTCTGTTGGTTCCTGTCTCCTTCTTCTCCTTCTTTCTCTCTTTCTCGTCCCTTCTGTAACCTTCTCTATTCTCTCCAATTTTCCTCCTTTCATCCTCCCCTTTCCTTTACCGACCTTGTCTGCTTAATTCCCTCCTCTGGGCACCCCTATTGGGAGCAGTCTGTGCCCAGTGGGGGGAATATAGGAACAGGTATGTCAGAAGCGTGTCGGTTCCGTCTAGATAAGATAAAGAGGGAGCTGTAGTGACTCCTAGCAGGTCTAACTCGGTCTGCGAGAAGTCACTCATGTTGTTCGGGGTATCATGAAGGGTAAAAAGGGTACTGCGGGGGGGGAGGGTTAGTGTGAGCCAAGAGATGATTCCATTAACTCTGCAGTTATTTGTGTGGTCATGTTCTCTCCAGTCCTAATAAGAGTGGGACCTGTGGAAGTATGCGGGGTTTGGGACGATTTGAAATGTGTCCAACATGCCCATATATTCTCATACTTGGATGGCGTGTCAGTGGATTGATGGATAAGGTGTTCCATTTCAGCTATTCTATCGACCCTCTGGATTTATTCCAGAACAGTGGGGGGGGGGATGTGTCCCTCCAGTGAACAGGGATGCATAAAGTAGCTGCGTTGATGAGGTGTAGAACCAGGGATTTCTTATAGGTGTGTTGTGGAAGTGAGGTGTGATGAAGTAGGTATTGGGCCGGAGTGAAGTCAGGAGTGTATGTCGTGATCTGTGAAATTAGGCGATGTATGTTGGTCCAGTAGGTTTGAATGAGGGGGCAATCCCACCATATATGAAGCAGGGTGCCTCTGCATGCATTACAGCGCCAACAGAGCGGGGGAAGATTTGGGTGGAATTTGTGAATCCTGTCTGGAGTTCTGTACCATTTCGTAAAGATTTTATATCTGTTTTCCTGTGTGGAGATATTGAGTGAGCCTTTATGTATATGGTTGAGGGCACGTTGCCAGTCGTCAGTGGTGAGATCTAAATCTAGGTCTCGTTCCCATTGTTTAATCAAGATGTCAGTTTTAATTTCGTGGGATGTGAATAGGAGTGTGTATATAGACGAGATAAGGTGTCTTTGGGGTTCGGGATTGTCGCATAAGATTTCAAAGGGCGTGAGTTCCCTATGCAAGTCTGTGATGGGTTTGAGGCTATTAGTGAAGTGGCGTATCTGCAGGTATTTATAGAAGGGAATGTGGTAGTCCGGAAATTCGCGAGTCATTGCCTGGAACGACATGAAGGTTCCCTGTTGGAACAATTGGTGTAGTTTTAGTCTGGGTCTGTCCGGGTCTGTCGTTGGAAGCAGGGTGTGTACTCCTGGTATGAAGTCTGGATTGTTTTCCAGCGGTGTCATAGGACCAGGTGTGGGTTTCAGTTTAAGTAGTTTGCAGGCCGCTTTAAAGTTAGTTAGAGTGGCATTGATGATTGGGTTTGATGTGGCCCCCTTAGGTATTTTTTTTTATTAATCCATGGTAAAAGTTTTATCGGTATTGGGGTGAAAGCATTTTCTAGATGTACCCAGTCTTTGTTTGACCTGTTAGTATGCCAGTCAACTATCCTGGAAAGGTGACAAACCCAATAATATTTTTGTATGTCTGGTATGTGTAGTCCTCCTTGGAGTTTGGGATATGTCAATCTGTTCCAGTTCAGTCTAGGTTGTTTGGAGGACCAGATAATCACATAATCTCTTAAGTGTGCTAAAGAAGGGAGGAGGAAGTTGTATGGGAATGGTTTGGAATAAATAAAGCAGTCTGGGTAGTATGTTCATTTTTAGGATGGCTGTCTTTCCGAACCAAGAAAAGGTCCTGAACTCCATTTTTGTAGGTCTATTTGAATGGTTTGTAAGGTAGGTAAAAAGTTTAGTCTATAAATGTCCGATAATTTAGAGGGTATTTTAATACCGAGATACGTGATTGCATGGGGTTCCCCCGCCAATTGGGAAATTAAGTTTGCATTGTGTGACTATCTCATTAGGTAAGGAAATGTTTAGGGCCTTGGATTTAGAGAAATTTATTTGTAGGTTTGAGAGGAATTTGAAATTTGAAATTTGCAAAGTCTTTAAGAAGGTTGGGGATGGTAGTAATCGGGTCAGCGAGGAATAGTAGGATATCGTTCGCATATGCAGCTACTTTAAATTGTTTGTTGTCAATTTCCAATCCCTTGATGGTCGGATTATCTCTAAGTTTGCGGAGGAAGGGTTCCAAAGTGAGAATGAAAATCAAGGGGGATAAGGGGCATCCCTGTCGAGTACCATTGGATACGGAGAAGGCGTCCGACAGGTGACCATTCACCCTTACTTTTGCTGTGGGTGAGGAGTATAGGGTCATAATCATTTGGATTAATTGCGGTGGTAGTCCTATGGAGCATAAGGTTGCTTCCATAAAGTCCCACGCTACCCTGTCGAACGCCTTCTCCGCATCAAGGGACAGGAAGAAGCCGTGTGAGTTAGAGGTGGTGAGCCAGTGGTGGATGTTTAAGGCTTTAGTGGTGTTGTCTCGGGCCTCCCGTCCGGGAACAAAACCTACCTGTTCTGTGGAAATTAGTTTGAGAATTAGCGGTAATAGACGGTTGGCAATGGCTTTAGCAAACATTTTGACATCTACATTGAGTAGAGAGATAGGACGGTAGTTGGAGACCATGGTTGCGTCTTTACCTGGTTTAGGGATGAGGGTGATGTGCGCTTCTAACGTGTCCTTGGTAGCTATACTTGAGGATGGGAAGTTGTTAAACGCTTTAGCTAAGGGTGGGATAAGTATGTCAGAAAAGGATTTGTAATATCCAACCGTAAGTCCGTCAGGACCGGGACTTTTGCCTGGTTTCATCTGTTTTAAGGCTAGTGTGAGCTCCTGTGGCGTCAACGGGAAGTCCAGTGCCTCAGATTCCTCTGCCGTGAGAGGGGTTGGGGCATATTGGGCCAGGAATGTTTTAATTGCCTCCTGTCTGTCCTCTAGGGTGTTTGGCGTATGGGGGGGCATAAGTTGTATAGGTTTGTGAAGTAATGGACAAATTTTTTTGCTATGTCATCAGAAGTGGCAAGGGGTTTACCAGAAGGGTCTGTGATTGTATGTATGGTGGTAGCAGCTCTCTTGGCCTGTAGTGCTCTTGCGAGGAACTTCCCCGACTTGTTACCAAATTCATAAAAACATTTCCGCTGCAATGTGTATTTGCGCTTAAGTCGTTTATGTAGTTCTTCTAGCAGTTCATTTCTAGCTTGTGTAAGGTCTGTAAGTGCCTCAGAGGCTAAGGATTTTTTGTGTTTTTGTTCCAAATGTGCAATGCGTTTAGTCAATTCTTCTAGTTTAGCTTTTCGGAGTTTGTTTCATTGTGCAGCTTCAGAAATGAGTGTGCCTCTTACAACACATTTATGTGCTGCCCAGACCACTTCAGGCGTGGTCTCCACCTTGCCATTTTCTGTGAAGTAATTGGTGAGTTGTTGGGAAATCGTGTTTAAGACAGCAGTGTCAGTTAGAAGGGAGTTATCTAGTCGCCATATTGGAGAGTGCGTCCTCTTGGTGGGCAGTTGTAAAGTTAAGGTTATGGGGTTGTGGTCTGATAAGACCATCGGTTCAATGGTAGATTTTTTGACCAATGGTAAGTCGTCTTGGGATATAAAGAAGTAATCGATTAGTGAGTATTTAGAGTGTGGTGGAGAGTAAAAGGTGAAATCCTTACCATCAGGGTACAATGTACGCCATGTGTCATGTAGTAGTAGGGCACTGAGTTGCATTTTTATGGCAGGAAGGGCTCTGTAGGTGAGAGAAGAGTTACCATTAGAGGTGTCGAGGTTAGGGTTTAGCGGGGCGTTAAAGTCGCCTCTGATTATCAATGTACCGGAGCTGAAGGACGTGAGTATTTGAAACGTATTGCGGAAAAAGGTGACTTGTCGCGAATTTGGGGCATACAGGTTAGCAATAGTGAGTGGTTTCTCGTGTAGGGTACCTTTTAAGAATATGTATCTTCCGAGTGGGTCCCTGTGGATATCCGATACGATAAATGGGCAGTTTTTGGAAATGAGAATGCAAACACCTTTTGATTTGGCGTCATTATTGGACGCATGTAGGGATGAGCTTCGTGTTCGAGTCGAACCCATGTTCGACTCGAACATCGGCTGTTCGGTCGTTCGCCGAATTGCGAACGATATGGGCCGTTCGCGCCAAATTCGTGTGGTGCGTCACGGCCCATAATTCACTGCGGCATCGCAGTGCATTGCTTGCTGATGATTGGCCAAGCATGCACTATGACCCGCATGCTTGGCCAATCACAGCGCCGCCTAAACAGAGAGCCGTAATTGGCCAAAGCCAAGGAGGCTTTGGCCAATTATGGCTCAGGGGATTTAGTACACGCCCCACACTATATAAGGCCGCCTGCACGGCGGCCCTGTGCAGTGTGTTCCGGTGTGCTTAGAGAGAGAGAGAGAGACAGTGTCATTTCATTTGAGTTAGCTAGATTAGGCAGGACAGTCAGTCAGTTAGCTGCACTTAAAGTGTATTGTGTATATATATGCATCCCAGGTGTTGCATATATATATATACACTGTATTCAGTTTAGCTAGATCCGTTCCTGTTATCTTCTAGACTATTTACATTTAGTGCAGTGCATCCTGCTCACAGTGTTCAGCTAGATCCGTTCCTGTTATCTTCCTACTGACAGGCAGGCTTGTCTTGTTACAGTATTTACAGCTACCTAAAGAAAATTACTGGTGTTCTTTTGATCCTATTAGTACCACGGTCAGGCAGCTAGACTATTTACATTTAGTACAGTGCGTCCTGCTCACAGTGTTCAGCTAGATCCGTTCCTGTTATCTTCTTACTGACAGGCAGGCTTGTCTTGTTACAGTATATAAAGCTACCTGAAGAAAATTACTGGTGTTCTTTTGATCCTATTAGTATCACGGTCAGGCAGCTAGACTATTTACATTTAGTGCAGTGCGTCCTGCTCACAGTGTTCAGCTAGATCCGTTCCTGTTATCTTCCTACTGACAGGCAGGCTTGTCTTGTTACATTATATAAAGCTACCTGAAGAAAATTACTGGTGTTCTTTTGATCCTATTAGTACCATGGTCAGGCAGCTAGACTATTTACATTTAGTGCAGTGCGTCCTGCTCACAGTGTTTAGCTAGATCCGTTCCTGTTATCTTCCTACTGACAGGCAGGCTTGTCTTGTTACAGTATATAAAGCTACCTGAAGAAAATTACTGGTGTTCTTTTGATCCTATTAGTACCACGGTCAGGCAGCTAGACTATTTACATTTAGTGCAGTGCGTCCTGCTCACAGTGTTCAGCTAGATCCGTTCCTGTTATCTTCCTACTGACAGGCAGGCTTGTCTTGTTACAGTATATAAAGCTACCTGAAGAAAATTACTGGTGTTCTTTTGATCCTATTAGTACCACGGTCAGGCAGCTAGACTATTTACATTTAGTGCAGTGTGTCCTGCTCACAGTGTTCAGCTAGATCCATTCCTGTTATCTTCCTACTGACAGGCAGGCTTGTCTTGTTACAGTATATAAAGCTACCTGAAGAAAATTACTGGTGTTCTTTTGATCCTATTAGTACCGCGGTCAGGCAGCTAGACTATTTACAGTTAGTGCAGTGCGTCCTGCTCACAGTGTTCAGCTAAACCTACAAGTTAGTGGGGTGCGTCCACCTCACAGTGTTCAGCTAAAGCTACCTGTAGAAGGTTGGTGGTGTTCTCATACTACAGGCAGGCAGTTGATTTTGCTAGCTGCAGTATCAGTACATATATATATATATATATATATATATATCCCAGCTTAGTGCAGCTACAGGCCATTAGTAGGTCTGGAAGGCCAAGAAGGAGAGGCAGACAGTCACAAGCCAATAAGAGAGGGCAAGCAGGCTCTGTGTCTAGTGCTGGTCGTGGAGACGGTGCATCCTCATCAGCACGTGGCCATGGGACACGCTTGGCCTTTTTTTCAGCAGCTGCCCGTGTTGAGCCGCAACATGCGGAAGACTTGGTCGAGTGGATGACCAAGCCGTCCTCATCCTCCTCATCCTCTCTCACCCATGCCCAGGGTGCTTTGTCTGGCAAAGCAGCGGCCTCTTCCCTCGGCTCAATGTCATCAGTGACTCCTTCCCTAGCTCCACCATGTCCTCCTGAGGAGTCCCTCGAACTGTTTGACCACAGTGTTGGGTACATGCTCCAGGAGGATGCCCAGCGTTTGGAAGGCTCTGATGATGATACTGAGCTCGATGAAGGCAGTAACATGAGCACGGACAGAGGGGGTGCCCAAGAAGGACAGCAATCTGGCAGTCATGCTCCCCCTGCTGCAGCATACTGCCAGGTTTGCTCCAGTGATGAGGAGGGAGGGGATGATGAGGTCACTGACTCAACGTGGGTGCCTGATAGGAGAGAGGAGGAGGAGGAGGAGGAGGCGGCACATCACCAACGAGGCAGGATGCCCTCCAGGGGCCAGCCTAAGGGCAGCACATTGACTGCATCACACCCCAAAGCTCCACATGTGCAGGGCGCTGCAGTCTCTGTCCGTTATTAAAAAAGTTCTTTGGTGTGGGCCTTTTTTGAGACGAGTGCATCAGATCGCACCGCTGCTATTTGCAACATATGCCTCAAGTGTATCTCACGTGGCCAAAACATCTCCCGCTTGGGTACCACATGCTTGACCAGACATATGTTGACCTGCCATGCAGTTCGTTGGCAAGCGTATCTAAAAGACCCACACCAAAGAACAAAGAGGACCTCTCCTTGCTCCTCATCAGCTGAGATTTCCAACCCCACTAGACCTTCAGTCCTCTCTGAGACCTGCACTGAGAGGAATGAAGGTGTAGAATTAGGTGTGTCACAGCCAAGTACTTGTGGGCAATCTGCTTTTGGTATACCGACGTCAGATTGTACCAGGCAAATTTCCCTGCCCCAGCTGCTGCACCGCCAAAAGAAGTTTGCTCCCAGCCATCCACATGCCCAGCGGTTGAATGCTAGCTTGGCAAAATTGCTAGCACTTCAACTGCTGCCTTTTCAGTTGGTAGACTCTGCCCCCTTCCGTGAGTTTGTGGAATGTGCGGTTCCTCAGTGGCAGGTACCCAAACGCCACTTTTTCTCACGGAAGGCGATTCCGGCTCTCTACCGGCATGTGGAAGGCAATGTCCATGCCTCGCTGGACAGGGCGGTCAGCGGTAAGGTGCATATTACCGCTGACTCATGGTCCAGCAGGCATGGACAGGGACGTTACCTAAGTTTCACGGCGCATTGGGTGACTCTGCTGGCAGCTGGGAAGGATGCAGGACAAGGTGCAGTAGTGTTGGAGGTTGTTCCGCCACCATGCCTCCAAAATGCTAATGATTGTGACACACCTCTCTCCTCCACCCCCTCCTCTTCTTCTTCCTCCATGGCCTCTTCCTCGGAACCAGCGGTGCTCCGTAGTCGTTCAAGGGGCTACGCAAGTACGCAGGCCAAAAGATGCCATGCGGTGCTTGAGCTGGTGTGCTTGGGGGACAGGAGCCACACTGGGGCAGAGGTTCTGTCAGCTCTGCAGGGGCAGGTTCAGAGGTGGTTGACGCCACGCCAACTTAAGGCAGGAATGGTGGTTTGCGACAATGGCACCAACCTCCTCTCTGCCCTCCGACAGGGACAAATGACCCATGTGCCCTGTTTGGCTGACGTCCTTAACTTGGTGGTGCAGCGGTTCTTGGGCAGGTACCCGGGCTTACAGGATGTCCTGAGGCAGGCCAGGAAAGTCTGTGTGCATTTCCGCCGGTCATATAATGCCAGTGATCGGCTGACGGACCTCCAAACGGAGTTTAACCTGCCCAAGAACCGCCTAATCTGTGACATGCCCACCAGGTGGAACTCAACGTTGGCCATGCTGCAGCGGCTGCACACGCAGCAGAGGGCCATTAATGAGTACCTGTGCGACTATGGCACCAGGACAGGGTCAGGGGAGCTTGTTTTTTTTTTCCCCACGTCAGTGGGCCATGATCACGGATGCATGCACTGTCCTGTCTCCATTTGAGGAGGCCACGAGGATGGTGAGCAGTGACAGTGCATGCATCAGTGACACTGTCCCCCTTGTCCACCTGTTGGAGCACACGCTGCATGGAATAATGGACAGGGCACTTGAGGCAGAACAGAGGCAGGAAGAGGAGGACTTCCTTAGCTTTCAAGGCCCCCTTTATCCAGACAGTGTTCCTGCGTGCCCGCCGATGACACAGGAAGAGGATGAGGAGGAGGAGGAGGAGGAGGAGGAGGAAGATTGTGTCAGTATGGAGGTGGAGCCTGGCACTCAGCATCAGCAGCAGTCTTTAAGGGATCAGTCCCAAGAAACACATGGACTTGTACGTGGCTGGGAGGAGGTGGCTGCGGACCATGTCGTCCTTAGTGACCCAGAGGACTCCGGACCGAATGCCTCAGCAAACCTACGCTGCATGGCCTCCCTGATCCTGCAAAGCCTGCATAAGGATCCTCGTATTCGTGGTATCAAGGAGAAGGACCAATACTGGCTGGCAACCCTCCTTGATCCACGTTACAAGGGTAAGGTTGCGGACCTTATCTTGCCATCCCAGAGGGAGCAGAGGATGAAACATCTTCGGGAGGCCTTGCAGAAAGGTCTTTGCAACGCGTTCCCAGAGACTGGGAGGTTACAAACTCCTGTTTCTGGACAACGTGTTGCTGAGGCTTCGGTCAGTCAAAGAAGGAGCGGTGGAGAAGGTGGCCGTCTGACCGATGCGTTCAGACAATTTTTTGGTCCAAAGCCGCAAGGTATGATCGGTTCCAGCAACCATCGACAGCGTCTGTTTTACATGGTGCAGGAATACCTAGAGGCAAGATCAGACTTGGACACCTTTCCCACCGAAAATCCTCTGGGTTACTGGGTCTTGAGGATGGATCACTGGCCAGAGCTTGCACAGTATGCAATTGAGCTACTGGCCTGTCCTGCATCCAGCGTTCTTTCGGAACGCACATTCAGTGCTGCTGGAGGCGTGGTAACCGATCACAGGGTGCGTCTGTCCACCGACTCGGTCGATCGACTGACCTTCATAAAAATGAATCAGTCTTGGATCACCACCAGCTACCAAGCACCTGATGCTGATGTAACCGAATAATTTTTTTTGAAATCTCAGATCCCTTCAAAGACTGCCTATGCTGATGCTGAGTGACTATCCCTGAGTAATTATCCTCTTCCTCCTCAATCATCATGCTGATAGCTTGTAAGAACATTTTTGGTTCTGGGCGCCACCACCAGTGCCTAAGGCACAATTTTTCAGCCCCTGTTTAACAGGGGCGTGTAATTACAATTTTTGATGTAATACTTTGCAGCAGGGCTCGTTCCTGCATTCCAACTAGAGTGTCTGTGAGGGGTTGCAGTGTTGTGGCACCAGCACCAGTGCCTAAGGCCCAATTTTTCAGCCTTTGTTTAACAGGGGCGTGTAATTACAATTTTTGATGCAATACTTTGCAGCAGGGCTCGTTCCTGCGTTCCAACTAGAGTGTCTGTGAGGGGTTGCAGTGTTGTGGCACCAGCACCAGTGCCTAAGGCCCAATTTTTCAGCCCTTGTTTAACAGGGGGGTGTAATTACAATTTTTGATGCAATACTTTGCAGCAGGGCTCGTTCCTGCGTTCCAACTAGAGTGTCTGTGAGGGGTTGCAGTGTTGTGGCACCAGTGCCTAAGGCCTAATTTTTCAGCTCCTGTTCAACAGGGGCATGTAATTACAATTCTTGATCTAATATTTCACAGCAGGGCCCTGTGAGGGCTTACAGTGTTGTGGCCACAGCAACACCTAAGGCCCAAATTTCTGCTGAGTATATAGGGCAGGACCCTACTTTCAAACATCTAACTTACAAACGACTCCTACTTGCAAACGGAAGGAGACAACAGGAAGTGAGATGAAATCTACCCCTAGGAAGGGAAATTCTCTCCTGTAAGACTTAATATGGGAAAACAATTTCTCCTTTCCACTGATGCTTTCCAATCCTTGTTCCATAAAAAAACCCAAATTTTCAAAAAACATTTTTCATTGGGACAAAAAGTGAGGTGAAATCTTCTGAAGAGGAGGAAAGACAGCAAAACAAATGTCACAGGGGTGATAACCCTTCCCTATGTTTTCCAAAAAGCTTAAAAAATATTTTTTGGCTGGAGCTAAACACGTTAAAAATGTACCCGTTCAAAATTACAAACAGATTCTACTTAACAACAAACCTACAGTCCCTGTCTTGTTTGCACTGCCTGTATACTGCTGTTCAGAGTATATAGGGCCTGGTGGCCCCACACCTTTCCTTATTTTAATTTGCGTGCGGGGTTCCCCTTAATATCCATACAAGACCCAAAGGGCCTGGTAATGGACTGGGGGGTACCCATGCCATTTGTCTCACTGATTTTCATCCATATTGCCATGACCCGACATTACATTAAACCCGCAAGCAGTTTTAAATGAGATTTTTTCCTTTAAAAATTACATTTGGTGCAGGGACTGTTCTAAACACGGGAAACACGCGTCACTTTACAGGCATACTATAGACACCCCCCAGGTACGATATTTAAAGGAATATTTCACTTTTTTTTTTTTTACTTTAAGCATCATTAAAATCACTGCTCCCAAAAAAACGTCCGTTTTTAAAAGTTTTTTTTTGCATTGATACATGTCCCCTGGGGTAGGACCCGGGTCCCCAAACCCTTTTTAGGACAATACCATGCAAATTAGCCTTTAAAATGAGCACTTTTGATTTTGAACGTTCGAGTCCTATAGACGTCAATGGGGTTCTAACGTTCGTGCAAACTTCGGTCCATTCGCAGGTTCTGGTGCGAACCGAACCGGGGGGTGTTCGGCTCATCCCTAGACGCATGGTATATTGTTGGGAATTGTCTGTCGTGCAGTTTGGGGATTGTGTCCGTTCTGAAATGTGTTTCTTGGATCAGAGCAATATGGGTCTTGGACTTGTGTAGGGAGGAGAGTAAGATAGAACATTTTTCTGGTGTGTTTAGTCCGCGTACATTAATGGATTTGAGATTTAGAAGGGTGGGAGATAGCGTCTTATCTTTTAATGTTTGATTGGGGTCCATGACCTCTGTCAGGGTCGGGGGAGGTATATAAAAAAAAAAAAAAGAGATGGGAGGTTATCCGAAGAGACAACAGGGATAATTAATTATCCCGTTTTCTCAGATCTAGAAAAAGAATCGGAATTTTACAGCGTAGGTGTAGTGCGTATCCCGTGAAACAAGGGTTAGTACACTGCACCGTTGCTGTATGGGGGTTGGTGTAGACCTTACACGAAAGAGTTGGCGAGTGTGAGTAAAGGGTGTGGGCATTGTCATCACATGACCATGTAAATGTATGGTAGGAGGGGTGCAGTACTCGTCCACCGGGCATATATGTGAATGTTGGGGTCAATGAAAATAATAGAAAAGGTAGTGGATATGTCACATCTATAACCTAGGAGACTACCCATGTTATTGAGTACATCGGAAATGTATTCCTTAGTCTCAGACTCTGTATGAGTCATATTCAAACCTCCGGAGTCACCGCAATGTCTGCGTAGAGATGCAGCGAAGATTCCAGGGTGTGAATTATAAAGATTTATGCAATCTATATAGTAAATAAAGTGAACTTGAATCCTACAACTTGAGCAGGTATACTTAACATAGCTATATAGAGCTGAACGTACCTTTGAGAAACATGTGGTAAACCATGACTATAGAAAAAAAGACAGTCCATACAAGTTAATAATGCCTCCGGAAAAGTACCTAATGGGGTGTACCTGTAAAAAAAAGAATTATTGCAAATATCTGCAGGATATTAACTATTTTGGTATGATGCACCCCCTTCTGTGTTAGATGATCCTATCTCCTGGAGAACCGCAATGGTTTAAGGTTCTGCGGCTACGCTGAGTCTAATGGTGATTGCAGGTCTGTCCTTCTGTATCGGGGGTCTGCATACAGTCAGCTGATCGATCCGGCGTTACCAAGTAGGCGCAGCCTGTGGCTGTAACACGCGGGTCCTCAAGCGATCATCCAAGTGGGGCTGTAGGACATGTAGATCATCGTCGCTTGGTTGTGTTCTCAGATGACTGGTACTGAGGCTCTCCACGATGTAAGCTGCTACGGGCCTGGGTGTCGGTCTTCCTTTTACCGATCATCATCCAGGGTAGCGTTCCAAAGGGATAGGTATAACGGCTACGCAGTGTGAGCATCCGGAACTCAAAGTCCAGTTTCTGTTGTTGTGGTGACTGAGTCCGTGGGGTGCGCTTACAGGAGTGCACAGCAACATCCGCCGCTTGCAGGAGAGTAGGTGTTCATTTCCGGGAGAAGCGCTTGAGGCATTATGGGGGTTGTAGGCTGCCGCTCATGTGACAAAGCGTAGAGTCAGAGGGAGGGCCGCCAAGAGAGGACTCTCAATCCTATTCGTGGAATCTGGTCAAGCCCTTATGGTCTAAGCCTTCTCAGCAAATCTAGCCATACTATGCTAGTAATGAAAAAGTTATCTGTAAGTGAACACATCAAAACACATTCTGGCCTTATTAAAGATATTTGCTCGCCTAACGTGGCATAACTGAATTTTTGGGCTATTGTGACATTGAGTGCTTCCCTGACCTTTTAGCGATCCCTTCTGGCTCTCCTCGAGGTAGGCGTAGCCGCTGCACCGAAGTCACGGTGTTGAGAGCGGTAGGCGCCGTGGTATGCCGATGTAGAAGGTGACCGTCTCCTCCTATGGCCCGAATTCAGGGCCTCCATGGGTTCTTCAGGCTGGCGTTCTCTACGGACGGCCGAGCGGCGAAATTCCGCGTACCAATTAGGTACCTCCACGATGGGGATGTTTAAAGCTTCGCAAAAATGGGGAAGATCCTCAGGCACTTTGAGGAGTGCTGTGCGCCCTTGCGAAGAGGCTGCTAGGCAGAAGGGGAACTTCCATTTATATGTTATGCCTTTGGCGCGAAGTGTGTCTAATAATGGTTTCAGGTCTCTGCGGTGCTGGAGGGTTATTCCAGATAGATCCTGAAATATTTGTATGTTCTTTCCTTCATGGACAATTTGCGGAATGCTCCTGGCTTGTCTAAGGATGTCTTCTTTGACCTTATAGTCATTTAGGCAGCATAATATATCCCTGGGAGGTTCAGAGTCCTTTCCTTTGGGTCTCAGTGCGCGGTGGATCCGTTCAAATTCGACAGGTGTCTGTAGAGGCCTGTGCATTATACCGTTAAACAGGCTAGTTACAGAGAGTGTCAGTTGATCTCCCTCAATCGTTTCAGGGAGCCCCCTGATCCTCAAGTTTTGTCTTCTGCCCCGATTATCGAGGTCTTCGAGGTGCCTCTGCATATCCCTCATCTGGAGGGTATGTGTGTCCACATGTCGGGTAGTTTTGCGTATTTGGAGTTCTTGTTGTTCCGCCGTACGTTCCGCCACCGCTACCCTGTCAGATAGGGCACGGATGTCTAAATGGAGTTCAGATATGGCGGCCGAAAGAGTGTCCTTTATATCCGTGGCAATCATCCGCAGGTTGTTTATATTTAAGTGGTGCTGGGGAAGCTCTTCTGTGGTATTCTCTCCCATTAGGCTGATAGGTAGAGCGAGAGATGGCGCTCCCTGTGAGGAAGATGCGGCCTGTGCGCTTCTGTGGCGGGAGGACGCCATGTTTCCTCTGCCCGTCCTGAACATTTCAGGAATTTTGTGGCCGGGGTTGTCAGACTGTTCCCTCAGAGATCTGGAACGGGAGGCGGATGTGTTCCTGGAAGCGGTCCCCATGTTTTGTGATGGGTGTAGCTCGTTTTAGCCTCCGGTAAGCTGAGTGCAGGTCGTGTGATGGCAGGAGCTGTGGAGTTAAGCAGCCATCTTCATGCCAGGTCAGGCCACGCCCCCGGGAATGTTTTTCTTCATGCGTCTAGTTTCGACCCAAAGCCACTGTTGAATTCAGATCCCTATAGCCACTACTTACGCATCAGACGTAATTGCTCCAACGACACTTCCTTTCAGGAAGAAGCAAACAAACTCCGTCACAGGTGACAGACTTTTAGAATAGGGCTATTATGCCACTTGTTTGAAAAACGCATATAAATGAGCCTCAAGTAGGTCCAGACACAGTTTGTTGTATGATTCCCGCAAACCCAAACCACAGAATACCACTCGCATTGTCATGTGCTTTTTCAACGAGCATTCACAGGTTAAAAACATTATAAACAAATATTGGCATCTTCTCAACATGGCTCCATCCATCAGCCCCTTTGTGCCCACTAAGCCAGCCATCACCTACAGACTAGCCAAGTCCATTTATGACCGGCTAGTACATAGTAAATTTAAAGGAAATGCGATAAAAGACCCATGCAAAAAATATGGGCACTTTCTGCTGTGGTGGCTGCAGTTATTACCGATTCTTGAGAATTGACAAACGTGTGAAACTTCCTAATGGTAAATTGTTCAAAGGTCATCATTATGCAAATTGCAAAACCACAGGAGTGGTTTATCTTCTAACCCTTGAATGTGGTTGCTTTAATGTAGGTAAATCGATTCAAGAATTTTGGAAGCGAGCATATCGAGTGGCCCCTGGGAGATGGCCTTCCGCTGATCACCAGCCAGTGACCAGCGGAAGGCTGTCTCCCAGGGGCCACTCGATATTCGTCCATCTGTATAATCATCATACACGGACCATATTACCTGTCTATGCACAGGAGCTTCTGTTCTGCAGTCATCAAGGCACCTCGGCTTTAAGGCCTCAGTACCTTTCATCTTGGCTGCCGGTCCTGGTATTATGGTATTATCTCACCCCTGTTTTGGAACTTACTTGGCTTAATATCTCTGACCTACTAAGTTATGTTAGCAGATGTGGCCATTTCCAATTAACAGCATGTAGACGGTTGGAATTAACCCTTCCTGGATGATATTTTGGATATCCTCTCTATCTGGATATCCATACACGAGGCTTATTCTCCTGCAAGACAATGAGATCTGCTCTCTCTTTGTTATCTTTGAAACCTTGAATGTGTCCTGAGGAAGCCTAACGGTGAAACGTGTTGACACACAAGGACTCACTGTATACTTTGTATCATTCTACATGATTTTATCTTTGAATGCTCGCTATTGTTTCTTATGTGTTTAAAGTCCGACCTAGGGATACTTAGCAAGTATCCCTTTTCTGTTTTGTTCCCCTCAAATGGCCTATTTTCATTCTTTACCAATGCTATCATTTATTTATGCTATTTCTATCTCACTACCCTAATTATTCAGCTGATTGGGATGGTATGTAAATATTGATGTTTTCCATTTCTGGTGTTCTTTATGTCACAATGGTGCATCTATGTACAGATGTTCTGTTACATGAGTTGCAGTTATATATACAGTTTTTTGATTGCTGCAACCTATTATGCTATTTGATACTAGGTACTGTATACCCAGTGGCATTCATCTTTTCAGTTGATAAGCAGTTTTCCCCCCTCCTTTTTTTTCGATAGGAGACAACCCCGTGTGCACAGGCCATCCACCCATTCACTAACGGATGGCTGGCCATTCAGTTCCATCTAGGGACATCTTTCAGTGTCCAGTGTCATTGTGGACCTACGTCTCCTTTCACATGCAATACTGCAGGTGCTACGGGCAGCTATTTTTTGTTCCTGTGTCCCCGTATGTCTCTTCCTGCATCCTGGTGGATGCCTGACCCAGCTGCAATGCACGCCAGCTGGAAGTGAGGGACTAGATGGGTTAGCCAGCAGCTGATTTTTCTGCTGGTCTGGCTTTATTACAGGGCTGGCACCTTCCCAAATTCCTCTATCCACCTTGCAGACTGCTGGTGACAGGCCATTCCAGGCCTGCACAATTTGTGCCCTGTCATCCACTAGGGAGACTTCTGAGAACAGGCCATTCAGGTCTTAACACTTTGTGCCCTGCATTTACCTTTCGGTGAGTTTATATTCATGGAGTGGCTGACATATAATGTCTAGTTGTTGAGATTTTGGTTAGGTCTATTACTTTGGTATTATATTAATGCTTTCTTATAGCGGCCTAAATAATTTGTCTGCCAGTAATACATTAAGTAATTAATTAAAAACAGCACTCTGTCATATGATACTTGATCTTTGCATTATACCAGTGCTTCTTTTATAGGGGCTCAAACTATTTGGCTGCTAATAATTATACTGTATACATATATAATCCCTTTTATGTGATTGATCAATGTAGTGCTGGACCTAAGCATGAGTATGCATACATAGTGCCGCATTTATATTACCTACATGTATGCCATTTTGACATCATTGTCATACATGTCTGGGTATGCACCCCCCATAAATTTATACTACAGAGATAAAGGTGAATTACACAATCAATATCCCATGTATCCTTAGCAGCTAGATATATTTGTTTTTTTTCTCTAATTGCCATTTCCTTACAGCAGTTTTGATTATTATTTTCTTTTTTGTCTCTCTTTCTTCATCAGGCCTATCTGGGACTCTGGTGGTCGCCACTGGTTTGCACCTCAGTAGTTCTCGCTTGATCTTCTCTATTTGGGTGGGCTGCTTCTCTGCTTCTCTGCTGCCTGGGTGGATGCTACTGCTGGTTTTAATTCCATTTCAGCTGCTGTATATAGTAAGTATTTCTTCCCTGAATAGTATGAAACAAAAGTAAATAGTCATTTGGAACACATTTGTATATGAAAAGTGATTTTGCTTGTGCTTGTGTACTTATACTTGTATGTTTTTATTTTTAGAAGTGTTTATGTTCTACCATCATGCACCATGCCTATTTAATACGCAATAGAAATCAGACAATTACAAATTGGTGTATAAAAAGTAAAAAAAAACTTTTATTGAACAACAGGTTTAAAATTGGCTCGTTTAGACACTTCACATCCTGATCTTATATCATTCCTATAATATACATATACTGCAGGGATACGTGAAATTATTCAAATAAATTGCATATCCGCAAGTCAACCCAACGCGTTTCAACTTATATATAGTCTTCATCAGGGAATAAGGAAGTGGAAGCAATCAAAGATATGAATGTGACTGGATGTCCAGACTGACAGGTAATGGCTTAGTCCAACCCAGACCTCAAGCCCCACAGAAGATCAATGGATATCAAGGAGAAGGCAACAGAGGCAGCTTGCTTGCATTCACTAATGCAAGAGTTAAGGCCACAAAATATATGTATAGAGCTGGATGGTAGATAACCACAGCAAAAGGAGAGCAATCTCCTATAAAGCCATCCAGCATGAGTTGACAGCATGAACTCCACATATATAAGTTTCACTTTTTGAATTAAATTACTGAAATAAATTAACTTTTTGTTGATATTTACATTTTTTGAGATGCACCTGTACACTATCCTATACCCAAAGCTGATACAAAGGAAGGAAAAAACTGATAAAGCATAATCCAATTTACTCCAGCTGGGGAAAAAATTCAAGAGTCAATCAAATATTCCCTGGATCAACTTTGCCTATAAATATTAATATCCAGTTATATTCTGTTCATTTTGGAAAGAATCCAGGCCTTTTAAAACAACAAATCTACAGAGCTGGCTAGAACCAGCTCTTGAGGGAGTCTTCTCCACATTTTCACAGCTTTTACTGTGAAGAAGCCTTTCCATATTTGGAGGTTAAATCTCTTTTCCTCCAGAGGTAGGGTTCCTCCTTTTCCTTTGTGATGACTCTACACCAAGTTCACTATATTGATTGCTTATCTATTTACACATGTTGATCACATCTCCCATTAATCTCCTCTTCTCAAAAAAGAATAAATTCAGTTTAGCTAATCTTTCCTCTTAGCTGAGTTCCTCCATGCTTCTTTCTCCAGTTCCCCAAAATCATTTTTATGAACTTGTGCCCAAAACTTAACTGCATATTCTAGATGAGGTCTAGATGCAGTCTATACCTCTTTTAATACAAGAAAGGATTTTGCTTACTTGGCATTGCATACTATTAGAAAGCTTATGATTAGAGATGGGCAAACTGTCCAGGCGTAGCATTAGTTTGGCCTGAAAAACAAGACGTGCTCACCCTCTCTGCTCGTTGTCTCAGCTCTTGATTGGATAGATTGATAGCAGCGCAGCCATTGGTTCCCAATGCTGTCAATCAAATCCAATGGCACAGGCGCCAGGGGGGCGGGGCCAAGTCCGGAATTCTGCATCTATGGACGCAAATGCTGGACTCGGGAGCACGCCCGCACAGGGACGCCCAAGGAGAGTTCTTCTCTTAGGTGGTTTCCTGATGCTGGCAGGAGCCATGAGCGCCATTGGGGGACCCCAGAAGATGAGGATCAGGGCCACTCTGTGCAAAACAAATTGCACAGTGGAGGTAAGAGTGATATGTTTGTTATTTTAAAAAAATATATGGTTTAGTAACCCTTTAAGAGAGAATTCCTATCTGAAGGCATCTTCCCTGAAAAACACAATTTTCATTTTCCTTCAAATCCTTACCTCAAAACACACAGTTACAAGAATATCATTTATTATTTAGCCTAATATGGTTTGCAAATCCAGTGAGGTTAGCAGTGGATAAATATCATTCCTTCTCCTTTAGCTTGATGCAAACAATGCTTATGACAGAGTTAACTAGGATTATGTGGCTAAAGGGTAAATTTACATAATTGATTCAAAATCAATGGTAGCATTACTGGTTTCATCTCAATTCTGTTTTAGAATACTTCACTAACATATTTATAATCTTTAGTAGAGCAAAGCAGTGCTGACTCCTAACCTTTTAGATTTGTATTATCAGATGTCCTAGCAAACACAAACATGAATATTTGCAGATAACCTGTGATAGATATCAGTAAAGTAATCGTTACTAAAGGCACAAAAATAAAAGTCATCCCTTATAAATAAAATGTTAAAAAAACTAATTGCATAACATACTGTATATACATTATTTGTGCATATAAATATGTATTTTAAAATTATCACATTTTTTTGCCCCCTAGCCACTTAGTCCCATTGTGAGAAGAATGCAGTGCATTTTAAAACTGGTATTTTGCTTTATGTCATTATGGCTTTGCTTTAATTTTTAACTCTCTATTTTTAATCTCTATTATTAATTAGTATTCTGTTAAGTTTGCCAATGATCTAAAAAAGTAGGTGCGCTCTTTTGAAGTTTGCTGTAGCCTTAAATAAGATGAGAAGATGTTTTAATTTGGAACAGTCTGTACATTTCTACAGAAGATCAATATTTTATCATAGCATAAAGATATAGAGACTTGCACATTGCATTGATCTAAACCTATATCTAAACAACATTTAAATACCATGAATCTGAAACAAATGACATTAAAAATCATACCAGGGAAAGCATCAGCTTATATGACATTGTTTACATTTTTTACATTTCAAAACATATCAAAGGAAATGCCACCAAGAAAAAGATACTTCAATAAAAGTAGAGTGGCCCATCTACTTGCTTCTGTCTCCTGGAAATGCTACTGGTAATATTTTCTTTCACTGGTCTGTGCTTTTCTTCCCTCTCACAAGGCAAGAACTGCAGTATAATCTTTTTGCAGATAGCTAGCTCAGGTATCTGTTTTTTTCTTTCATTTAGAAGAATTTGTCAATGTAGTGATACCCTTATTTTCTGTTCTAATGGCCTTCTCAGCTGGCTAGAAATTGTTCTAAATAATTACTAAAATATTCTATAGATATATGAAATGACTAAACTGCCCAGAACTAAAATATTAGTTTTTTGTGGGGTTGACCTTTAGTAAAAAAATATGTATGTACTAAAAGATTTTGATAGCAATAGTTGTACTTACACTTTCCACTATACCAGTTACTCTGAAAATCCAAGGAAGAACCACCTAAAATATTATAAAGGGACTGCAAAGTGCTTTGGAGTTTCAAAGAGAAACTGAAATATTTAAAAAAGTATTTTAAAATGTTTATGTGTCAAGCAAGGACTTATGGTATACAAAAAGGAGACAATTTGATGATGCAGATAAACACTGGAGCCATTCGGCTGCCATTAAGTCAATGATTCTGGTGTGTCTCTGAGTATTTAAGAAATAAGGAGCTACTTCCAAGACATAATTGCTCCAAATTTATTTATTACTATAGATGTGGCAAGAAGGGAGCACTGTTAGGCTGGCCATAGATGGATCGAAATTCAGGAAGTCCCTGCTGAATCAGCCAACTTTCGATCCATCTATGAGCAGGCTGATCTCAACCGCCTGTACAACCAGTCTGTTTGAAAATTTTCACTTGATCAGTGCCGCTGGCTATAACCGGAATGTATTCTGATGGCAGGGATGCCTTCTCACTGTCAGAATACAAAGGCTCTGTGGGAGGGATTCCCCCTTCCGCATTGAGTGTGTGGATGGGAAAATCTAATAAATTTCTTTTGCCCAACCTGCTGGTCGAACAAAAGAAAATTAATCATGTATGGCTTTCTATAGATGAGAGTTAGAAACCACACTGTCAGTGGGGCCTTGACATGGCAGTGCATTACATCTATTAGCAAAAGTAAAAAAAAACTCAAAACAAAACATCTTAGACTTTATTTTATGGCTCCTAACTGGTAAATGTGTTGGGGGATATTTTTTATTATATTCTTCTGTGAACTGCCCTGCCCATGTACTCCTTTCCTTTCCTCAATATAAAGTGATCCAGTTGCATTTTGTTATTTAACTCAAACTATAATATGGGAGCAACAGGGACAGATATATTGTAAAAAAATAGAATTTAATAAGAAAAAACATATTTTAGGGAGATTAAAGTGTGAAACCTCAATATATTTAGGAAAGCCAGTACACTGGACTCATAAGTTTGATATAGAAATTATTGTTGTGGTGGATAAAATTATTTTTTTACAAGAAAAGAAATCTTTTTTACTTGTAAAATTGGGTCAATGTGTTCAAATGACTAAATAACTATAATAAAGGAAATATGAAGGAAATGTAAATCTGGAGTGTTCTATTTAAATTACCACAACGTTTTCGGAATATGATCTATTTGTTGCGTTGAAGTGACAGATACTCTTAATATTAAAAAATAAATAAATAAAATGGCAAAAATTGATAACTTTGATGTTCAAAATAATCCTTCAGTGAACAATACTTCTCATTTAAGGTGACTGGTGCTCTTTAAATTGGACAAATTAACACATATATACAGACTGAGCCCTCAGTCTCAGTCCCTCAGTCTGTAGAAGAAGTAGAGGAGGTGTCCGCTCTATGTGCTGCCAGTTTCCTGTACACCTTTCTGCACATGGAAAGCCTCTTGTGAATCTATTCTCCTGTAATTCGGCAACCCAAAGGAGATTACACAGCGTGTTTGTGACAGTTATTTCAAGATCCATTCAAACACCCTACTGAACAATGTCCAACATCTTTTTTTTGTGGATTATGCTACATCCAATCCTGTTGGTTCTACATTGATGGTCATAGAGTAACCATTACTGTATAAACCTGACAGAGGGGCTGAATTTCTAAAGGAGAAAAGAGAAGAGAGATACATAAAGGCGTGGGTCTGGGTCTGCTATACAGTGGCAAAAACTGTGAATGTGAGATACCCCCTAGAGGGGGAGAGCTTTCTGATGAGTGCAGTACCATAGGGGGAGCACAAAGTGAAGCACCAGCACAAGCATGAATTTGTGATTTGCCCATTGAAGAGTACCTGTTATATGATTTCTGATATTCATTTAAGGACTATATTATTATAAATGCATGCGTGAAGAGCACCTGTCACATGGCTGATTGATCATTTATTTAAGGACTATTTCTTGTATACAGTATGTGTTAATTTGTCCAATTTAAAGATCACCAGTCACCTTAAATTGGAAGTATTGTTCCCTAAAGGATTATTTTGCACATCCAAGGTTATACATCTTTGGCATTTTATTTATTTATTTTTGAATATAAAGAGCACCTGTCACTTTATAATCTAACGAATAGATCATATTTCAAAAAGTTGTGGTAGCACTGAGGTTTAGACACCAAATTGGAATCTAAATAGAACACCAGAGATTTACATTACCTTCATATTTCCATGCATTTGGGGCAAACATTTGCCTGTTCGGCCATTCGCCGAACACCCGAATTTGCAGGGTGTTTGCCCTGATGAACACTCTGCAATGCACTGAGAGCTACACAGTGCATTTGTGCCCTAATTAGGCACAGCTTTGTCCAATCAGGGTGCAGTGTAAGCTGGTTGTTATGGTAAGGGGCCGGGAAACCAGCTGCCATCCTTAACAACTGATGAGTCATCAACTGTCAATGGGTTTCCCTGCTGACAGCTGAATAAAAAAAAGTACCGGTAAAAAAAATTAAAAAGTCTGCATGTCCCCCCGCCGGTCCATACCATGCCCTTTGGGTCTGGTATAGATTTTAGGGGAACCCCACGCTAAAATTTAAAACAAAAAAACTGGCGTGGGGTCCCCCTAAAATCCATAGCAGACCCTTATACAAGCATGCAGCCCAGCAGGTCAGGAAAAGGGGGAGGGGCATGCACAAGCCCCCCCTCCTGATCCATACTAGGCCACATGCCCTCAACATGGGGGGTGGTTGCTTTGGGGCAGGAAGTGGCTCTGCACCACCCCACTTCATAGCACCTTGTCCCCATGTTGATGGGGACAATGGTTGCTCCTGGATGGTCGCCCCGCCATGTGAATGGGTATCGGTACATCATACCCATACCCATTCACCAAAAAAGTGTCAAACAGTAATAAAAACAGGAAACAGTTTTTGACAAATCCTTAAAAAATAAAAATAAAAAAAGTGTCCCTCAATGTAAATCCACCATCAATTACGACGCCCGATGGACCCGAAAACAGAAAAACATTAAAACACTTCTGCCTCCAGGGCGGCCTCTTGCCACTGCTATCTCTGCGCTTCAACAGTTCTTAAATAGGCAAGGGGCGGAGCCACCCAGAGAGAGACGACAAATTTAAGGTGATGGAGATGGGGGCATGATCAGATATAGATTGTATCCCTATATTGGCATCTGATGTCACCTGAAGGTCACTCTGTGATATGAACAGGTACTCGATCCTAGAATGACGTTTGTGAGGAATTAAGTAGAAAGTGAAGTCTTGGTCCACCGGTTGAAGGAAGCGCCAAGAGTCAATCAAATGTAGTGAATTTAGTAGGGATTTGATTCTTTTTAGGATTCTGTAAGTAATGTGGGATTTGCCTGAGGAAGTGTCGACTAGGGGGTTAAGAGGGATATTAAAATCCCCGCCCAGGAGTAGACACCCTGAGCTAAAGCCTTCTAGTTCTTTTATTAGGCATTGACAAAATGTTAGGTGGGAGGAATTTGGAAAATACACATTCGCTAAGATAATAGGAACTCTGCAGCATTTCCCCTTTAAGGAAAATAAATCTCCCTGCAGGGTCTATTAGCTTGTCTGATAGTTCAAAAGATGCACTCCTACTCACCAGAATCGACACCCCTTTAGATTTGGAGGTGTCGTTGGTAGCATGGTGTGCCTCAGTGAAGTAAGAGTCGGTGAGCCTTGGTACATGGTTCGTCTTAGTTTGTTTCTTGTAAGAAAACAAATCTGGGCCTACCTTTTTTAAGTTCCCTTAGAAGGGTTGTGTGCTTCTCAAGAATGTTCAAACCTTTGACATTGTGGGAGATCATTGTAGGGTTTCATCCCAAGGACGAGTAGGCCATGGTTCAGGCTCAGAGACAGATGGCAACCCATTCCTGTAAATATAACTCAATAGGTTTTGATTAGTCAAAGACAACTCTGGTAGAACTTATCAGTGAAACTGGGGGGGGGGGGGTAGGAAGGGGGCGGAGGAAAGGTGAAATCAGAAAATGAGGACAGTGGTAGATGAGAGGAAGAAAGGGTTCACACACACACAAATTACTGTCCCAATGGATTTAATTTAGTGCTCTAAGGCGGGGTCAATAGGTCCCACCAGGTGCACTCTGTGGGGTAGAGGGAGGCGCCCATGGTGATTGACAGCACAAAGTAGGATAATTAGAGGTAAACAGTATAAACTATCTATATAAGCGAAGGGTAACGAGCTGTGGCCTATACGCTCGTGTATTAAGTGCATGAGGGTCATCTCCGCACCTCTGAGATTTTAACTATAGCAGAATCGCCATGAGTTTTAGTTGAAAAAGGGGGGAACTATTCGCCCCATCCAAAGTAACCATGGAATAATAAAGGCACAAATGATCAAAATAACTGTTCCGAACACACTGTGAATAAGTGGTAAAATAACAGTAACAGTAACATCAACAAGAACGGGTGAGTGGGTAGAGTGCGTGGAGTGTGGAAAGCCAGGGAGGCAGGGCATAAGACTCAACCCGGTAGCATCTCAGTTCCTCAATGTGAAGCAAAAGCCTAAGTGCAACAAACGTTTAAGGTAAGGGTGAGAGCTTGTTTGGTCGAGGTGACCTCCTATGTTTTTTTTTTTTGCGTCCTGAGCATAGATCCTCCATGGAGCATGAAGTGAGTTCACCTTATGACCCCTTTCACACCGAGGGTGTTTTGCAGGCGCTATAGCGTTAAAAATAGTCCCTGCAATCCACCCTCAAACAGCTGCAGCATTGTCTCCAGTGTGAAAGCCCGAGGGCTTTCACACCGGAGCGCTGCGTTGGCAGGACGGGAAAAAAAGTCCTGCCAGCAGCTTCTTTGGAGCGCTGAAGGAGCAGTGTGGTTACCGCTCCTCCACCGCTGCTCCCCATTGAAATCAATGGGGCAGCGCTGGGATACCGCCGGCAAAACGCCGCTATTGCGGCGCATTGCGGACGGTTTTAACCCTTTCTCGGCCGCTAGCGGGGGTAAAAGCCCCCCGCTAGCGACTAAAATGCGCCGCTAATCTGACGGTAAAACGCCGCTAAAAATAGATCTGATGTGATCAGATGCATACGGCAGTGTGTGTGTTAGTCTGCAAACAAAATGGAGGAAAAAGAAAACTGGAAACATAAGAGGAAAAAAGTAAGCAAAAATCCAGGAAAAGCCCCCAAAAAATCTGCAGGTATAGAGAGTTGTTTCAGCTAATACTGCGTACACATGGGCAAACTTTCCGACCGGACTGGTCTGACGGACCAAATCCGGCAGACAATCCGACCGTGTGTGGGCTGCATCGGACTTCCAACGGACCATTTCGGTCGGAAATCCGATGAACTTTAGATTTGAAACTTGCTTCAAATCTTTCCGTCGTAACTCCGCCGGAGTCTGACAGAAAGCCCGTTCGTCTGTATGCTGGTCCGAAGGGCAGGGTACTACATCTTGCGCTCGCTGAAAAACAAATTTTCCTATTGTGGCGAGCGCGGGGCATACCAGTCCCTTAGGTCTGGTATGGATTGTAAGGGGAACCTCCTGCGCCGAAAAAACGGCATGGGGTCCCCCCAAAATCCATACCAGACCCCTATCCGAGCATGCAGCCGGGCCGGTCAGGAAAGGGGGTTGGGACGAGCAAGCACCCCCCCTCCTGAGCCGTACCAGGCCGCATGCCCTCAAAATGGGGGGGTGCTTTGGGGGAGGGGGGCACCCTGCGGCCCCCCCACCCCAAAGCACCTTGTCCCCATGTTGATGAGGACAAGGGCCTCTTCCTGACAACCCTGGCCATTGGTTGTCAGGGTCTGCGGGCGGGGGCTTATTGGAATCCGGGAGCCCCCTTTAATAAGGGGGCCCCCAGATCCCGGCTCACCACCCTATGTGAATGAGTATGGGGTACATCGTACCCCTACGCATTCACCTGGGGAAAAAAGCATCAATAAAAAAACACACTACACAGGTTTTTAAAGTAATTTATTAGACAGCTCCGGGGGTCTTCTTCCAACTTTGGGGGTCTTCTTCCGACTTCGGGGGTCTTCTTTCGACTTCGTGGTCACCGGGTGATGTTGACCACGCCTCCTTAAATCGTCATAGTCCTAGCATGCCCAGGGACTGTGACATCTTAAGGGGGCAGGGTCACTGCCTATATAAGTCATAGCGGAGCGCTCAGAGAGCATTACAGCTGGAGAGAGCGTCGTGTCAACATCGGAAGAAGAGAAGAGGGAAAAAGATAAGAAGGCAGAAGGCAGAAGTCCGGGCCACCGCTAGCAAAAGAGCGGCAGAAGATAACGGAGGAGTCGGCAGAAGAGGTCGAACACCGGGAGAAGAGACCGGAGAGACCCCCGAAGTCGAAAGAAGACCCCCAAAGTTGAAAGAAGACCCTGAAGTCAGAAGAAGACCCCCGAAGTCAGAAGAAGACCCCTGAAGTTGGAAGAAGACCCCTGAAGTCGGAAGAAGACCCCCGAATTCGGAAGAAGACCCCTGGAGCTGTGTAATAAATTTCTTTAAAAACCTGTGTAGTGTGTTTTTTTATTGACACTTTTTCCCCCAGGTGAATGGGTAATGGTACGATGTACCCCATACTCATTTACATAGGGTGGGGGGCCGGGATCTGGGGGCCTCCTTAATTAAAGGGGGCTCCCGGATTCCGATAAGCCCCCCGCCTCCAGACCCCGACAACCAATGGCCAGGGTTGTTGGGAAGAGGCCCTTGTCCTCATCAACATGGGGACAAGGTGCTTTGGGGGGGCCGCAGGGCGCTTCCCTCCCCCAAAGCAGCCACCCCCCTATGTTGAGGGCATGCAGCCTGGTACGGCTCAGGAGGGGGGGCACTCGCTCGTCCCCAGCCCCTTTCCTGACCGACCAGGCTGCGTGCTCAGATAGGGGTCTGGTATGGATTTTGGGGGGACCCCACACCTTTTTTTCGGTGACCTAAGGGCCTGGTATGCCCCGCAACGGGGCTCGCAAGGTGTCAATCTCAGCGAGATTGACTTCTTTTTCTAGTCCAGTGTTACCTGAGTCACGTTCAAAATGAACGGACTTGTCCGTGTGTGGGCAAGTCCGTTCATTCGGAAAGTCTGCCGTAAGTCCATCGGGAAGGCCAGCGGACCTAGTCTGCCGAAAAGTCCGGTCGTGTGTAGGCAAGTCCGTCCGTTCAGTAAGTCTAGCGGAAGTCCACCGGAAGTCCGTCGGGAAGACCTAGTTTCCCAGAAAGTCCGGTCGTGTGTACGCTGCATAAGTTGGAGATGTAGGTACAAGTGATGCTTTGCAGATGTGGCAAGTAGGGACAAGTGCACAGGCTGTTGTCAGACCACATTGGCGGTATTAACAGTAAAGTTCACCCATACATCCGTGCAAACAGGGTGTATCATGTTATATGTTGTTGTTACTGGAACTGAGTGGGTAGTAGTGGAGACTTGTACAGTCAGACTTCCTCTAGGTCTCTAGAGAGGTGTGCTCTGTTGTTTGGGGTACCTGCCAGTGAACCCTCCTGTCGGGTCTGTTTCGGCTTCTTGGAGGGGCGCTTCTCCGGTGTAGTCAGGGGAGAGTGTGGTGGGCTCCGTTCAAGGGGTGGCAGGATAAACTCCTGGTACCATTCAGGGAGATCAATCTGGCCCAGTTGAAGTGAGTTACAGAACTCAGGAAGATCATCTGGAGTGCATAATGCGTGCTGCCTGCCATTGTAAGTTACTAGAAGGGTGAAGGGGAAGTGCCAAGTGTATCTCAGCTATCTCCTGTAGTTTATCCAAGAGGGGTCTCAAAGCTCTGCGATTTCTCAGAGTTATCTGGGACAAATCCTGAAAGAGCATAATAGTCTCTCCATTGAAAACAATCTGCTCATTCCTGCCTACTTTGTGCATAATGTCCTCTTTGAGACTAAAGTTTTGAAAGCAGCAGATGATTTCACATGGGGGTAGAGTGTCTGGTCCCCTGGCTCTGAGGGCCCTGTGAGTGCTAACAAACTCAATGTCTGTGTCCTCTGGCCTCTCAAGAAGACTGTTAAACACCCTCTGTAAAACTGGTATTATTTGTTCAGTGTCCACAGATTCTGGTATTCCCCCAACTCTAATATTGTTACGCCTGCCCCTGTTGTCTAAATCTTCCAAGTGTCTGTTCATATCAATACAATAGAGAGTGTGTGTGTGGATGTTACTCTTTCCAATCTGTGTATGGCCCTCTCCCTGTGTTTCCTGGCTGTTTCAGCAGAGGCAATCTTGTCTGTAGGACCAATAGGTTCATTTTGAAGTCTATGATTGCAGCAGAGGATGAGGATTTAATGTCAACTGCAAATCCTGACATGTCAGCATATGTGAGGGAGAGATCAGTGCAGGCATTTCTTTTACCGTTGTCCTCTGTGGCTGACTGAGAGTCCTCGCTGTAATCCTCCTCTGCGTGTGCCGGCGCCATCTTGCCTCCTGCCATGCCTCTCAATGCAGAGTCCTGGTTTTCAAAGAGATCAGAGATGTTTCTCTCCATGTATGTGGCCGAAGAGCGGCGGGAACGAGTGTGCGGTGTTTGGCGGTTCTGCCTGTTCATTATCAGGTGTCTGCAATGCAGAGAGATGGGCTAAGGCCACGGATCCGTCAGAGCTCCTCTGTTATGTTGCTATCTCCGCCACGTGCCAAGCCATGCCCCTTAGAGCCGCGCCTTTTTAACTATGTGATCGATTGTGTCCAGTCACATGTAAACATGGAGATGCTGGTAATCAGCGTGCCTCGCCTGAATCTGACAGAGTGCCGATCAGCGGCATCTCCTCGCAGGCAGACATCTACACATGTAATCAGGGCACTGATCACCGGTACCCTGATTACAATATAGCGCCAGAAATACCAGAAATCAGTGCCCACCAGTACCCACCAGTGCCAGCAACCAGTGCCAGCAACCAGTGCCCACCAGTGCCCACAAGTGCCACCAATCAGTGCCCAATAGTGATGCCAGTCAGTGCTGGCTATCAATGCTACCTATCAGTCCTGCCTATCAATGCCCATCACTGCTGCCCTATCAGTACCGCCTATCAGTGCCATCACCAGTGCCACATATCAGTGCCACCTATCATTGCCCATAAGTGCGGCATATTAGTGCCTCCTCATCAGTGCCACCTAATCAGTGCCCATCAGTGCCGCCTCATCAGCGCACATCAGTGAAGGAAAAAATGTCTTATTTACAAAATTTACTGACAGAAACTAAGAAAAACTATTTTTTTTCAGAATTTTTGGGCTTTTTTTTGTAGAGAATTGAAAATAAAACAGCAGTGATTAAATACCAACAAAAGAAAGTTCTATTTGTGTGAAGAAAATGATAACAATTTCACATAGTTACAGTGTAGCATTAACACGCAATTGTCATTCAAAGTGTGACAGCGCTGAAAGCTGAAAAATGGCCTGGGCAGGAGGGGGGTGTAAGTGTCCTGTATTGAGGTGGTTAAAGGAATTTTTCATTTTCATTGTTACACTTTAAGCACCATTAGAATCACTGCTCCAGAAAAAAAAACTATTGCTTTAAAAAAAAAGATACATGTCCCCCAGGACAGTACCCAGACCCTCAATGCCCCTTTTATGGCCAATTCCTTTCATATACAGCATGCCTTCAAAATGGGCACTTTTGATTTTTTATGTTCAGCTCCCATAGACTTCAATGGAGTTTGCTGTTTGGGGTAGAAAATTTCCCCTGTTTGGGAGTTCTGCTGAGAACCAAACATGCGGTGTTCAGCCCATCCCTGGTCTGGACTTTCCAGGCTTCAAGTTTTAGGAAGCTTCTCACCATTTCAGATGCATGAGCCAACGCTTACGGATCACATACAGAAAGTGCCATTTCTTCTTCTCATGTGAGTTGCCAATTTGTTACTGTTTCTCAGTACATTTAACCACTTGCTTACTGGGCACTTAAACCCCCTTCCTGCCCAGACCAATTTTCAGCTTTCAGCGCTGTCACTCTTTGAATGACAATTGCACGGTCATGCTACAGTGTACCCAAATGCAAGCTTTATCATTTTTTTCACACAAATAGAGCATTCTTTTGCGACTGGGTTTTTTATTTTTTGCTAAATATAACGAAAAAGGACAGAACATTTTGAAAATAAAAAAAAACCTGTTCCATAGTTTGTTACAAAATTTTAAAAAAAGGTAATTTTTCTCCTTCACAGATGTGCGCTGATGAGGCTGCACTGATAGACTGCTCTGATGGGCACTGATAGGTGGCACTGATAAGCACTGATGAGGCAACACTGATAGGTGGCACTGATGGTTGGCACTGATGGGTGGCATTGAAGGGCACTGATAGGTGGCACTGATAAGCGGCACTGATAGGTGGCACTGATGGGCACTGGTAGGCACTGGTAGGTGCCACTGATAGGCAGCACTGATCTGTGGCACTGATTATGAGACACTGATGGGCATTGATTGGCAGCACTGGTGGGCATTGATGGGTGGCACTGTGGGCATTGATAGGTGACACTGGTGGTTACTGATAGGTGACACTGGTAGGGCGCACAGTGGGCACTGGCAGCTGACACTGGTGGGCACAGAAAATGCAGCCGGGGCTTTCTGTGTGAGGGACCGATGTCCCGCTGACAGAAGCCAGTGATCGTCTTTTTTTTCCCCTCATGCTGACAGCGTGAGGGGAAAAAAATACAGATTACCGATCTTCTGTTTACATCATGTTATCAGTTAATGCTGCACTTAGTTTGGCTCCCCCTGGTGTGTTATCTTGGTACTGCAGATGTATCTATCCATCTATCCACCCATTGTTTCTATCCTGGTCTAAGGTTCCCTGTTGTTGTGGGACTGTTCACTGGAAACCCTTACTATGTGATGAGCCTGATTTTAATTTTCAGAATGTGAGTTGCTATTTGTGGCAGAGCCTGATGTTTAGAGGGAGGCCTTTTATACAGCCCCCAGCTCTGGGACCGCTGGTGTTGCACCAGTGGCCGCAAGAGTAAACGAGGTGAGATTTTTTCGTCAGCCAAGGCAGTGGGTAGCAGGTGTGTCACCAGAGACAGGTCAGATTGCTGGAACAGCAGATGGCAGCAGAGACAACGGACCCAGGATTGGGCAGACAGTAGTTGGCAGGTTCTTGACAGGCAGCTGGCAGAGAGTAGGTGCTGATGAAATGCACTCAGTAGGTGAAAGACTAGCAGGGAACAGGTGGTATGCAGAGTGGGACAGGTGGATAACTGGATGCAAGGTCAGAGGAGCCAGGTCAGCAACAGACAGTCAGATACAGGAATGGACAGCAGGCAGAGAATGGTCAAGATACAAGTAGAGGTCAGCAATTTAGAATCAAGCAGATGAGCAGGAGGCAGAGCAAAACCAGGCCAAAGTCGGGGCAGGTAGCATTCAAGCAAAGCCATGGCATACTGAGTCAATAACAGAAGTCAAACACAGGAACAGATGAAGGGACAGGGGTAATAGCTGGCACTATTAGCACTGGCTAATAGAACTGCTGCAGTTTAAATAGTCTCATTGGTGCCAACATTAGCGGCGGGCATGCGCACACGCATCTGCTCAAAGTTATGCACATAAAAATGGCACCCACACATCCTTGCCTGTGCACTTGTGTACATCTTGAGGCTTCATCTGTACTATGGCAAGTGCCTTCCTGACACCATTTGTCTTTTTACCACAATAAATATGTTATTATACTACACTCAAATTGCACCCTGCTGTTCTTCTTATCGGTTCGCCTAGAGATGCTTCAGTCTTTTCAGAGGTGCTGCATCTGGTGCATTGAGATAAGTGGGAAGTTATCCTGAACATTCCAATTGTATTTTATGAACTTTTTGCTGTTCTGCATAGACATTTAACTACACAACCCTTATTGCACCATATGCCCCATTACCAGGGAATGGTGGCAGCTCCTCATGTGGCGGCAGCTCCTCGTGTGGCAGCAGCTCCTGAGGATCTGTGAGACTAAAGCCTGTGAAGCCAGGGAGGCTCCAGTGTGCTCCACATGTTAGGAAAGAGCTTTGGAATGTTGTGGCTCAATTAATTGCCCACAGCTTAAAGGGTATTTTCCCCATCATAAGAAGTAAAGTACTCCATGAAATGTAAGAGCTCTGATCCTAGGCTTCCATCTTGGAAAAAAATGTTACAAAACATAGCAACAAATCTGTGTTTTTTTTGTTGTTGTTTTTTTACTATAATTATTTTTTGGGTATACAAAGGAAGAAAAGCAATGATATAATTAGTAAAACAGTGACAACTGGATAGGGAGTTCAAAATAGCACTATCAATATACAGTGATGGTTAGATATATTAGAAAGGCTTAAGAATTCAAGAAAAAAAATGAAAATAAAGTAAATTGTCACCATTGGATAGGTTAACTCAAGAGCCATATATCATACATAATAGGTCCAATATAGCCAGATAACAAATAGGATAATTGATAATATTTTCTGTAAAACCAAATGATTATTACATTATATGTTCCAATATTTCCTGAGTATTGCCATCCTAAAAAGGGAAGATCTGGTTGGGTAGGAATAACAAATGAAGGTTGGCCAGATTAGTAGCAGAGAGAGTTGGGAGGGAGGCTTGGGAAAGGTAGATTTAAAATCAAGTTATGGATCTGGGGTCTTGCAACCATGGCTCTCATAGTTGGAGAAACTTTGGCATAGTGAATTGAGTTTTTTGGAAGGGGGACAAGGAAAAGGGATTTTAATGGTGCCAGGACACATTAGGTTTATGTAAAACAAACAAAAAAAAAAAAATATACAAGTTGCTGCCAAATACATATAAATGATCATAGCATACAATTTACACACACACATATATATATACATATATATATATATATACAGATGCAATGGAAAAAATCTGGACAGCCGCACTCCGGATTGAGAAAAGTGAAAATAAAATCTTCTTTATTGAACAAATAACGACATGATTTAAAATCCATACATGGCTCTGTTGAAATGATGCAGCATAACCGCTATCGCGTTTCACGCTCTCATAGCTGGTTTGTACGAAAGTGATGACCACTTATATACACATAATATGTCTACCACATGACCCCATATTGATTATCTCACTCTGAACAGCTGGTTGTTGGTTTGTGTGGGGTTTTGACATTAATGTGATTGGATGTGCGTCCTATAGTGGAATCACTGTTGAAGACATGAATGCATAAACGAAATGTATTCATATGGACAATGCCAATATCTATAAATGATTAAAAACTTTTTTAAAGGTTTTTGAAAAACAAACATTTTTTGTCTTTTAAAACCACAAAACCGAGATGACTGCTAAAGCTTGATGTTCAAACGTATAAAGTATCATGCGGATGGATGCAACTGTGTGTAGACTGTGTGAACTGGTAGCCGCGGGGTAGTGTAAATGGTGTTATATGTAAAAAAGGGAAACAAGAAAAAAAACTAAAAATAAAAATAAAAATGAAAAGTTGCCATGTTCGCAATAAAAAACGAAGAAGTTATAAAAAGGCCATGTTATAAAGAGACCGTGTTTTAAGGAAGGCAAAACTCCATATGTAAAGGCCTATAACAGTGTCTGTGTAGCTTTCAAGGAAATTTTTTTTTTCTTTTTTTGAAAATTTGAAAAATTCAAAAATTCAAAGTGAAAATTGAGTGCATATACATGTGGTGTAAAGGTGCCCGTTTGACTTCACTGTTGATGTTTACAATGAAAAGGAAAAAATTAATATATGTATGTATGCGTGCATGCGTATCTGTGCAAAAAATTGTTAAAAGTGAAAGTGAAGAGCACTTCTTTATATATGTATGTATACACACACTTGTTGAATAGAAGACCCCCAAACAACGTGAAGATGTATATAAACTAAAAGCTGGGCAATATCCGCATCTTATCTAAGAGATGCGATCAATAGTGCCCAGACTCATAACAATCTGTGTGTGAGTGAGTGTTCTCCGTTCGATCCCTACATGTGTGAATATTAAACTTGCGGCACATAATCCGGGAACAAGGGGTAATGAAACATATCGTACACTAATAGTCCCGCCGCTCCAGCCCACAAAGGCACACTCTAAAGGACATGCATCACTCTGCATGGAATGCATTCATCTTAACTAGGCAACAAGGTTAACGTTGCTGAACGTCCTTCTTTGAAGCAATCACATCTCTTGATGAATCGTCTTCAAATATGTAAGCAGAACTATATGAGGTAGATAAGAGTAGAATAAGATACAGTGTCTAAATGCGTATCACTATTTTTTCTCTATGTGAAATGTGATATGGATGGGGAGAATGTGATTATTTCATCAAATGCATATATCGAAGGGTGAATGACACTCTCACCAAACAAATAACTGAATAAAAGAATAAACAATCTACCTCTTTGCAGTCTATAACTCTTAGGTCTACTAAATGTACATGGAAACCTTGTAAAGGTGATAATAAACCATGTTCATATATAATGAGAGTTATTTCTGTAAAGCTGGTGTTATAGCCTGCATATAGCTACCGTTAAACAATAATGTCCAGTTGGAAACAGAGTTTGAACAACAACAAGCCAGTAAATATGACAAATAATTTCCTCTTGATGTAAATATATGTGCATATCACTAATCAATCACCCAAATAAATAGGTGGATGCATGGCCTAATAAAATAAGTCAGTTACTGGGGATATGTTGAAGAGCAGGAACTGAAATGTCAAATCAAGGCAATACGAGATAAAGCTGTTATATTGTATCAATATGGACTCCTATATATTTTTTTGATCATCCACCAGAGGAAATGTGTGGATGTATGGCCTAGAAAAAAGGTGAGAGGAGGGGGACACAGATATGTTACTGAAGGACGTATCTTTAAGGGTATTTTATTCATAGAACGGTGAAACGTCCCACTCAAAATTTAACCCCCGTGGGATTCTAGTGTCTAATGATAATATCCAAAGGACTTCTCGTTTACACAATATCTGGAATCTGTCACCTCCTCTCACCGGTGTCATGATTTTCTCAATACCCTGGATAACCAAACTGGAGGTATCTTTGTGGTGTGTGTAGATCCAGTGTTTTGATACATTGGTCAAATTCTCTTTCTCGATGTTGTACAGGTGATCATGTAGCCTATCTCTAAGATGCCGTGTTGTGCGTCCAACATATTGTACCTGGCAGCTGGTGCATGTGATAACATATACCACAAATTTGGTGTTACAATTTATAAAGACGAGAATAAGAAACTCTTTTTGATTGCTACATGATATTATATGTTGACCCGTTTTGATATACCTGCAGTAGTTACAAGTTTTTATTCCGCATTTAAAATTGCCTGTGAAGTTGAGTTAATTGGATTTGGTTCGATTGGTTGAAAACAAACTGGGAGACAATGAGCGTCCCAACGTGGGTGCTCTACGGGAAACAACCTTAATCCCTTTAGAGAGGATGTTGTTATATATTCGGTCATTGTACAGGACAGGAAGATGTTTCATGATAATTTTCTTTATTGTGTGAAATTCTGAACTGTATGGAGTGGAAAAGACCGGGATTCTAGGGGACGTTTCCCTTTTGTGTTGAGTTTTTCTATGTGTTTTTTTCTTTAGAAGTGAGGGTCTTGGGATGGATCTTACTGTGTTGAGTGCCTTTTGTATTGATGCTTCTTTGTAACCTCGAGCTTTGAACCTGTATGCCATATTCTTGGCCTCAGCTTCAAAGTCTTCAGGGGAGCTACATAGGCGTTTCAACCTCAAGAACTGGCTGTATGTAATCCCTCTGATAGTGTGTTTAGGGTGTGCAGAATCAGCTCTGAGTAAGGTGTTGCCACTAAGGGGTTTTCTGTACAAGCTGGATTGGATTGTATCACCGGACCCCGTCAATTTAACGTCAAGAAAATCTATGGATCTGGATTGCAGATTTCCTGTAAACTTTAAGTTAAATGGATTGTCATTGAAATATGCAAGCCAGGTATCCAAATCTGCCTCTCTATCTGATGTAATGAACAATAAGTCGTCTATAAAGCGACAAAAAAAGACGGTATCTTTGCAGCGGGGACTATCCGGTCCAAAGATGCGGGACCTCTCCCACCAGCCCATATAAATATTGGCCAGTGAGGGGGAAAATTTGGCTCCCATAGAGGCCCCGCATTTTTGGAGAAAATAGTCCCCGTCGAACATAAAAAAATTGTGTGTTAAAAGATACTCCAGAGCTTGCACAATAAACTCTTGGAAAATCAGAGAGAGTTTACCCGTTTTTCTGAGAAAGTAAGCAACTGCCTGGATCCCCAGATGATGTGGGATGCTAGAATATAAACTGGTCACATCACAGCTGATCCATCTAAAGTTGTCTTCCCATTTAATATCTTGCAGTTTGTTCAACAGATCGTTTGTATCTTTTATGTGGCCAGGGAGGCTGGTGGCTATTGGTTGTAGATGGGAGTCCACCCATTCACCTAAATGTTCATTTAGAGAGCCTATACCCGCCACTATAGGTCGTCCTGTAAGGGGATTTAACCCCTTATGGATCTTTGGTAAATGGTGGAACACTGGTGTTATGGGGCATTCTGGAGAGAAATTCTTTCTCTCTAGGAGTGAATATACCAACTTGTATGGCTCTATCTATGAGTGTGGAGAGCGTGTTTTTGAAAGGAATTGTGGGGTTGGAAGGCAGTTTCTGGTATGTATGTGTGTCAGATAGTTGGCGCAAAGCCTCTCTTTTATAAACTTCTGCATCCAGAACCGCCACCATACCCCCCTTATCTGCGTTTCTGATAACAATCTGGTCATCTGTGGAGAGCTTCTTGAAAGCTTGTCTCTCCTTGATGGTCAGATTGTCTTGTGCAAATTTCTTTCTGCTACAGCTGTGAGCCAGGTGTACCAGGTCCCCCTCCACCATTTTTTGGAATGAGTCAAGATTCTTACCTCTGGCAGCCACCAGATAGAAATCTGATCTGCCCCTAGAGATCTCAATGTGGACATCCGTGGGGTTTGGAGGAAAAGGATCTGACTCATGTGCCAAATCGGTTAAATCCTGTAAAGCACAGTTATCCACAAATAATATGGGTGAACACGGGGACTCACCTGTGTCACAGCTGTCTACAGACCCATTAAGCTCATCTGCTGCACAATCAAAAAAGTGTTTCCTGAGAATTAGAGTCCTTAAAAATGTATTAATGTCCAAAATCGTTTCAAAGAGATTGAAATGTCTGCTGGGACAAAAATTCAAGCCTTTGGCTAAAAGGTTAATTTTTTCTGTATTCAGTTGTTTTTTGGACAAGTTGACCACGCTGTGCTTTACTTCCTCGGGATCTTCTCCCGCAATGTGTAGCGTGTGTTGTTCGTGGCGTTTGTGTTTCTTACCACTTCTTCTTGTCTTTTTGTGGAGGGTTTCCTTTTCTTGGTTTGTCTGGACCTGTGAGGGTTTCCAGAAGAATGGTTGTTGATGGGTCTGGTGGGTTCCGATGGGGTTAAGGATCTATCAAGTGATGAATTTGACATGGTACGTGCTAGAGTGTTATCGGCCGACTCTCCTTCATGGTCAGAGAAGCTTACTCGTTTGCCTCGGTTTTTACGGGATTTGCTGGAATTGTAAAGTGGCTTGTTCCAGGTGTAGACCCTGTTTCCTTGATAATCATCCTTATCCCGGGCCATTTTGCCTTTCTTGGTGTCAATTACTGCTCTTTCCATTCGATCCAGTTTTTTATTTAGCCTTTCATCATGTTCAGAGAAACCTTTAGATGTTTGAGAAGTGATCTTTTTGTATTGTGGATATGTCCAGTTGTAATTTCTCTGTTTCCCTTTTCTTAGAGGCAATCAAAATTTCCATGAGTTTAAAAGAACAAGTGTCCAGGGTGTCTGTCCACTGTTTTTTAAAATCTTCATCAAATAAATCCGAAGTAGGAAATTTTTTAATCCTTAGTCCTCGAGGAATATGCAATATTGATATATATTCCGTAAGAAAAGTTATGTCCCAATAGGCTCTAATTTCTTTAGCCATTAATTGTTCTAATTTCCTGAAGAGCCTTATCAACTGTATTTCATCGTCTTCCGACGGTTGTGAATGGTATGCTTGCAATGGCTGTCTTCACGCTCCCATAGAGCGCTTACTCATAGCTGGTTTGTACGAAAGTGATGACCACTTATATACACATAATATGTCTACCACATGACCCCATATTGATTATCTCACTCCGAACAGCTGGTTGTTGGTTTGTGTGGGGTTTTGACATTAATGCGATTGGATGTGCATCCTATAGTGGAATCACTGTTGAAGACATGAATGCATAAACAAAATGTATTCATATGGACAATGCCAATATCTATAAATGATTAAAAACTTTTTTAAAGGTTTTTGAAAAACAAACTTTTTTTTTGTTTTTTAAAACCACAAAACCGAGATGACTGCTAAATCCACAGTGAAGTCAAACGGGCACCTTTACACCACATGTATATGCACTCAATTTTCACTTTGAATTTTTGAATTTTTAAATTTTCAAAAAAAAAAAAATGTTTTTCTTGAAAGCTACACAGACACAGTAATTACAATTCTTGATCTAATATTTCACAGCAGGGCCCGTTTCTGCACCCACCAAGAGTAACTGTGAGGACTTACAGTATTGTGGCACCAGCACCACCAAAGGCCCAATTTTTCTACCACTGTTCAACAATGGCATGTAATTACAATTCTTGATCTAATATTTCACAGCACGGCCCATTCCTGCGCCCACCAAGAGTAACTGTGAGGGCTTACAGTGTTGTGGCAACACCAACACTTAAGGCCCCAATTTCTGCAGAGTATATAGGGCAGGCCCCTACTTTCAAACATCCAACTTACAAATGACTACTACTTGCAAACGGAAGGAGACAACAGAAAGTGAGATGAAATCTACCCCTAGGAAGGGAAAATCTCTCCTGTAAGAGTTAATATGGGAAAAACTTGTCTCCTTTACACTGATGCTTTATCACCAATCCTTGTTTCACTAAAAACGCCAAATTTTCAAAAAACATTTGTCATTGGGACAGAAAGTGAGGTGAAATCTTCTGAAGGGGTGCACAGACAGCAAAACAAATGATACAGGGGTGATAACCCTTCCCTATGTTTTCCAAAAAGCTTAAAAATAGATTTTTTTAATGGAGCTACATTTTAAAAATGTACCAGTTCAAAATTACAAACAGATTCTACTTAACAACAAACCTACAGTCCCTGTCTTGTTTGCACTGCCTGTATACTGCTGTTCAGAGTATGTAGGGCCTGGGGGCCCCACGCCTTTCCTTTTTTTAATTTGGGTGCAGGGTTCCCCTTAATATCCATACAAGACCCGAAGCGCCTGGTAATGGACTGGGGGGGGGATACCCATGCCATTTGTCTCACTGATTTTCATCCATAATGCCTGGACCTGACATTACATTAAAGCCGCAAGCAGTTTTAAATTACTTTTATTCCTTTAAAAATGTCATTGTGCAGGGAGTGTTCTAAGCACGGGAAACAGGTGCCACTTTACAGGCATACTATAGACACCCCCCAGGTACAATATTTACAGGAATATTTCACTTTTATTTTTTCACTTTAAGCATAATTAAAATCACTGCTCCCGAAAAAACGGCCATTTTTAAAACTTTTTTTTTTTTTGCATTGATACATGTCCCCTGGGGCAGGACCCGGGTCCCCAAACCCTTTTTAGGACAATAACTTGTATATTAGCCTTTAAAAATAGCACTTTTGATTTTGAACGTTCAAGTCCCATAGACTTTAATGTGGTTCTAAAGTTTGCACAAACTTTCGGTCCGTTCGCAGGTTCTGGTGCGAACCAAACCAGGGGGTGTTCGGCTCATCCCTACCAGCCACACATAAAACTAAACTCCACAAAGAACACCCAACTATAGATCCATCTCTCCAATGCCAACAAAAACTTGACTTCTTATCCAGGTCCACTATCCCCCATCAGACACAATCCTGACTTTACACTAGGTCTATCCTCTCAGTTTCTTAAAGAGGGATGGCCACATGAACATATCCGAGCAGAACACTTTTTACAGAGGGGGTCCTTACTCCTATTTGAAGTGTTACAGGATAATATGCTAAACTCCACCTTTCCCTTCTGGACTGACGTCCAGTTAGGACACTTTTTTGAATACCCAAATACATCACCGGACTGGTCCAAGGAAGATTGAGAAGCCTTCTGTATGAAAACCTCCCCACAGCGCCATATAGTGTCCCTTATATACACCCAGCTCTGTTCAAATTATGAAGTGAAGTCCAGTAGACCCTGTCTAAGATGGAAAAAAAATCATTCTAAATAACATACTCAAAGGATCTATAAACGTTACAATTCAAGAATCAGGCTACAACTACTGACAAGCTGGTACCGTACACCCATTCAACTGAGCAAATTTTACACCTACATCATCATCAATCACATCTCTCTCCTGGAGATGTGGTTCTGAATGTGGGACCCTACTACATATCTGGTGGTCATGTTCGAAATTACAATCCTTCTGGAAAGAGATACATGAAACCATAACAAAGATTACCACACTCAACCTAGATTTCACAGCTGCGCAATACCTACTACACCATTCCTCACTGCCAAATTCCACATATCACTAATCTCTTGTCTTGCATCTCATAAATGCAGCTAAACAATGCATTCCACTGAAATGGGGTAAGTCTACCCCACCAACACTATTAGACTGGACTCGCTATGTATGACAAACAGCTGAAATGGATGAAATTATATATAGCAAGAGACAACCCCACCAGATTCACACACATCTGGGTTTTTTGGATTCATCACTCAGAATCTGCTCATCTGAGATCCCCCTTAAGCTGAACACTTAAACCCTGTATGATACAATGTCCAACTTACACACATGAGAGGTGTAGAGCCTCTTATCCTTCTTCCTTCCAACAATTCCAGTTACTTTCCCCTTCCCAGCTCTTTCCTCACCCTTTTTTTACTAGATCTATACACTCATAGGTTGCAGATACCCCCACCCTTTTTTTCCTAAGGGAAAGACCAAAGACAGATGCTTACTAGTCACAGAAAAGTGTCACAATGCTCGTAATGAACCAACAAACTATTTTAAAAGAGAATTAGCCTATTTATGCCAAATGCAGATTTTAGTACTTGAGGTACAGTTACACTTCTTGATTTAGATACTCTTTCAATGACAAAATGAATAAGACTTACTATACTATGCTAAATTTCTTATGACTCCATTTTAAGTTTTATTTTCAGTCTGTTAACTTACAATAATACCATGTTTAATTCTATATATCCCTGTAATGTGATATATTGACTTCAACTCTGCTATTTTACAATGTAATGTTCAGAAACCTGAAAACCACAATAAAATTATTGAAAAGAAAAAGAAAAAGCAAGATGGAAAATTACTATTAGGTCTCAATAATGGTCTGAACACACTCTAATGCCCTGTACACATGATTGCACATTCTGACAACAAAATCCATGGTTTTATTCCAACGGATGTTGGCTCAAACTTGTCTTGCATACACACGGTCACACAAATCTTGTCAGAAATTCCGAATGCCAAGAACGCGGTGCCGTACAACACGTATGACAAGCCGAGAAAAATGAAGTTCAATAGCCAGTTCGGCTCTTCTGCTTGATTCCGAGCATGCGTGGAACTTTATGTGTCGGAATTGTGTACACACGATCAGAATTTACGAGAACAGATTTTGTTGTTGGCAAATTTGAGATCCAGATCTCAAATTTTGTGTGACGGAAATTCCAATGGAAAATGTCGGATGGAGCCTACACACGGTCGGAATTTCCGACAACAAGCTCCCATCGAACATTTTCCATCGGAAAATCTGACCGTGTGTATGGGGCATTAGAGTACACGTAATAAAGAAACACTCACCAACTGTATAATATCGCAAGTATTCGAAAATAGGCCCTGCTAGAGATTCTGTTTATGATAGGAAGGAGGGGGAGAGAAGCACCAACAACAGCAATAGGGATTGTAGAGCAAGCACAAAGGGGTCCGTATATCTGTGTAATGTAGAAAAAAATGCATATATAAAAAAGAAGACAGAAGGGGAAAACATATGCCTCCATCTACACTATAAGGTGAACTCAATGAGAAAAGGCCCATAATGAGCCCTCATTTACCTTGAATTACTTCTCAATCCTCATACATGTGTCCAAAATGATAGACAGAAAAGGATATTGCACTCCAAGGATATTCCTCCAAATTAAATCATGTAGGTTGTCATCATATATCAGCGATTGACATCAATGAGTTCAACAGCCCAATCCTTCCCTCGCTCAGGGTCACAGTGTCCCATCTATTAATAGACAAGACACCAAAGGATACAGAGATAAAAATATATACAAGTGATACCATCTTTTGGCAGGAAAATCTTTGTGGCAAGAAACTCCATTATACATACAACGTCCTTATAGGTTAGCAAATAATGCTAACAGTGTCCATACTGGCACTGTGTCTGGGCACCAACAGCTTTGCTGAAATGTGCTTATCCCACCCAGTCGGCATCTGACATCACCGGCAAATCACAGACATGCTGTAACCCACGCGCATGCGCCAGTACCACCCACCGGTGACGTAACGTGCAAATGCCACGAACCTGAATCCACCATCTTGGAAAAACAATCAACTAGGATGGGCAACTCCCAGACAGGGAAACAGCTTGCAGTCTCCAAGATGGATATGGGGGAGTAGAGAAGGCACTGTGTCTGGGCGCCAACAGCTCTGTTGAAATGTGCTTATCCCACTTAGTCGGCATCTGATGTCACTGGCGAATCACGGACATGCTGTAACCCACGCACATGCATGAGTACCACCCACTGGTGACGTGCCACAAACCTGAATCCACCATCTTGGAAAAACCATCAACTAGGATGGGCAACTCCCAGACAGGGAAACAGCCGGCAGTCCCCAAGATGGATGGGGGAGGAGAGAAGTGCAGGAACAAAGTCCAACTCCAGACCCGATCCCCAAGGAGGGCTCTGGGAGGATTCACTGTGCCGGCGCAATGGGCACTGGTGCCCACCTCTAACAGGGATGAGAACGCAACACCAATGGTGCCACTTCCATCCCAAAAGGGGAAACACCCCATGCATCTGTATGGTCCCAATTCTCAAAAGTATGATAACGTAAAGAAAACCATAAAGATTATGTATATTGAAAAAATCAATCTATATGGTTAAGGAAACAACAACAATTAATAACTCTTCAGGAGAGGGGGAGAGAGAACGATCTGTAAGAAAGCATCCAACACTTCCCCCTTAACACCTTAGGCACATGCCCCTCCAGGGAGTAATCATACCATCTTTGGAAACAGCATTATGGGTACATAATTTTAATAGTTTATCCGTGGCAGGGGCTTAGTAAAGGAAACATCCTAGGGGAACAAAACATAGGAAAAATTAAATATTCTATATATAGGGCTTGAAGCTAATAGCTTCATTCATTGAGCCCTCAATTACCTTGAATTACTTCTCAATCCTCATACATGTGTCCAAAATGATAGACAGAAAAGGATAATGCACTCCAAGGATATTCCTCCAAATTAAATCATATAGGTTGTCATCATATATCAGCCATTGACACCAATGAGTTCATCAGCCCAATCCTTCCCTCGCTCAGGGTCACAGTGTTCCATCTATTAATAGACAAGACACCAAAGGATACAGAGATATATGGTTAAGGAAACAACAACAATTAATAACTCTTCAGGAGAGGGGGAGAGAGAATGGTCTCTCATCTCAAGAAAACATCTGACACCCCCCCCCCCTTAACACCTTAGGCACATGCCCCTCCAGTAAGTAATCATACCATCTTTAGAAACAGCATTATAGGTACATAATTTTAAATGTTTATCCATGGCAGTGGCTTAGTAAAGGAAACATCCTAGGGGAACAAAACATAGGAAAAATGAAATATTCTATATATAGGTCTTGGAGCTAATAGCTTCATTCAAGCCAGGATACTTGGTGGCTAATAACTTACATATACCCACGCAGGGGAGATAGCATGTGTCTGATTCTGAGGAATTTATAGAAATCCTTATTGTTGAGGTGGTAAGTGAGGCAGAAATCTTGAAAAGATGTAATGTGTGTTTTGCCTAATAGATCGTTTACAGATCAAATGCCTGCTGTGACCCAAGATTGCAGGTTGATGCCTCCAGATAAGAGTTCCAAGGATAGAAAAGTGAGATGTTGCAGAATGTTATGTGGTATGCCCAACAAGGAATGTACCAAGGAGTTTCATACTTGTATGATCGCTATTATTGTGTCAAGTAATGACTTAGTAGAAGAGCAGCAGAATAGGGAAAAACTCAAGATGAGTCTAAAATCCTTTTTCAGGGCCTGTGCTTCAATTTGTAGCCACAAGGTAGTGGGGGAAGTGGACTACCACTCTTCAGCTTGAGCTATGATTTTAGGTTTATAATACTTGATAATGTCTGCTGTTCCCATTCTAAATGCCTAGAGGTAAATAAAATATAATTTTGGATTGGAAGTTTTTTTTACCCCAGATGTAGTTATTCAAGATTGACTGGATGTGGCAGAGCTGTATCAGGAGGATTGGTAGATGCAATGTTCAAAATGAATATAGCATGTGAGGTAAAAGGAACATTTTGGAGAAGGCATTTCACTCTGCTAAGGAAGCTTGGTTAGAATAAAGAGGTTCAGAAAAGGTTTTTATTTTTGTTAGTAAAAATAAAAGGTTATAGGTTATAAGTAGGAGACATAAGCTTTATACATAGGTACTAAAACAAATAATATGTGATCCTCTGCGCTACTATGGGAAAATATCATATGTATCCAAATAACTTTGTGGAGAATGGCTGCAATACCTGATGAATTCACAATTTCACAATCATATATAATATAAAAGTGACATTGCGCTATTCTATAAATGTGAATATACAAAATAAGAAAAAATCACAAACAATAGTGGTAATAGTGACTGTGCAAATGATTGTGTGTGATAAACTAGTAATTCAAGTGTTCAAATCTTGATAAAATAGTCCTTTGATGTGACAGTAATCCCAAAGATTCTTTCTGCTTCAACCAACACCTCAGTGCTCACAGAACTCTCACCTCAAGGGTACATAACATGAGCTTTGTATTAGTCTCCAATATAAGTAAGATGGTCTGTCCTTCCAGGGACTCCTCTACTTATCCTCAGCTATAGATAGTGACTCCCATATAAGGATTAAGTAGACAAAGAACCTCCAATAGTGTATTACCATTAAAAAAGACCATTTATTAAACTTATATCTGCTTACATCTAAGTTCAGCAAGCTGCACTTGAAATGAATAAAAACAGCATAGTTTTCCGCCTCTTACGTCACTTCCGGTCTGCTTTGTGCTCCGGCCACACCCTACGCATTACATCACACCACGTGACTTCTTCAGGGAAACCGGATTGGTAGTTCAAACAACCAATTTATATACTGGGCACAGGAAGTGTATCAAGCGCCATTTTGTAGTAGATTGCGCTCAATATATCATTGCGGCCATTTTCCCTGTGTCTCATTCAATAGATAAAAAACAATAGAGGACCAAGTAAGCAATTAAAAGGTCAAGCACCATTTTGTTGTGGATTGCCCTCCAGATAATGCTGCTGCCATTTTCCCTGTGTTTCAATTAAAATATACACAATAGAGAACTAGGTGAACAATTTCATGGCCATTTGCCTGAGGATCTCAATTGATCGGCCATTTTCCCTGAGACACATGAATTAAATAACAAACTTTAATACAATTAGAACCGGACTCAAAATGTGCCAATTGGTATCAGACAAAGTAAAAGCTGATGGAACTAAATATTTCACAGGGTGTATAGACTAAATTAGTTAAAAATATATATAAAATCAATATAGACATTTCAATCTGTGCAAAGCAGCATCAGGGAGATTAATCAGATGATCAAACTAGATGAAATTCATTGACCTATAGTTGATAATAAAAATAGATATAGATTGTCAATCGGTTAAGCACACCAGAAATTACGTAGGAGGCTCACATATTTTTAAAACAAAAATAACATTTCCTAATAAATTTAATAGTATTACATCCCAATAGTAAGTAACTAAATTTAAGGATTAATGGGGCATGGCTTGGCGCGCGGAGGAGATGGCTGCTCACTGAGGAGGCTCTGAGACACACGCGGAGGTTCTAAGCCTAACACCCGACCTACAGCTCACAAATGCCGGGCAGAAAGCTTCACTGGACCCCCGGACCACGGACACGCCGAAACTCGGCTTCTGCCAACGCCAACATAGCTGAAATCTTCAGACACAAATCAGCAGCTCGCAGCGGGACCACGAGAAGCAAGATGGCGCTGACGCCACAGGAGGAAGGAGAGAGCGAGGACTCACTGTCAGCCACCGAAGACATCAGCAGGGGTAAGTCCAGACCGGATCACCCGCTCACGTTTGCAGACATGTCTGTGTTTGCTGTGGACATCAAAGCTACGTTTTCAGCCGTCATAACAGATCTGAAAACGAGCATGATGGTGATAAATGAAAAGATGGCGGCGGCCGAAAGTGCAGGCAGACAGAGGGACAAGGCGATTCATAAGTTGGAGATGGTATCTTCTAATCATATGCAGCACTTTATTAACATGAATAGACACATTGAAGACCTTGACAATCGGGGGAGGAGATGCAACATTAGGGTCAGGGGGATACCGGAATCAGTGGATCAGGATCAGATCACCACAGCACTCCGGAGAGTCTTCAACAGCCTGCTTGAGAGGTAGGAAGACACTGAAATCTGATGTTTGCAATATGACTCTTGTCACAGGTATCCTCATTATACATATTGTCACCCATGGGCTATCCTCCCCAAGAGGGATGAACACCTCTACAAGACTCATCTTAAGGGGTAATTCTGACAACACCCCACAACTTCCTGCACAACCAATATGCTCAGGATGCGGATACTGGCGCAAGCCCTGGAGGAGAATTGCCAAACCCAAGCCACATTTGACTGAGGGAATGGCACTGATCCCAGATGTGAGATGTGAAAGCAGATATGCCCTGGACGTGGCTCACTGTTACACCAACACCCCTCCCAAGATTCGTCGAGACCTCAGCTGTTAAGCACAAAAGTCTGCATAACTATGCGGGAACGAGGAGAGCGGCTGGGGGAGGGTCAATGGTGGTGAAGGTTGTTTTGTTCTCCCCCCCCCCCCTTTTTTTTTTCTCTTTCTGCCTGTACCGCCCTGAACCGATCTAGTCTGTTCAGTTTTGAAACGGATGTGCATTTAGTATGGGGACATACCCATGGAGGACAATTAATGTTACTTAACTAGATAATAGTTTGATAACATAATTGTTATAGTTATACCTGTGAGTTCATGTTTTCACGATTAGATCCGTTTTTATACATTACACATCCTGGTCGGGTGTGATCAATATAATATCACCGTTTTTATTAGTTGAACCACCGTGTGTGTCACGTTGAGACCGTTCTTATTTAGTTACCACAGTTCTCCAACCACTTGGAGCCTAGGCTACATCTAGCCGTGGTCACTTCCCGCCGACCCCGCAAATTCTACTTGACATTTATACTACGTCTGGGGGCACCTCTCCATTCGGGGCGGTTTAGTTGTTTTTGGAGAGTGACCCCCATTGTAATAACTTCCCGCTGATCTCTCTTTTCTTCCTATTCATCCTCTCTTCTTCTTTCTCTATTCTCTTTTTTTTTTTTCTCTAAGACACCTGTTTGTTTAGCAGAGGGAGGGCGCCCGCTCGGACCACTAGAGAGATTTTATTCCCGAGCGGAGTTCCAGTGTCAAACCTCACATAACAGTTTTGTCTTTACAGATCCAGATTCCGGCCATCTCCTCCTCTGCCGCCACCATGGTATACTCATCGCTGGGGAACCGACCCCTTGTGATTTCTCTTAACATCAGAGGTTTAAAAATCCCCGAGCGACGTTCCACCCTGCTGAGAGAACTTAAAAAAGGTAAACCTCAATTTGTGTTTCTACAAGAGACCCACTTTAAGATGAACAACATTCCCAAATTAATATCCCCACAGTTCCCGAGAGCCTTTCACGCCACAACAGCTGACTCTAAGTTGAAAGGGGTCACGATACTGGTGGGCAGAGACACACTAACCGAACAGTTAAACTAACCGAACAGTTGTGTGATCCTGAGGGCAGATTCGTGTTTCTGAAGGGTTCATACAATGACTTCCCATTGACCCTGGCCAATGTGTACTTCCCCAATAAGTCTCACATCACTTTTTGCCAGCACATTGTGGAGAAGCTACAGGAGTTTGCCAGTGGATGCATTATACTAGGGGGGGATTTTAACGTACCTCTAAATCCACTTTTGGATACGTCCAACGGTAGGACTTGCATTACCTATAAAATCTTGAAAAAGATTAAATCACTCCTGCACAAACTCCAGTTGGTAGACTCCTGGCGCTTCCTGAATCCTGATGGTAGAGACTACACCCATTTCTCGGTACCGCATAATAGATATGCACGCTTGGATTACATATTTGTCTCACAGAGAGATCTATCGAAAATCTCCGCTGCGAAAATAGGCGCCCAAACAATATCGGATCATGCACCTATTTCGTTAACGCTGGACCTGAAGAACACAAATAGACAACAACCGACATGAAGACTGAACACGTCCTTACTGACAGACCAGACACTCCTTCCAGTACTTACGAGAAACATCACTGATTTTTTCAAACACAATAACACGCCTGGGGTAGACCCCCTACTAGTGTGGGAAGCGCATAAATGTACCATACGAGGAGTTCTGATAGAGATGGGTTCTAGACGTAAAAAGGAAAGAGACGCCCAGATTAGAAAATTACTCACCCAAATTGAGTCACTGGAACTGTTACACAAACAATCTCTCTCGGAGGCCTCAGCCAAGAGCCTCCTAGAGGCAAGGAAAGAATTACAGCAGATACTCCATGCTAAGGTCAAACGGATGCTTTTCTTTAAGAGGCGGCTCTATTATGAGTCAGGCGACAAAGCTGGGAGGTTCTTGGCGAGGGCCCTGAGAGAACAAAACTAAATTAATCAGATAGCTGGAATCAGATCTAAAGAGGGAAAGCTGGAGGTAGCATCTGAGGCAATAGCAAAACACTTCCATGCTTTCTACACGAAGCTCTATAACCTGCCCCCACAACATAAACACCCACAAATGTCGGGGGACAGAGCACAAATCATACAAGATTACATACTAAATAGTGGACTCCCAACCTTGCCTACGGAGGATACAGATCTACTAGAAGCCCCAATCACATCAGAAGAAGTTAAACAGGCCATCAAATTAATAAAATCGGGCAAGAGCCCGGGCCCTGACGGATATTCCGCCACCTATTACAAATCCTTTATAGAGATTCTAGCTGAACCCTTAAAAGATGCCCTGAACTCCTTATCCAAGCCAAGATGTGTTACTCCGGGTTTCCTTTCAGCACACATCACGGTTATACCGAAAGATGGCAAGAACCCCGAGGAGTGTGCTAGCTACCGTCCCATCTCTTTGCTGAACCTCGATGTCAAGTTGTTCGCAAAGATTATAGCACTGAGGATGGGGCCGTTGCTTTCAAAACTAATTGGTTTGGAACAGGTGGGCTTTATGCCAAACAGGGAGGCCAGAGACAATGTAACTAAGGCACTCTTGCTAACACAGGCTGTTAGACAGCGGAAGATCGAGGGCTTTCTCCTCTCAACAGATGCGGAGAAGGCCTTTGATCGCGTAGCATGGGACTTCATGCTGGCGGTATGTGGAAGGGTGGGTCTAGGACCAAGCATGCTGAATTGGATCTCAGCCCTCTATCAGGATCCGACAGCGGAACTAAAAATAAATGGAATACTTTCAGAAAAAGTATACATTAAAAACGGGACTAGACAGGATTGTCCCTTATCGCCCCTACTATTTATTCTCTCACTAGAGCCCTTTATCAAAACAGTGCAAAAGAATACCACAAAGTCAGAGGCTCTGAACCTCTCCCTTCCAGACAACCTGCTCACGTTGATACAGGTGAACTCGACATTTAAGTGGGATAAGACCAAACTAAAATATTTGGGGATATGTCTTACGCCATCTCTAAAATCTGCCTTCGAGAGAAATTTTGTGACCTTTCTTAAAAACTGTGCGAAAGATCTAACAAATTGGAATGAGAAGTTCTTTTCCTGGTTCGGTAGAGCGGCCATAGTAAAAATGGTCATATTGCCCAAATTCCTGTATCTAACCCGCTCGTTACCGATAGAGATTCCTCAGAAATTTTTCAAAGAACTTAATACAATGGTCACGAGATTTCTCTGGCAACATAAAAAACCCAGAATCAAACTAGCCACCCTGGTCAAACCCAAAGACCTAGGAGGAATTCAATTCCCGAACTTCCGCAGATATTATCAGGCTTCACACATAACCAGAATCATAGATTGGCATTGCCATGACTCGATGAAGGACTGGGTCGCACTAGAGACAACGCTTGCCATGCTTCCGCCTAAATACTTACCCCCGTCGTCCTTCTTTCATAACACTACCTTACGCCATCCGGACACATCCGATCACCAGCACGACGTTGAAGATCACTACCCTGTTAGCTAAACATAAAAAGTTGACCACAATACCTAGCCCTCTAACGCCTTGGCAGACAATCCGGACTTCATTCTAGGTCTACAAAACCCGACTCTCAAGACGACTCCGGCGGGTGATCCCCTGCTGGCAGGGGACTGCTATACTGAAAATAAATTCAGAGACTGGCTGTCTTTTAAGACAGAAATAGGACTTCCGGTTCCGGCGCCGCATGGAGTAGCTGTCTCTCCTCACAGCTCCCGCAACCAGGACATAAAACCTGCCTATAAAACCGGCCCTGAAGCCCGAATCAACCCTCGGCCACCTCAGGCACCTGTACCCAACACATGGACCGGTTCGTGGAAGTCCGCGGCCCCCGATCCAATACGGCCCAAACGGCGCCGCCGCCACAGCCGCAAATTGAGGCCCCGGCTTCGGCCTACACGGACCAGCAATCAGACGCACACCCAGCAGATATGGAAGTAAGTGGCAGCGCAGCCCCTCACGCATCTCCACAAGCTCCCCAAGCTCAGCCAAAACCCCAAGACGCCTCTCCTCTAGCCCCTCTCTCCCAGGCCTTTCAAACGTCGGCCTCCACTCCACAGCATACAGGGGACCATAACACAGAGCGCATCGCACAAGCAGTTGCAGCCCTCCTGTCCCCCATGATTGCAACATCTGTGGAGAGAGCTGTAAATGCAGGGATGAAACAAATTAAAGCCCAGCTAGGAGAGCATAACACCAGGCTACATGATCTGGAACACCGCCTTTCCAGTATGGAAGAAGAGATGTACCAAGCCCAAGCCACGGAACAGACGCAGGACAAGACAAACCAATACATAATACAAAAACTCGACGATTTGGAGAATAGGTCCAGAAGGAGCAACCTGCGATTCGTGGGGTTACCCGAATCGCTACAATCATCTGCTCTAACAGACTTTTGCTCCCATCGCATCCCTGAAGCACTAGGCTTAACAGGCCCCTGCGCGGTGGAACGCGCCCATAGAATGGGACCATATAATGAAGAGCGCAAGAGCCCTCGCCCCATCATTGCCAAATATCTAAACTACGCAGACAAAGCCCTCATTCTCCAAAAATTTAGACAAACCCGCACACTCCAAATTGATGGTGTGAAAGTCCTGATCTTTGCCGATTACTCCATCGAGGTCTCCAAGAAACGCAAAGCCTTCCAACAGATATGCACAGAACTCTTCAAGCAACAAATCAAATTTACTCTAGCATTCCCAGCCACCCTACGCCTCAAATCTCCCAATGGTGACCAGTTATCCTTCCAGGATCCACCAGAAGCGGAAGCCTACGTGCGATCGTTACTCTCCAACAACCAACAGCACACCCCCTCCAAGGGCACCCCACTCAACCGCTCCCTGGACCAACGGAGCCCACGCAAAGACTCTCCCAAACGCTTCAGATCCTCATTTCCGGAACAGCATCGCTTCACTCCTCGCTGAACTGTAACTCGCATCCGCAACCGCGGGCTTCCCAATTTATGGGCAATTCCCCAACTTGCCCCCACTCAGGTCTTTTTTCTTACCCTCCTTCCACGGTATCACGTAATGTATAACGCTATATTTGTTATGATTGGCTCTCAGTTCTAAGAGGCATTGTTATATTGTTCTTTTCTCCTTTCCAGAACAATATTTGTTTTGAAAACAGTTTTCTTACACGGCTATGTCCTCCTGGCTTCACTGTGTACGGCAACATGCAACTCCCCCCCCCAAAGTTTCTACTTTCTACCCTCAAATGCATGCACAGAATTCTGTCACCCTTCCACGGGCTTTTCGGGCCACACTCCGTAACTGTCCTGTTATGGGAGCTGACCTACACAGTGAACCCATGCGGAAAAAAGCGAAGTGCTTAGGTTTAATGGTTATGTTACTCCCAATGTTACTTCCCCTCCATGGTCTACCTCCCCCCTCCTTCTACCCCCCTCCACGGGACCCAAACCATCTTCCCCATACATCCAATGTGACTCTTGACCATTATGTAAATAGCACGAATCCTACTATAGCTGGTGTCTTAACCCATCATACACAAATTGGTAAATTGACAACATCTGCCCATACCCCTCACAACCCCCCCCTAACATGAAAATAATTTCCTGGAACGTAAAGGGTCTCAGATCCCCTCAAAAAAGAATGAAAATTCTCAGGCATCTTAAACGGCTCAAAACAGATATAGCCCTACTCCAGGAATCACACCTGCTGGCCTCAGACTTCCACCGTATGCAGAAGCTCTGGGTTGGCACTGTTCTAGGATCTGAGGCAGCAGGACGCAAAGCTGGTGTCCTCCTACTCATTCACAAAAATCTCCCCTGCTCAATCCTGTCGACAAAAACTGACCACCAGGGCCGCCTGCTCACCACACATGTCAAAATAGGCTCCAAAGAGCTCATAATCACAAACGTTTACGCCCCTAACAGCCCCAACAAACAGTTCTACTCCGAGCTCTCCAGTTGGCTTCTAGAAAACACTCACCTCCCCCACCTGATCGGAGGGGACTTTAATGACACCCTTCATCCGATAGACGACAGATCCTCATCAAAAAGTCCAAACCCACGATCCACCGCTCCAGCCCCTACCCTCTTCGCAAACACCATGGACTCTATCCATATCCAGGACCTTTGGCGCCTCTCCCACCCAACAGACAGGGAATTTACATTCTACTCCAACCCTCATAAAATATTCACAAGGATTGACTACTTCTTTGGCTCCGACAACTTAATCCCTTTCCTCCAGAACACCACCATTCATGACATAACTATCTCCGACCACGCACCTATAGAAGTAACTCTCGACAATCTAAACCTACCCCCACACCCCAACATCTGGCGATTTCCTTCTTTCCTCCATAACAACACTGATTTCCAACAATACATGTCCGATGCATGGACGGAATACTCCTCCAACAACGCCCCCCATTTACACGACCCCAACCTTTTTTGGGACGCCGGTAAAGCCTACCTAAGAGGCCGTATCATCTCCTACGCAACCTCCTTTAAACGCAACACCCTGTCTAAATACAAAGCAGCCAGCTCACGCCTACACCAGGCACAACGAGCTCTATATACCTCAGACTCCCCAGCCAACCGAATGGAATGGCAGGCAGCTAAGAGAGACTTCGACACGTGGGTAAACACCCTTGAACACACCAAACAGGCCCACTTAGAAGCCTCTTTCCACAAATTTGGAAACAAAGCAGGCAAACTCTTATCCAGACTGTGCAAAGGCCCTTTCCGCCCCACCCACATTACATCACTCCGCGACAGTACAGGCACCCTTCAATCCACTCCACAAGCCATTAACAAAGTTATGCAACAATTTTACTCTACACTTTACGCCACAGATCCCATAGATACACAAAAAGCACGCGCTTTTTTAGGAAAAACAAGCTTACCCAAGATCTCTTCACTACAACTAGAAACCCTTAATGCCCCCATAACCCCCACTGAAATATCAACAACCATCCGCCACTTGACTCTCTCCAAAGCCCCTGGCCCGGACGGCTTCACTAGTGAATTTTATAAGACTCTCCAACCCCTTCTAGAACCCACCCTCCTCCAAGTATACCGGAATATCTGGTCAGGGGGTACGTATTTACAGTCAGGGAACCAAGCTCTTATAAAACTACTATCAAAAAAGGGCAAAGACCCCCAAGAACCAGGCTCATACAGGCCCATATCCCTTCTCAACCTAGACGTGAAAATTCTCTCCAAAATTATAGCCACTAGGCTGGCTGACATTGTCCCTTCCCTAATCCACCCCGCTCAATCAGGCTTCGTAAAAGGTAGAACCGCCACCCTCAATATTCGTAAAGTCATGATGGCCCTAGAACACGCACTCCATCACCCAAACACCAACCACGCCATTATCACATTAGACGCAGAAAAGGCCTTCGATAATGTTAGCTTCGACTGGCTCTTTATGACAATGTCAGAAATGGGATTCTCTGGCCCCTTCCACCATCTCATCACTGCCATGTACACAGCCCCATCAGCAAAATTAGTGGTAGCAGGCCTCATGTCAGAAGAATTTCGCCTTCACAAGGGCACACGCCAAGGATGTCCTCTATCCCCACTCCTCTTTAACATCGCCCTAGAACCCCTGTCTAGATATTTAACACTAACAGCCCCCTTACATGGCATAAAAATAGGCACACATGACCTACGTACCTCTCTATTTGCGGATGACGTTCTCATATTCTCGGCCAACCCCCCCTCTGATATGTTAACCATCAAAAAGGTGTTTGATGAATTTCGCTTGTGCTCCGGCCTACGCATTAACTACAGCAAAAGCGAAATTCTCCCCATAGGCACACACTCTGTACCACAATGGGCCCAAAAATCTATCTTCCCAGTCGCGAAATCCCATATCACATATTTAGGGATAAAAATAGGAAAGCTCCCCTCCTCGTTATATCATTTAAATTACCCTCCTCTGCTGTCGAAAATATCTCAAGAATTAAATGCCTGGATGGAACTGCCCCTCTCGCTCTTGGGAAGATGCCACCTAATAAAAATGGTCAGTTTCGCAAGATTACTATACCCACTACAAACTATTCCTTTACTACTTCTTCACAAAGATGTATCTTTGCTCAACTCCTCCTTATCCAAATTCTTATGGCGAAACAAAAGACCACGCATAGCTCTAAAAAAACTATATCTTCCCAGGCGCGAAGGGGGCATCAGTTTACCGCACATTAGAATGTACAATTTAGCATGTTTGCTTAGAACCAGCATAGATTGGATAACGCAATCCTCCCGCTATTCAAACTTCTCCCTGGAATCGGACATGGCCCATCCCTACTCGCTAGCAGGTCTCCTCCACTGCAGATGGAAGGCAGTCCCCCCCCCTCACCAACATAATCTACTGTTGAGAGACACAGCGGTGGCTTGGAGAGAAGCTAGAAAAATACTAAAGATATCCCCTTTCGTGTCATCTCATCTCCCGATTCAAGGAAACCCAGCCTTCCCACAGGGACTAGACCACAAACCTTTCAAAATATGGGAACGGAAAGGCCTAACAAAATTCTCCTCCCTTTGCAACATTCAGACGGGTCGACCACTGCCTTTTGCCAACATTGCCGAATCCTTCGCTCTTCCCACCTCACATTCTTTCCATTATGGGCAATGCATCAGCTTCCTAAAGGAGACATGTATACAAGCAGAGAAAAGGTTTCCGACAAACATCATAGACCAAATGATATCAAACAACTCATACAAAACCTCAGACATTTACAAACCCCTCCTACTCAAATCATCTCCATCTCTCTCAACATCATCAATAACAAACTGGACCAAAGACTTCCCAGACCCCAACCTAGTGGAAAAAATCGTGCAAGGCCTCAACTCCGTACAACAGCTTACACCCAATGAAGTTTGGAGAGAAACGCAATTAAAAATAGCCCACAGAGCTTATATGCCCTTTTCATCGTCAAAGACGGACACTAGCAAAGCCCTTTGCCCACTATGCCACCTCCGGAAACCTACCCTAGCTCACCGCTTCTGGAGCTGCTCATACATTTCAACTTTTTGGGACCAAGTTCTTGCCTACATATTCGAAGTGACCCTATTAAAATTACCCAAAGACCCGCTACTCCTCATATTCGGCTACTGGGATCCTCTACTCCTACCCTGGTCAAAACTCGCCAACAGCGACACAAGCCCCTCAGGAAATTTGAAAATCAACGCCCCACACAAAGGGTGGCTCCTAACCTGTCTCCTAATCGCAAGAAGGACTATCTTAAAACATTGGATATCTCCACCCCACCCCAACATCGCCCATGTCAAAAGAGAGCTTCTACATCTACTCATCAAAGACCGCATTAACACAGACTTCAAACAGAAAACCTCCTCAGACCGCTTCCACTCTAAATGGCACACCTTTATGCTCTCATCTCTTTCTCAAGAAGAAATAGCAAATATGAACCAATCCACCTTCTCCTACCACGACACCTACCAGCAGCTACGAAATAAAAAAATCCTCCCATAAGAGGTGTCTCCCTGAACCATCCTTACCATCCGGACCGCTACGTGAGCCACTCAACTCACAAATCCAAGATCATCAGCAGTCCCACATGTAACCTAAAGTCTACCAGCTATCTTACTCGCAAAATGTTTCGCAATATGGCACAATGTCTATGACCAACCGGACACTATACCCTCACAAACTGTCACTCTCTCTTTCATCTCATGCCCCCCCCCCCTCCCACCCCTTCCCTGGTTTTGAGTTCCTATCACACCTACAGGTATTTGATTGATATTAAATAAGTTAGTACTCGCAGAAATAGTAATAATTGGTTCCATCCAGGCTTCCACCACATTACTCTATTATTACTACTAGGTTTGGGACCTGTATAATCTGCATAATCGTGTACCGAACTGTATCCCATATCTGTGAATGTACAAGTACATCAAACTATCTGTATACATCAAAATATCTATATACATCAAAATATCTGTATACAACACTGTATTTTATACCTTCTATTATATGTTTGAAAAGCGAAATAAAAACTTTTTGAAAAAAAAAAAAAAAAAAAAGACAGAAATAAACCGGCCCCAACTGAAGCAATGGACATACTTCCAGATAAGAAGTTATTTAGGTAACATTAAAGAACCTCAGACACTAAACAGACCCCTGACGGCCTTGGAGTCAGTCTGTCGGGAGGGGAATCCAATTGAAAAGGCTACCTCTGTTGCATATGTGTGGTTGAGTCGCTCGGGGGCAGATACGTCAGACGGGCACAGGAGGAGATGGTGGGAGGAACTTGAAATGGAGATTTCAGACAAACAATGGAGGTACGTTGCTATTCTAGCGCATAAATGTTCCATAAGCACAAAACTGCAAGAGACAAATTACAAACTCCTGACCCACTGATATAGTACACCTGAGAAATTACACAAATGGGACACACAAAAACCGGACACATGCTGGAGATGTCTCTCTGAGAAAGGCACACTAGCCCATATATGGTGGTACTGCCCCAAAATCGAACCATACTGGAATGAAGTAAAGACCTTAATTAAAAAAATTACAGAAACTAGAGTGGAGCTGACCCCAGCATGTTGTCTACTACATTTGTCCAATTCCTCTTTTAAACGCTACAAACGCTCATTGACGATTCATCTCCTCAATGCAGCTAAATCTCAAATTCCCCTGCACTGGCTGTCTACGTCTACTCCCTCTATTAGGGATTGGATGTCGAACGTTAGTGAAATCCACGAAATGGAAGACACACTGGCCCAAGACAAAGGCCATATTGAACGATTCCATAAAACGTGGCAGCCTTGGCTGATTTTCAAATACTCTGCAGATTTCCCTACCTGAATTAGGGGTGGGGAGGACGCTGGAACCTTAGGCGGGTGCCTTACCTCTGTACCTTATATGTGTCCTTCACCCCATTTTCTCCTACTCCACTTTTACTCACTTTTTTCTCTACATCTACTTCCTTATTCCTCTCTTGCTGACCTTTAACGCATCTCTTCACTGGAATATACCTACATTACATGTACTTCTCCCTTAGGCGCGAGTAAGACTGTCTCAGATAGCTACAGAAACCTTACTTTTACATGTTATCAATAATAAATGCTCTGAACACTTGAAAAGATGTTTCTGTCGCAGTGGATAGCGCAGTGTAGATAGAAATATTATACTTCATACAGACACAAAGTTAACTCAGTGGAAATAGCCTTAGATTTTTTGGTGTTTGATAAGTAATGAGACCTCTGTACGAGTTTTACACTAATGCCGCGTACACACGGTCGGACTTTTCGTCTACAAAAGTCCAACGGACGCTGACGGACTAAAGCTGGCTGGTAATCCGATCGTGTGTGGGCTTCTCCGGACTTTCAACGTACTTTTTTAGCCTCAAATCCGACGTACTTTAGATTTGAAACATGCTTCAAATCTTTAAGTCCGCCGCAAGTCCGCCGCAAGTCCGCCGGAAGTCTGCCGGAAGTCTGTCGGACAGGCTGTCTGACTTTTGTAGACGAAAAGTCCGACCGTGTGTACGCGGCATAACAGTTCATTCTGTAAAAGACGAAAAGTACGCAGTTGCACCTGCGAAATTTGCAATGTACAGTGTATTTCTATGTTTCTCTCTTTCTTTCAATAAACTTGAAATGAAAAAATTTAAGGATTAATAGTTACTAATAATGCAGTTAAGGCTGAATTCAACATTTAAACCTTCCGCTGTTAGGGTCCTCATAGTGTCTATTCACTTAGATTATTTTTGACTCAAGACCCTAATTTTATGACTTCCGCTCCAAGCTTTGTTATGCCTTTCTATACCCCAAAATTGGAGGTGTGCTGAATTTTTATTGTGGACCAATGCAAAATGCCTAGATACGCTGTGTTTAGGAAATCCTTTGATAATATTTTGTATGTGTTTGATCTCATAATTTAAGGGCCCTTTTTGTTCTTCCTACATACTGTAATTTACAAGAACATTCTAGGACATACACTGCTCCCTCAGTATTACAACTAATACAATCTTTAATAGGATAAACACTTCCTGTACATGTAGCTTCAAATTCTGTTTTTCTTTTGGGGTTTATTCGAATGTTAGCAGGCATAACAATATTTGCAATGGAAGAAACCTTTCCCAGTGAAGAAAGTGTAATTTATTTTTGGTGGTGGCTCAAATACATTTTTAACTATTGAGTCTGCCAAAGTTGTTGCACGTTTATAGATGAAGGTGGGGTTTTTTCTGGTAAAATACTCTGTAGATGTCTCAAGAATGAGAATAAATCAAGAATAAAAGCAGGAGATTCTAGTGGTTGTTTGTTTATGAACTTTCTTTTTACCATGTATCATAGATACTCTATCCATATCTTTGACAGATTATTTTTGATTTTGTATGAAATGTTTTTTTTTACCCAAGATAAAGTTATAGCGTTGGTGAGGTAGACTTACCCCATTTCAGCGGAATGCATTGTTTAGCTGCATTTATGAGATGTAAGGCAAGAGATTTGTGATATGTGGAATTTGGCAGTAAGGAATGGTGTACTAGGTATTGCGCAGGTGTGAAATCTAGGTTGACACCAAGAAGATCTTTCAATCGATTGGGAAAATCAAGACACCATACACCGAGCTGGATATCCAGAAATACAAATGTATTATACCATTTTACATGTTATATAGGGCAACAATCATTATACATCGTAAGGGGCAGACTAAGGGGCGGTCCCTTCGTTTATCCAATCACAAGAGTACAAGTATCACAAGTTATATAACACAAGTTACATTTTATATGACATATATGTATTTGCATAATATTCTGCTCAGTGACGTGCCTAAAAAGTACCTAAAATGTCCTTTGTCTAAATATACCGTCTTAGCTTGAATTCCGGGAAAATGAATAATATGGGAATACCCTTTTAAGATAGTCTCGGTCATGTACCATTGGGCTTTAGGCCCAGATGTGCGGTGAGCTAGCTAGCTACTAGCTAGTTCCCTTATAACTATTAAAAGGTTTTACATCGCAAGTACTTCCCTATTTTGCAGATAGCTTGCTAGTAAATTTCCATTTGACATTATAAAAAGCCTTGCGATAGCATTTCATATAGCTTGTATCAAAAGTTCAGGCCCCTTATCTAAAGTATATAGTGAACCAAAGTGCAGCCATTTTCCTTACAATCCCTCCTTTGATCAGGGAGGATTTCATTCTCCCTGATCACTAATTCTTTAATGCTTGGAGTACCAGGTTTGTTCTGTGTAGAACATAGTCGTGGCTTCCTCAGGCTCAATGTAGAACATGGCCATGGTTTCCTTAACCACTTCCCGCCCGGTCAATAGCATATTGACGTCCGGAAAGTGGTTGAGTTATCCTGACTGGGCATCATATGATGTCCAGCACCAGCAGGATAAAATGCCGGCGCGTGCCCGCGGGAGCGCGCAGCACGGCGATCGGTGGCGGCGCGTGTCCCTCGGACACAGCGCTTCCCCGATCTAGGTAACCAGCCAATTCTATTGGCTGTTTACCCCGTGATCGGCTGTGTCAAAGTCACAGCCGATCACCTGTCACAATAAACTCGGCGGCGCGCTCCCTGCGCGCCGCCGAAGGCATCCAGAGTAGTGATCGAGGAAGGCGAGTGTCCCTTGGACACAGCACTTCCCCGATTGGTAAACAGCCAATGAAATTGGCTTTTTACCAGGTGACCGGCTGTGTCCAATCACAGCCTGTCACAAATGTAAACAAAATAGTAGCTGTTACTATCTGATCCCTGCTCTCTCCTCACACACCGATCGTGAGAGGAGAGAGCAGGGATCAGTGAGTGAATCAGTGTCTGTCTGACATAACTGTATTGTTCTGTACTGTGCACAACACGCCCCCCCCCAATAAAGAGGACCTGTCACATAGCCCAGCCAATCAGCCCATCTGTCAATCAGCCCATCTGTCAATCAGCCCATCTGTCAATCAGCCCATCTGTCATTCAGCCCATCTGTCAACCAGCCCATCTGTCACAGGCCCACCGCCATTGGTACCGCCACACAGGCTACCAGTACCGCCATCGGTACCGCCACACAGGCTACCAGTACTGCCATCAGTACCACCACCAGTAACGCCACTAGTACCTCCATCAGGCCCACCATTTATACTGCCACACAGGCCGCTACCAGTATCGCCACTAGTGCCGCCATCGGTACCACCACCACCCGTACCACCGTCAGTACCGCCATCGGTGCCACCACCACCCATACCGCCACCTGTACCGCCATCACCACCTGTACCGCCACCACCACCCGTACCGCCATTGGTACCACCACCACCTGTACCGCCACCGGTACCGCCACCACCACCTGTACCGCCACCACCACCTGTACCACCACCACCACCTGTACCGCCATCGGTACCACCACCACCAGTACCGCCACCGGTACTGCCACCACCACCTGTACCGCCACCGGTACCACAATCACCACCTGTACTGCCACCACCACCTGTACCGCCATCGGTACCATCACCATCCGTACCACCACCAGTACCGTCACCACCACCACCACCACCCATACCTCCATCGGTACCACTACCCATACCGCCATCTGTACCACCACACAGGCCCGCCAATAAGAATTGCCATAATGTCACAAAGGGTTTACACACCTGAGGAGGCATATGAGATTCTTGCCATGTCGGATGATGGGAGCAGCGGGGAGCTCACATCATCTGGTTCGGAATACGAGCCAGTGGAGGATAGTGGATCAGAGTCCGAGTCCGCGGAGGAAACCGTCCCTCCCAAAAGACTGAGATCAGGACCAAGATCAGGACCAAGATCAGGAGATCTGCCCACCACCAGCAGCGCCAGACCCCAGGAAGAGGAGCCCAGTACAAGCACTGGAATTACCACCAGCAGCGCCAGACCCCAGGAAGAGGAAGAGGAGCCCAGTACAAGCACTGGAATTACCCACCCGACCCGAAGAACCCAGCCCCAGTCCTACCTTCCCGATGCCCTGGCAAACCCCTTATGGTTGCCTGCCAACTCAGGACCTGCTATCATCCCCCCTTTCACCGCACAGCCAGGTGTGCAGCCCGACACTACGAATTTTTCTGAATTCGATTATTTTTCTTTATTTTTCCCCCAAGATTTTCTGCAGAATATGGTGGATCAAACGAATTTATATGCATCCCAATTTATTGCTGCCAACCCCAATTCTTCCTACGCCCGTATGTTCCAGTGGCGATGTGTCACACTGGATGAATTTAAAATGTTTTTGGGCCTAACTTTTAATATGGGGCTTACAAAAAAGAATGAAGCCCATGCATATTGGTCCACCCACCCCATCCAACACATGCCCATATATTCCGCTGTCATGTCCAGGACAAGATACGACATGATTATGCGTTTTCTCCACTTCAGTGACAATTCCCAGTGTCCTCCCCGAGATCATCCCAACCATGACAAATTGTTCAAGATACGCCCCCTAATCAATTCCTTTTCCCAGCGATTCAGAGAAGTTTTCATCCCAGACCAAAAAATTTGTGTGGACGAGTCCCTCATACATTTCACTGGCCGACTGCACTTCAAGCAGTATATACCAAGCAAGAGATCCAGGTATGGAGTGAAGTTAAATAAATTATGCGATCGAGCCACTGGATATGTCTTCACATTCCGGATCTACGAAGGCAAAGATTCCCAGCTCCAGCCCCATGATTGCCCCACATATATTGGAACCAGTGGGAAAATTGTCTGGGAGCTGGCATACCCCCTATTCGACAAAGGATACCATTTATATGTCGACAACTACTATACCAGCCTGCCCCTTTTTCATCAACTTTATAATAAAAAACCCCGGCCTGTGGTACCTTAAAAAAAAACGTAAGGGATTCCCACAAAATCTGCTGGCAAAAAAATTAAGAAAGGGAGAATCGGCATTCATGAGGAATGAGGAGGTGTTGGCCATGAAGTGGAGGGACAAGAAAGATGTCCACATGCTCTCTACCATCCACAATGACACCGTGGTGGAGATCCAAAGAAGACGCGGCCCCATTGTAAAGCCCGAATGTGTCCACGACTACAATATATATATGGGGGGGTGGATTTAAACGATCAGATGCTACAGCCCTACTTATCAAACAGAAAGTCCCGTTACTGGTACAAGAAAGTTGCCTTTCACCTTTTTCACATGGCCCTTTTTAATTCGTTTGTCTGCTACCAAAAAGCAACTCAAAACCAACAAGTCACCTACCTCAAGCATTTTGAATCGATCGTCACTGCCCTCATTTACCAACAAGGTCCCGCCCCAGGAAGCATTCGCTCGGATGCTGTGAGTAGACTTCACGAGCAACACCTTCCCTATAGCATTCCCCCCACAGAATCTGGAAGAAGACGCCAAAAGAAATGCCGTGTATGCAGCAGAGGAGGAGTAAGAAGAGATTCCAGCTATTATTGTCCCCAATGTCCCTCCCAACCTGGCCTGTGCATCGGAGATTGCTTCAGAAATTATCATGCATTCATCCAATATTAGTTCCCTGTATTATTACCAGACTGCCATTTCCCCATTTGCCTGCTACCATGTTAATTAACTGACCCTGGCCTGTTTACCGACGATGTCTTTGCTTGCCGTTTCTGCACGTTTCTGACTTGCATGTGTACCAACCTCAGCCTGTTTACTGACGATGCCTCTGCCTGCTGATTTAAACCACGTTTCTGACTTGCATGTGTACCAACCTCAGCCTGTTTACCGACGATGCCTCTGCCTGCCGATTTAAACCACGTTTCTGACTTCCACGTGTACCGACCTTGGCCTGTTAATTGACCATGTTTTTGCCTGCCACTTGGACTGATCTTTTGGCCATCTACTTTAGTGCACAGGGGTCTCACATATGTGAGGGGCTTCAGAATAGCGTTCTGAGTAGAGAAAAACAGTTTTTCGTTTTCTGTGCTCCCAGAACAGGGTCTGGTTGCCCGGAGGCTTCAAAGCGATTTGGGTGGGAGAAGCCTCTACCCCTGTCCCCCTGGCCCTAAGCTTGATGGTCCTTTCTGCTGCCTGGACCAATACTTTGGCTGTGCTGACCATATTGCTGCCTGTAAAGACCCATGACATTATGGACCATGTTTCTTCCTGCTGTTTGGACCAATACTTTGGCTGGGTTGACCATATACCTCCCTGCTGCCTCTACTGACTTTGGACAGTATTTCTGCAGGGACACCTCTGCCTGCTACCTGGACCTGTGCTTTGGCTGTGCTCTGGCTGTGCTCTGGCTGTGCTCTGGCTGTGCTGACAGTATCTCTGCCTGTATGAACTATGGACAGTATTCCTGCCTGCTGCCTGGATGATTGCTTTTGCTGTCGCTGACCTCATTCCTGCCTGCTGCCTGGACCGATGCTCTCCTCTGTGGACCACTGCACTTCTAAAACCACAGGTAATCTTTTGTTATTTGGTATGTACCTGCTATGTGTTAGAAATATGAAGGGCCTGCAAAAATGTGATCGGTAGTCAGAAAATTATATGTGTAATTAATGCTGCTAGAATGCCTGAAGGTGCTACTTGGATTTTGAGCCTCTGTATGTGGCTAGGCTGTGTAAAAGTCTCAAACATGTGGTATCGCCATACTCAGGAGGAGTAGCAGAATGTATTTTGGGGTGTCATTTTTGCTATGTACATGCTATTGCATTATAAATATCTTATAAATGGACAACTTTGTGTAAAAAAATGCATTTTCATTTTTTTTCCACATTTTCCAAAAACTTCTGGAAAAAAATGAACCGTTCAAAAGACTCATTATGCCTCATAGATTATACGTTGGGGTGTGTGCTTTCCAAAATGGGGTCATTTTGTGGACAAATTTAATTGTCCTGGTGCTCCAGCGCCTTCAAAAGTGTAATAGGTGGTTGAGAAAGGATATGTGCAATTTATGCTTGTAGAACGCCTGAAAGTGCTACTTCAGTGTTGGCCCTTTGTATGTGGCCAGGCTGTGTAAAAGTCTCACACATGTGGTATCGCTATACTCAGGAGGAGTAGAAGAATGCATTTTGGGGTGTCATTTTTTCTATGTACATGCTATGTGTTAGAAATATCTTATAAATGGACAACTTTGTGTAAAAAAAATGCATTTTCATTTTTTTTCCACATTTTCCAAAAACTTCTGGAAAAAAATGAACTGTTCAAAAGACTCATTATGCCTCATAGATTATACGTTGGGGTGTGTGCTTTCCAAAATGGGGTCATTTTGTGGACAATTCACTTGTTCTGGTGCTCCAGGGCCTTCAAAACTGTAACAGGTGGTTGAGAAAGGATATGTGCAATTTATGCTTGTAAAACGCATGAAAGTGCTACTTCAATGTTGGGCCTTTGTATGTGGCCAGGCTGTGTAAAAGCCTCACACATGTGGTATTGCCATACTCAGGAGGAGTAGAGGAATGCATTTTGGGGTGTCATTTTTGCTATGTACATGCTATGTGTTAGAAATATCTTATAAATGGAGAACTTTGTGTAAAAAAAAATGCATTTTCATTTTTTTTCCACATTTTCCAAAAACTTCTGGAAAAAAATGAACCGTTCAAAAGACTCATTATGCCTCATAGATTATACGTTGGGGTGTGTGCTTTCCAAAATGGGGTCATTTTGTGGACAATTGAATTGTCCTGGTGTTCCAGGGCCTTCAAAAGTGTAATAGGTGGTTGAGAAAGGATATGTGCAATTTATGCTTGTAGAACGCCTGAAAGTGCTACTTCAGTGTTGGTCCTTTGTATGTGGCCAGGCTGTGTAAAAGTCTCACACATGTGGTATCGCTATACTCAGGAGGAGTAGCAGAATGTATTTTGGGGTGTAGTTGCAATTATGCACATGCTGTGTGAGAGAAATAACCTGTTAATATGACCAGTTTGTGTAAAAAAAAAAAAAAAAAAAACTTAATTTTCCCAAGAATTGTGGGAAAAAATTACAGCTTCAAAAAACTCACCACGCCTCTTAGTAAATACATTGGACTGTCTACCTTCCAAAAAGGGGTCATTTGGGGGGTATTTGTACTTTCCTGGCTTGTTAGTGTCTCAAGAAATGAGGTGAGGTGAGATAGTACATCAGTTGTGATCAATTTTCAGTGATTGGCACCATAGTTTGTAGACTCTATAACTTTCACAAAGACCAAATAATATACATTAATTTGGGTTATTTTTACCAAAGATATGTAGCAGTATACATTTTGGCACAAATTTATGAAGAAAAATGACTTGTTTGCAAAATTTTACAATAGAAACTAAAAAAAAGTACGTTTTTTTCAAAATTTTCGCTGTTTTTTTGCTTATATCGCAAAAAATGAAAAACCCAGTGGTGATTAAATACCACCAAAAGAAAGCTCTATTTGTGAGAAGAAAATGATAAACATTTTGTTTGGATACAGTGTAGCATGACTGAGTAATTGTCATTCAAAGTGTGAGAGGGCTGAAAGCTGAAAATTGGTCTGGGCGGGAAGGTGCATAAGTGCCTGGTATTGAAGTGGTTAAGCTCAGAGTCCGGTTTAATTTTTGCTGCAATGTCAGGAACTTTACTGGTGATGTAGAATAGGAATTTGATAGTGGCATAAGTGGCGATACCCAGGAGTGCTATCATGATCAGTATCATGCCTGCCTTTTTAAAGAATCCCATAACACTGTCCCAAAATGATCCGAACCATCCCCCAACTCCTGAGAGTGGGTTCCAAGAGTCTCCCAGCCTCCTCATTTGTGTTTGCAGTTTTGCTCTCTCCTCCTGGTGTCCTTTAATTATATCATAATAGTCTGGTACCTCTAAATCTTCACTAGGTTTAGTTAAATTGTTCATATATGTGCAACAGAGGCTTTTATCCCCTGTCACGTCACACAGCCCTGTCAGTACCATCATCGTCCTCTCTTGACGCTGCTTAATTATTTCTTGTTCAAACAGGATTTTCCTCAATTCCTCATTGATGAAGCCCACATCGGCTGATGTTTTATTCATCCAGGAATCTACTAGTTCCCCAAACTCATCTACCTTTGTTAGTGCATTGTACATGCCTGCCCCACCCATGGAAGCAAATACCTTGTCCCACCAGGTTGTGACCTCTCTTTTGTGTCTCCCGAACTCTAAATGACCATGGGCTGGTATCATCTCAACAGGGGAGTACCCGGGAGAAGCACCCATGAAAGGGATCATTTCTACCAGGGTGCACCATCCTGAGGTCTTTCTATCGAGGGGGTATGGGATGGTAGTGTGGCATCAAAGACCGCAGCACACCATCCATCCGTGGGGCATATGAGGGGCGGGTACATCCCCAGGTGAATCTAGGTTGAACCTTAACCCCACTAGGCACATCCAGTCCCCTGTGGAGGGTGCCTCATCCTCACGCTCCTCCATCCATGAGCTATTCATATGTGTGCTGACGAGCCATGATTCTGTTACCGAGCTATTCCCTTTTATACAATTTGAAATATTGATGGAGGACATATTCCCAATGCGCTCATCAGGGTCTGATATGTTGTGTGTGAGAAGTCCCTCTATATCTAATGTCCCATTGGCTATGAGCATTAAATCCACCAGTGTAAAATTCACTACCATGTCTCTGCAAAATCTACCATTATACAAATCTTTACCTGCTCCATTAAGAAAACAAAATTGCAGACTCCTTGTGTACCCTGTAAAGAGAAGGGGTTTACTATTGGTTGTGATGCTCTCAGTGGGAATGGGTTGGGTGATGTTTAGCAGCTGCTCTAGGGTCACTGGCCTTCCAACCATCGGAACTGAGTGTCGGCCAGTTCCCATATGGGAACAAACCCAGCATTCTGAATAATTCTGCTTTCTTGCGAAAGCATGCATCATTATGAAATGATAAGGAATTGAGTCTGGTACTGAGTAAGTTTCAGGATCTAGCTGTGCCCCGTTATTAATACTTTTAAAGTCTGGTCTTAGGAGTTCCCTTCTGGATTTTAGGAATTTGAATTTTGATTTGGGGGTCTATTTCATACTGGTATCATTTAATGGTGCAAAGGGCGCGTAGTTTGATCTCTTGTTTTGAATAACTTGACTGATTCCTATATCCCTGAGTTTGGCCTTTTTAAATTTGGACACCAGGTTCTGACTTGGTTTATGATTGGGATTAATACACCAGGTCTTTTCTACTCCCTTATATTTGGCTGTAAAGACAATGGCTGCTATGTGGCAATTCTCATCCCTTCTTTGAATATGATACCCTGTAACTGCTTGAGATTGGGTTTTGGACATTTGTCCGGCTACCTGAATGCAGCAAGGATAAATAGAACTTCCCATAAAACCTCGCCGAGTACGGTTAGTATGATTAGAGGGGGGCTGAAAACCACAACTGTTAATCATCCAACATACAAAAGTGGTTAGTAGAAAAATCTTAAACGTGATCAGGATGGCAAAGACTAAGATTATTTGAGTGGTGCATTTCCAGGGCCTCCATTTGGGTGGATCCTGGAAACCTAGGGGAAATGCTTGAACATCTACTACTCGAATGTCATTAGGTTTAAGGTCTCTGGGGCTCCCGAGTCCTCTGGGGGGCTGCTGCAGAGGGGTTTGGGGGGCTTGGGCGGGGGTTTGAGTTCAATGTCTCTTTCTTTTGCGGTTCTTGTCTTGCTTCTAGGCTTGGTGCTCTTTTTATCCTTGATGCGTGGATCCATTGTGGAGGAGGAGACAAGCTGTTGTACTAGGTCGTGTGCCTTGCGTGTACTGAAACAGTCTTGGTACTTTTGTAAGAGTGGTCTTGGTCCTATATGTCCTGGACCGTGGAGGTAGGACAATAATAGGGGCGCTGCTGCTCTAGGTATGCCTATGATTCCCTCCTTGTTTGTCCAGAGACCTATATCGGTCCAGTAGTCCAGGTCATCAGCCAATGCCTGTTTTTGCAAGAGTGCTGATGTGTGTTGGAAGGAGGGGGTGTTAAAGTCATTTTGGAATAATAGAAGCTTTGTGTCATGTGGCTGTGGCTGTCTTTCTGCTGCAGCTTTTGCTACTCTGTCTGCTAGAGCGTTTCCCTGGGACTCTAGGGATCCGTCTGTGGCATGTCCCTTAATTTTGATAATGTTTAATCTATGGGGCTGTTGTATTGCATTAATTAGATCGTACACATACCCACTGTTATTTATTTTTTTGTTATCTGCGGTCCGAAATCCGCGTCTAAACCAGATCATTCCGAAATTGTGCGCGACCCCAAATGCATACCTGCTGTCTGTGTAAATGTTCACCTTTTTACCTTTGTGGATTAAGCAGGCCCTTGTGAGTGCATATAACTCGGCTTGTTGTGCGGAGGTTGCGCCAGTAAGGTAACCATCTTCTAGAATGAGATTCGGTAGCATTACCACTGAATATCCTGTCTTGTATTGATTATCCGCTGGACGTGTGCAACTCCCATCTACAAAGACGTTAGGGTAATCTGAGTTAGGTAGATTGGTGAGATCTCTGCGAGGTGCTGTGACAGTGAGAAGTTCCTGTGTGCAGTCATGACAGTCTTGGGAAGTGACTGGGAGTTTTAGCAAAGCATGTAAGAGTTTGATTGCCGGTGTTACCTCAGCACAGCTGATCTTTTGTGCATCTTTTACGGTCATGGCACAGGCTGCTAATGCTTGTAAGCAGCCCGGCATCCCTTGGACTGTTACCGGTAGTTTTTTTGAGATGTAGGCTACGGGGCGGTAGTGGGTGCCATGCATTTGGGCCAGAACTGCAGCAAAGGCATGACCCCTGACCACACAGTATAGGGCAAAGGGCTTTTCATAATTAGGGAGGCCAAGCACCGGAGCCGAGGCCAGTGATTTTAAAAGAATTTGAAAGGCTTCAGTCATTTCTGGTGTGTATGTGACCAGTTTCGGTGCTTGTGCTGTTGTTGCCTGCCGTAGCAGGGAGTCATAGTAGGAACAATCAGGTATCCACTGCCTGCAGTATACTATTGAGCCTAGGAAGGACAATAGTGACGCTTTGTCCTTAGGTGGGCTGAGACAAGTGAGGGTTTCGACCCATTTTGGAGACACCATCCGTGTTCCTTCTGCAATGACGCACCCCAGGTACTCTACCTGCTCTTAGCACCATTGGATCTTCTTTCGGGACACCAGATGGCCCTTGAGTGCTAGGTGCGACATCAGACTCTCGGAATCGACCTCACATTGTGCCCTGCATTCACTACATATCAGTAGATCATCAACATACTGCAAGAGTGTGGATTTCATTGGGGGAACCCAGTCATCTAAGGTGGCTTTAAGTACCATTGAGAAGGTGGCCGGACTGTCCACATAACCTTGAGGAAGTCTAGTCCAGGTTAGCTGGCCAGTGGCCAGTTCTGTGGACCATGTAAAAGAAAAGATGTCTTGGAAGTCCTTGTGCACTTCTATACTGAAAAATGCATTTGATAGGTCTAGTACCGTGTATATGGAGGACCGTGCAGGAATATTGATGAATATTCCTGTGATGTCTGCCACTAGTGGGGGTAAGGGTTGTATGCTTTTGTTAACTACCCTAAGATCCTGCACCATCCTCCATTCCCCGCTAGCCTTTTTAACTGGATTAACTGGTGTCTTCCAGGGACTAATTATAGGTCTTAGAATACCTAATCCTAGGTATTCCTCTATCTGGGGCTGTAGTCCCATGATCTTTTCCTTTGGCAAAGGATATTGTTTCTGGAATGTGGGCACTATGTCTGGTTTGAAGGTAGGTACGTATGGTGTACATGGTATGTGTCCTACATCAGTTTTGGATTTTGCCCATATGGGGTGTGTTTCTAAGTATGTAGGAACTGTCATGAAGTAACACAGAAAATCTTGTCTTTTTGGCATCCGTAAATCACAGTGGGGGGATTTGGCATTAATCCCTCCTTCTGCTGTAAAAGTTATATGCAGTTTCAATTTAGACATGAGGTCTCGGCCCATTAGGCAATGGGGACATTGTGGTAAAATTGCAAACTTAGATTTGGTTAACACTCTGTTCTCCAAGTCACAGACCTCTAGGAGAGGTGTAATTTTGTGTACCACATCAGTTCCATTGATCCCTATAGAGCAACCCTCCGTACAATCTTCACATAAAAAAATTTCATTGTTTAAGCAACTGCTATTAGCGTCTGAGTCCAATAGCATACTGACCACTTGACCCTTGATCTTGAGGGTGACTTGTGGTAAGATTTTCCAATGATCTGAAAACATGTGAAGTACCAGGGCTGGAACCTGCTCTGGGCATCCATATTGTCTAAATGGGTTATTGTTTTGATCCTTTGAATGTCCAGAATTACCTGGCCAATTCATTTGCACTCTCTGTTGGGTATTCGTATTAGCTTGATTGTTCTGGTCATTTCTAGGGTTAGGTCTGGTCTGACTCTGTGGTCTGTCTGGATTGTATCCTCTACCCTGTCCCCTTTGAGGTGGGCCATTACCGCATCTGGGTCTGTATCCTCTTCTATGTGGACAGTCTGATTTCCAATGTGATGGGTTCCCACAATTGAAACAACCCTGATCTGTTTGGTGAACATTATCTCTGTTTTTATATTGTTGTCTGTATTCATAGGTGGGCATTGGGAGAGAAGTACACATTGGTGTGATCTCTTCTTTTATTCCAGAGTCCTCTACTATAGTAAAGAGTCCTCCTTTTGTGTTAAAGACACCAGATGCTGCCCTTGTTTGTTTGTCTTCCATAAATGTCTTAGCTGTTTGTGTTCCCCAGTTAGTATTTACCAGTTTTATAAGTTGGGCTGACTTGGGATCCCCGTTATTCATCACAGTACTGACAAATAAGGGGTCACTTTCTATGCCACAGGAGACATACATTTTGTATAATCGGGAGACAAAAGCGTGAAAAGATTCTCCAGGTAATTGTTCACATGAAATTAAGTCATTGATGGGCATCTCAGGTCTATAAGCTTTTCTCCAGGCAGTTAACAATAATGCCCCAAATTTTTCCCAATCTTCCCTATCCTCATATAGGCTACTTTCTGTTACCCATGTGCCTATTTTAATCTCGGCTGTACTGTCAGGATCTACTGCGTTAATGATAATCTGTAGATCCTCCGCTGACATTCTTCCACCTAAACAATATCGCTTTAAGAAATTAACTGCTTGTTTCGGATCTTTGTTAGGCTCGGGACAGGTGTCTTTTATTTCTTTAATTGTGCCCAGGGGGAGGGGTATTTGTACTTGAGTTGTTCCCATTGTGATAAGGGGATATATGGTCTCTTTGGTGGGTATGGGTATGTCTGTGGTAAACAAAGTCGGAGTACCTGAAGACCCCTCAATTTGTCCTGCAAAATGGGTGTTGATGGAATAACCTTAATCTCCCTTATGGTCTCCTCTTCGGCCCCTGACTCTTCTGATTCATCTTCCTCCCTATGTTCTGTTTCCTCCATCAGTTTATGTTTTTCCATAACTGCCTGAAACCTCTGTCTAGCGGCTCTAGTAACCATTTGTCCCTCTTGGTCTATCTCATTCAATATTTTCTGTGTTTTAGCAGTTAACTCTTCTATTTTCTTCTGTCTCTTTTGACTTTCTGTTTTGTTGGATTTTTTTTCACTCTCTATTGTGTAATAGGTGTCTATAGTGTCGGTTAGATTATCTATAGAAGATACATATTCTTTGATAGCTCTTCTCTTATTTTCTTGTTCATCTAACCAATGTGTACCCTTTTCCTCAGCTATAGCCAATAATCCCCCCAATGTCAGTTCTAAGGAAGGATACAATTTCTTTTCCTGTTTAACAGTTTTATTTGTTTCTGTGGGGGTCTCAGGAATCAATTCCTTCTTAGGTTGGTCAATTTGGGGAAACACATAAGGAGGTGGAGCAGATTCATAAAAAGGATTACAAGCCATTGGAGTATCTAAAAGTGGGTCGGGTGCGGTGGGAAAACGTGAGGTCGGGTTTTTGTATATAGTCTGTGGGAATTTCTTTTTATATTCCTTCAGTGCTTTAGACCATATTTTATAACACTCTTTCATATAGTCTTTGTTAGAAGGAAACGGTGGATAATTATACTGTTTATGTTGCCCACACATTTTAGTAACTTCTTCCCAATCATTCTGGCTACAAGGGCCATAGGGAGTTAATCCCGAAATTTGCAGACTATGTGACCGTTTTAATATTTGAGACCAAAAAGGATCAGTATAATTTTTTCCACAGTTTCCAGACACAAAATCAATTGGGGTGGGTTGTTCTGACTTACCACCAGAATTCGCCTTTTCCAAATGATTTCCCATTATTTATACAAATCTCTACGATCACAGATAAACAATGAATTAGGACAAATTGTATAAGTTTGTTTAAAGAAATGCTCAATAAGACTCCTTACACCACCTACTATCAAATTTGGTCTTAAAGGAACCTGATTATGAATGTTAAATCTCAGAATCCAAACCTTTGGATCTCCTTCTTCAAAATAAGGTCCCTTTCCAATTCTATGTACGTAACCTCCTCCCAAGTTGCTTTCAATATTGCCCTAGATCCTTCATACACAAATAACAATCCAAGACTACAATTATTGCAGCGTTCTGCGTGATACCTTTCACTCTTGGTGGCCACCTTAGTTTTATCAGACATATCTCAATACACCATAGACGTTCTTTGATGTCCAGTCCTATTTCTTAGTAAAATATTTACAATATTCTACCAGTCCTAGCCAACCTAGCGGGGACACTTATACAATTATTCTTCCTATTATATTATGACGAGTTACTTGACCTTACCAGATTCTGGAGTCCGTTAAGCACAAGACCTCTTTACAAAAAAAAATTAGAGAGACCTTACCTTTTGGCCAAAATTCTTTGGCTTTGGCTTGACCGGAACTTCAGAACCCCACTTCTGGTACCACTGAAAGGGTTATTTTTTAACTGGTCAAGTGTGCCCCCAAACCTTTTCCTTTGCTCGAGCTGAACTTGGACACCAAGAAGATCTTTCAATCGATTGGGTAAATCAAGACACGATACACCGAGTTGGATATCCAGAAATACAAATGTATTATACCATTTTACATGTTATATAGGGCAACAATCATTATACACCGTAAGGGGCAGACCAAGGGGCGGTCCCTTAGTTTATCCAATCACAAGATGCTTACTAGTCACAGAAAATTGTGACAATGCTCATAATGAACCAACAAACCATTTTAAAAGAGAATTAGCCTATTTATGCCAAATACAGATTTTAGTACTTGAGGTACAGTTATACTTCTTGATTTAGATACTCTTTCAATGACAAGATGAATAAGACTTACTATGCTAAATTTCTTATGACTCCATTTTAAGTTGTATTTTCAGTCTGTTAACTTACAATAATACCATGTTTAATTCTATATATCTCTGTAATGTGATATATTGACTTCAACTCTGCTATTTTACGATGTAATGTTCAGAAACCTGAAAACCACAATAAAATTATTGAAAAAGAAAAAACAAGATGGAAAATTACTATTAGGTCTCAATGATGGTCTGAACACACTCCAATGCCCTGTACACACGATTGCACATTCCAACAACAAAATCCATGTTTTATTCCGACAGATGTTGGCTCAAACTTTTCTTGCGCACACACGGTCACACAAATCTTGTCAGAAATTCCGAACGCCAAGTATGTGGTGACGTACAAAATGTACAACAAACCGAGAAAAATTAAGTTCAATAGCCAGTGCGGCTCTTCTGCTTGGTTCCAAGCATGCGTGGAACTTTGTGCGTCGGAATTGTGAACACACAATCAGAATTTACGAGAACAGATTTTGTTGTCAGAAAATTTGAGTTCCAGATCTCAAATTTTGTGTGATGGAAATTCCGATGGAAAATGTCCGATGGAGCCTACACACATTCGGAATTTCCGACAACAAGCTCCTGTCGAACATTTTCTGTCGGAAAATCCGACCGTGTGCATGGGGCATTAGAGGACACATAATAAAGAAACACTCACCAACTGTATAATATCGCAAGTATTCAAAAATAGGCACTGCTAGAGATTCTGTTTTAGATAGGGAGAAGGGGAAGAGAAGCACCAACAACAGCGATAGGGATTGTAGGGCAAGCACAAAGGGGTCCGTATATCTGTGTAATGTAGAAAAAAATGCATATATAAAAAAGAAGACAGAAGGGGAAAACATACGCCTCCATCTACACTATAAGGTGAACTCAATGAGCAAAGGCCCATAATGAGTTCAATTACCTCAATTACCTTGAATTACTTCTCAATCCTCATACATGTGTCCAAAATGATAGACAGAAAAGGATATTGCACTCCAAGGATATTCCTCCAAATTAAATCATATAGGTTGTCATCATATATCAGCCATTGACACCAATGAGTTCATCAGCCCAATCCTTCCCTCGCTAAGGGCCACAGTGTTCCATCTATTAATAGACAAGACACCAAAGGATACAGAGATAAAAATATATACAAGTGATACCATCTGTTAGCAGGAAAATCTTTGCGGCAAGAAACTCCATCCTACATACAACTTATCAATAGGCCAGCAAATAATGCTAACAGTGTCCCCCGACTCCATACAGGCACTGTGTCTGGGCGCCAACAGCTCTGTTGAAATGTGCTTATCCCACTCAGTCGGCATCTGATGTCACTGGCGAATCACGGACATGCTGTAACCCACGCACATGCATGAGTACCACCCACTGGTGACGTGCCACAAACCTGAATCCACCATCTTGGAAAAACCATCAACTAGGATGGGCAACTCCCAGACAGGGAAACAGCCGGCAGTCCCCAAGATGGATATGGGGGAGGAGAGAAGTGCAGGAACAAAGTCCAATTCCAGACCCGATCCCCAAGGAGGGCTCTGGGAGGATTCACTGTGCCGGCGCAATGGGCACTGGTGCCCACCTCTAACAGGGATGAGAACGCAACACCAATGGTGCCACTTCCATCCCAAAATGGGAAACACCCCATGCATCTGTATGGTCCCAATTCTCCAAAGTATGATAACGTAAAGAAAACCATAAAGATTATGTATATTGAAAAAATCAATCTATATGGTTAAGGAAACAACAACAATTAATAACTCTTCAGGAGAGGGGGAGAGAGAACGGTCTCTCTCCCCATCTCATCTCAAGAAAACATCCGACACTCCCCTCTTAACACCTTAGGCACATGCCCCTCCAGTGAGTAATCATACCATCTTTAGAAACAGCATTATAGGTACATAATTTTAAATGTTTATCCATGGCAGTGGCTTAGTAAAGGAAACATCCTAGGGGAACAAAACATAGGAAAAATGAAATATTCTATATATAGGGCTTGAAGCTAATAGCTTAATTCAAGCCAGGATACTTGGTGGCTAATAACTTACATATACCCGCGCAGGGGGGATAGCATGTGTCTGATTCTGAGGAATTTATAGAAATCCTTATTGTCGAGGTGGTAAGTGAGGCAGAAAACCTGAAAAGCTGTAATGTGTGTTTTGCTTAATAGATTGTTTACAGATCAAATGCCTGCTGTGACCCAAGATTGCAGGTTGATGCCTCCAGATAAGAGTTCCAAGGATAGAAAAGTGAGATGTTGCAGAACGTTATGTCGTATGCCCAACAAGGAATGTACCAAGGAGTTTCATACTTGTATGATCGCTATTATTGTGTCAAGTAATGACTTAGTAGAAGAGCAGCAGAATAGGGAAAAACTCAAGATGAGTCTAAAATCCATTTTTAGGGCCTGTGCTTCAATTTGTAGCCATGAGGTAGTGGGGGAAGTGGACTACCACTCTTCAGCTTGAGCTATGATTGTAGGTTTATAATACTTCATAATGTCTGCTGTTCCCATTCTAAATGCCTAGAGGTGAATAAAATATAATTTCGGATTGGAAGTTTTTTTTTACCCCAGATGTAGTTATTCAAGATTGACTGGATGTGGCAGAGCTGTATCAGGAGGATTGGTAGATGCAATGTTCAAAATGAATATAGCATGTGAGGTAAAAGGAACATTTTGGAGAAGGCATTTCACCCTGCTAAGGAATCTTGGTTAGAATAAAGAGGTTCAGAAAAGGTTTTTATTTTTGTTAGTAAAAATAAAAGGTTATAGGTTATAAGTAGTAGACATAAGCTTTATACATAGGTACTAAAGCAAATAATATGTGATCCTCTGCGCTACTATGGGAAAATAGCATATGTATCCAAATAACTTTGTGGAGAATGGCTGCAATACCTGATGAATTCACAATTTCACAAGCATATATAATATAAAAGTGACATTGCGCTATTCTATAAATGTGAATATACAAAATAAGAAAAAATCACAAACAATAGTGGTAATAGTGACTGTGCAAGTGACTGTGCATGATAAACTAGTAATTCAAGTGTTCAAATCTTGATAAAATAGTCCTTTGATGTGACCGTAATCCAAAAGATTATTTCTGCTTCAACCAACACCTCAGTGCTCACAAAACTCTCACCTCTAGGGTACATAACATGAGCTTTGTATTAGTCTCCAATATAAGTAAGATGGTCTGTCCTTCCAGGGACTCAGCTATAGATAGTGACTCCCATATAAGGATTAAGTAGACAAAGAACCTCCAATAGTGTATTATCATTAAAAAAGACAATTTATTAAAATTATATCTGCTTACATCTAAGTTCAGCAAGCTGCACTTGAAATGAATAAAAACAGCATCGTTTTCTGCCTCTTACGTCACTTCCGGTCTGCCTTGTGCTCTGGCCACACCCTACCCATTACATCACACCACGTGACTTCTTCAGGGAAACCGGATTGGTTGTTCAAACAACCAATTTATATACTGGGCACAGGAAGTGTATCAAGTGCCATTTTGTAGTAGATTGCGCTCAATATATCATTGCGGCCATTTTCCCTGTGTCTCATTCAATAGATAAAAAACAATAGAGGACCAAGTAAGCAATTAAAAGGTCAAGCACCATTTTGTTGTGGATTGCCCTCCAGATAATGATGCTGCCATTTTCCCTGTGTTTCAATTAAAATATACACAATAGAGAACTAGGTGAACAATTTCATGGCCATTTGCCTGAGGATCTCAATTGATTTGCCATTTTCCCTGAGACACATGAATTAAATAACAAATTTTAAAACAATTAGAACCGGACTCAAAATGTGACAATTGGTATCAGACAAAGTAAAAGCTGATGGAACTAAATATTTCACAGGGTGTATAGACTAAATTAGTTAAAAATATATATAAAATCAATATAGACATTTCAATCTGTGCAAAGCAGCATCAGGGAGATTAATCAGATGATCAAACTAGATGAAATTCATTGACCTATAGTTGATAATAAAAATAGATATAGATTGTCAATCGGTTAAGCACACCAGAAGTTACGTAGGAGGCTCACAAATTTTTAAAACAAAAACAACATTTTCTAATAAATTAAATAGTATTACGTCCCAATAGTGAGTAACTAAATTTAAGGATTAATAGTTACTGATAATGCAGTTAAGGTTGAATTCAACATTTAAACATTCCGCTGTTAGGGTCCTCATAGTGTGTATTCACTTAGATTATTTTTGACTCAAGACCCTTATTTTATGACTTCCACTCCAAGCTTTGTTATGCCTTTCTATACCCCAAAATTGGAGGTGTGCTGAATTTTTATTGTGGACCAATGCAAAATGCCTAGATACGCTGTGTTTAGGAAATCCTTTGATAATATTTTGTATGTGTTTGATCTCATACTTTAAAGGCCCTTTTTGTTCTTCCTACATACTGTAATTTAAAAGAACATTCTAGGACATACACTGCTCCCTCAGTATTACAACTAATACAATCTTTAATAGGATAAACACTTCCTGTACATGTAGCTTCAAATTCTGTTTTTTCTTTTGGGGTTTCTTCGAATCTTAGCAGGCATAACAATATTTGCATGGGAAGAAACCTTTCCCAGTGAAGAAAGTGTAATTTATTTTTGGTGGTGGCTCAACCACATTTTTAACTATTGAGTCTCCCAAAGTTGTTGCACGTTTATAGATTAAGGTGGGGTTTTTCTGGTAAAATACTCTGTAGATGTCTCAAGAATAAGAATAAATCAAGAATAAGAGAAGGAGATTCTAGTGGTTGTTTATGGACTTTCTTTTTACCATGTATAATAGATACTCTATCCATATCTTTGACAGATTATTTTTGATTTCGTATGAAATTTTGGGTGTATCCTTTATCAATAAATCTGTTGTTTATTAGTTGAGCCTGAGTCATGTAATCTTCAATTTTAGTGCAATTATGTTTTAATCCCATAAGTTGTCCTTTAGGTATATTAAACAGACTTGGTTTGTAATGACAGCTATCTTTTGACAAATAACTGTTTCTGGCCACATCTTTGAAGTGTGCTCTAGTAACCAGTTTTTTTTTTTTCGATTCTAATCTCCAAATCAAGGAAATTGATTGATTTTTCATCTATATTCCAAGTCAGCTGGATGTTCTTCTCATTTTGGTTCAGATTTAATAAGAAAGTTTTAAGTGAAGCTTTGCTTCCATTCCACACAATGACCAAGTTATCTATAAATCTTTTATAGAAGGTTAATTCCACCGGGGGATTCTTGTACACTTTCTTCTTCCCATTGTGCCATAAAGGCATTGGCAACGCTTGGTGCAAACTTTGCCCCCATTCAGGGCCATCTTAAGAGCATTATAGGCCCCCGGGCAATACAGTGCACTGGGGTCCTGTCTACACAATCACGCACGAGAATAAAAATGCAAATTATCAATAAGGCTATATCTATTGGTACTTCCAACAAAATCAGTGTTTAAACATTAACACAACGTTTGGACAATATAACGTTTGATGGGCACAGTGGCAGCGTTTGATGGGCACAGTGGCAGCGTTTGAGGGGCACTGTGGCAGCTTTTGAGGGGCACAGACAGTGGCTGTGTTTGATGCACAACTTGAACTTACTTAAGTAGACAGTGTTAGACTTATAGGATGTACACACGGTCGGACTTTGTTCGGACATTCAGACAACAAAATCCTAGGATTTTTTCCGACGGATGTTGGCTCAAACTTGTGTTGTCTACACACGGTCGCACAAAGTTGTCGGAAAATCCGATCGTTCTAAACGCGGTGACGTAAAACACGTACGTCGGGACTATAAACGGGGCAGCTTTCATCTCTTTATTTATTCTGAGCATGCGTGGCACTTTGTCTGTCGGATTTGTGTACACACGATCGGAATTTCCGACAACAGGTTTTGTTGTCGGAAAATTTTATCTCCTGCTCTCCAACTTTGTGTGTCGGAAAATCCGATGGAAAATGTCCGATGGAGCCCACACACGGTCGGAATTTCCGACAACACGCTCCGATCGGACATTTTCCATCGGAAAATCCGACCGTGTGTACGGGGCATTACTTGAGGCCACCGGCCTGGGGCAGTGCAGTGGGTCACTCACAGCAGCAAGGCAGCACCAGCTATCAATCAGGGCCGTCTTTCCACTCTGCTCCCTCTCCACGCTGTCTGAAGAACATGGCAGAGGTGGGTGGAGCTTGTTGACTAGCCGCTAGGGGTGGCCGCAGCGCACTATGAATGCTGAAGCAGCCTCTGACTAACATCACTGGTTGCTAGCTAGATGCCGGGCGGCCGGCAATTCTAGCAAGTAAGCAACCAGTACAGTCAGTCAACTTAAGCAGCAGATTGCAGCGCTGAGGATCGGCCCTGGATGGGGCCCTCCAGGCAAGTAGGGCCCTCGGGCAACTGCCCAGCGTGCCCAGTGGAAAAAACTGCCCTGCCCCCATTGCTATGCCAGTTGTTTGCTTATAATAGGCTTGGTTGTGCAAAAATTATTATTCTTCAAACAAAAATTGATACATTTGATTAAATATTTTCTCTGCATGCATTTGAGTTCACTATATTCTCTCAAGGGCCAATTCGTAGCTGTACAAGCTTGGTGATGTTGAATGATGTTGTAGAGGGAGGAGACGTCCGCTGTGGCCAATATGGTCCTTCCCTCCCACACCGGTAGAAGTTCTAAAAGTTGTAATACATACTTTGTATCCCTCATGTATGCTTTTGTTTGTTGTACTGCTGGCTGTATAAAGTTGTCAATATACTGGCCCATTCTCGCTGTTATGGAATCGATTCCATTGACAATGGGTCTTCCCAGGGGTTTTTTCTTTATCCATGTGGATTTTTGGAATAGTGTAAAATCCTGGTAATCTACATGATTCAGGCACAAGATACTTAACTCCTTTTCGTTCAATAGGTTTCTCTTAATTCCCAGATGGACCACTTTTTCTAGCTCTTTTTTGTATTGTATTGTTGGATTACCTAATAGTTTAACATACAGTATCTCACAAAAGTGAGTACACCCCTCACATTTTTGTAAATATTTTATTATATCTTTTCATGTGACAACACTGAAGAAATAACACTTTTCTACAATTTAAAGTAGAGTGTACAGCTTGTATAACAGTGTAAATTTGCTGTCCCCTCAAAATAACTCAACACACAGCCATTAATGTCTAAACCGCTGGCAACAAAAGTGAGTACACTCCTAAGATAAAATGTCCACATTGGGCCAAAAGTGTCAATATTTTGTATTATGATCAGTTTTAAATGACTTTTTTCCTTTAGAAATGTTATTTTGCTGTGGTACTGTTCTAAACATGGGAAAACTGTGCCACTTTACAGGCATACTATAGACACCCCCCAGGCACAATATTTAAAGGAAAATTTTATTTTTATTGTTTCACTTTAAGCATTTTTAAAATCACTGCTCCCGAAAAAACATCCATTTTTAAAACCTTTTTTTGCATTGATACATGTCCCGTGGGGCAGGACCTGGGTCTCCAAACATGTTTTATGACAATAACTTGCATATAAGCATTTAAAATGAGCACTTTTGATTATTCATGTTCGTGTCCCATAGACTTTAACAGTGTTCGCGTGTTCACAAGTTCTGGTGCGAACAGAACCGGGGGTGTTCGGCTCATCCTTAAACATGAGCCTTGTATTAGTCCCCAATATAGGTAAGCTGGTCCATCCTTCCAGGGACTCCCCTGCTTATCCTCAGATATAAATAGCGACTCCCATATAAGGATTAAGTAGACAAAGAAGCCTCCAATAGTGTATTACCATTAAAAAAGACCATTCATTAAAATAATATCTACTTACATCTAAGTTCAGCAAGCCTTACTTCAAATGAATAAAAACATCAGTGTTTTCTGCGTCTTACATCACTTCCAGTCTGCTATGTGCTCCGGCCACGCCCTATGCGTTACATCACACCACATTACTTCTTCAGGGAAACCCGATTGGTCATTCAAAAAACTAATTTATATACTGGGGACAGGAAGTGTATTAAGCGCCATTTTGTTGTAGATTGCACTTGATATATTGTGGCGGCTATTTTTCCTGTGTCTCAATCAATAGATAAAAAACAATAGAGGACCAAGTAAGCAAATTAAATGGTCCAGCACCATTTTGTTGTGGATTGCACACGAGATGACACTATGGCCATTTTCCCTGTCTTCCTGAGACCCCATTGGCCAGGAGTTCTAAGACCCTATTGGCCTGGAGTCCTAAGACCCCATTGGCCGGGAAGAGAAGTGACAGCTGGGACAGGAGGGATGCCGCCGCTGCAGCCATGACCTGCACAGGGTAAGTGCGGGGCTGATTAGAGCCTGGTGGGCGAGAGGGTGAGCCAGCAATGGGGAGGTTAGTTTTGTCAATGGTGTGCGGTGGTGGGCTCAAGTGATGGGAGGGTTAGTGTGAGGTGGTGGGCTGGAGCAACGGGGGGGTCTGTGGTCAGGTCTGTCTGCCACCCCCCTGACCAATGGAGCACCAGCCACCACTACTTCTTTTGGGTTCATTTTTTAACTATTCACAAGAGAGAGAAAGAGCTCTGGAGAGTCTGGGTTGGCGAACCCAAGATACCACTACTGTACAGGATTCCCTGGCGGTTGATAAATAAGGAGCTGGATATATTTAAAGGCATGCTTTGTATTGATGGTTGGTGAGTGTGCATTTTACACACGTTTTGGAGCATTTATGAGGAGTTTCATAAGCCGCACATATTTTTTATCATGGTGAAGGGAGTGTTCTATGAAGACCTTGTTAATATAAATGGGACTCTTTTAATATTGAGTTATCTAATATATGGATTAATGACTATATAGTAGAGCCTTAATATTTTCCTTTTTCTTTTATACATACAGTAGTTAAGTCAAAGAAGAAGTCGCTCAGGAGAAAGGGGTCATGGAAGATATTTTCAATTTAGTGGCATTGTCTAGAAGCAACAAATCTGTTATTAGTATTCATTGTTGTTACTATTGTAAACTTATTATAGCTGATATACTGTAGGCTTTTATGAGTAATTAAGCCTAATTGCAAAATCCTGTTCATTCATTGCAATCCTATTTAATAAGTCACAACACATGTTCAGTTAACAAATGTGAAACAAGGTAAAGGTATGGTTTAAATCTTTGAATCCACACTATTATGCCACATACATCTGATTGATTTAGCGGTTAATGTCTTGCAATACTTGATTTAACAGTAATAAATATTCTGCATCACAGCACATTGTTCACTGAAATACAATCTGTTCCAACATGATATGCACTCTATAAATTATGCAGGAGATGTGTAAAGTACGAAATTACACATCCAAAATTCTTTATAACATTTGTGCTAAAGCAAAACAGGGAGGGAAAGGTAGTTCCAGTAAGCAGTATGTTTACATCTGATTTATTCCTCTCTGACACTTTACGTTTAAATAAAACTTGAAAGTGTACCTTATGAAATGTTTATCTATATTTATTGCAAGAAATCTGAAAGTAAAACCAGTAGGAGTGATTTTTTTTTTTTTCTCATGACTGCCTTGAAACTTCAAAGACGTATATCAAGTATAGAATTTCAGTCAGCAGTTTCTGGGTTCTAGTTGTGGCAACTGAACTTTAAAACCAAATATATACACAGTTATTCTAAATAACTTTAGAACACAATACAGAAACTTACAGCATTTTAAGGTCTTTAACATCAACTCCATCAAACTTTAGAACAAGTCTACCTACCTCGCCCCATTCATGTCATTTTTGTAGCACATTGTCAAAGATCTATGCTATGAAATCAGAGCTGCCAAGCTATTTTTTTAATTGTATGGATCCATCATCAAGCATTACAGATATTCTATATTTATAACTATATATATCTATATATATCTATATAGATATATATAGATATCTATAGATGTATACTGTATATTTCTATATTTATAGATTTGTATAATTTGTATAATCATGTTTACATGTTTTAATGTTTAAAGTATAATAAGGTAATCTGTAATGAAATAAATATGCAGACTGCCATTACAGCTTTTCATCTGAATATGCTCACTCTTATGCTGGCTTCCATACAGTTACAGACACAAAACTGGTGTACAGCAAGGAGTTCTGATTGCCCTTGCTGTATTCTTTTTTCTGGGTTAGTGAAGTAAAGTATTTAAGCCAAACATAACCAGGCAACTAGCATTTCACCATAATCATCACAAGATTCAAAAATGTTACATGTAGTCAGAAAACTAGATGCATCATTTATGCCCCTAGAAAGCCTTAAAGGAGAAGTCCAGCATGAGCTTTTTAGGCTGGGCTTCTCCTAATGCCCCGTACACAGGGTCGGACATTGATCAGGCATTCCGTCAACAAAATCCTAGGATTTTTTCTGACGGATGTTGGCTCAAACTTGTTTTGCGTACACACGGTCGCACAAAGTTTTCGGAATTTCCGATCGCCAAGAACGCAGTGACGTCAACCACATACGACGTGACTAGAAAAGACCAGTTCAGAACCAAGCGCTGCACCCTTTGGGCTCCTTTTGCTAATCTCGTGTTAGTAAAAGTTTGGTGAGAGACGATTCGCACTTTTTCAGACTTGTGGCTTTCAGATCGTTTTCTGCGGTTCAGTTTGTGCTTGTGGGTTTGAATCTGCTCTTCAGTGCGTGCAAGCAAGCTATGCGTGACTTTCATTAGTCATTGTGTTCTTGTTCGTTCGTTGCTGTTTTTCAGGTCGCTCTTCACAGGCCTTCCTGTTCTTCAAGGCGTTCTGTTACTTCATTCTGAGCAGCCAACCGTTTTCTAGCCATGTTGCGTATATGTACTCCTCGTAGAGTTTGTGCTGTGCGGGGGCTTGGTGTTGGCGTCCTGACCTTGACACAAGTCCAGTCCATGAACAGGGTGGGGAGGAGTTCATGGACCAAGAATTGGTTGCTTCAGCGTGACCAGTTCTGTCATATATAAACAAAAAAATGTGCGCTAGCATAAATATATCATGTATTATGAGATTAAATCTGCAACTAAGAAGCTTCTTTAGAGAAATACCAGAAGCCGCAGTGTATATTTTAAGATAAACCACAGTGCAGCAAAATATAACAAATTACAAATAATAACTTAGCTCACTTAGGTTGAACTGGATGGACTGGTGTCTTTATTCAACCTTACCAACTATGTAACTATGTAATAACACATCTCCGTGATGGAAAATATATAGAAGGGTGAAAAGTTCAATCAAAATTACAATTGGAATCCAAATCGCATAAAAATCGCTGCATTCAGTTCGTGAAAAACGGAATTGCAAGGAGAGATATGTGAGAAAGATAAGCCGTTCCTTTGGGGTATCACATCAAGATGGAAAGGTGAGAGATGTAGGAACACTTCCAAGCCACCGATAGTTCCGAAAGAATAATTATGGGTGTACCCTTACCGAACTCGTTGGACCTCCTATGTAGCGAGGTCATACGGGCCTGCAGATATAACCCTCTGCGGGGACAGATGGATATTGATGTCCTGGTCTCGCTCACGAGCGCCGCCCACTCACAGCTACTGTCTCTACTTCAGCGTCAGGAGAGAGACTCGTTTCCCAGAGGATCCATGGACAATAAGAAAAAAGGGGGAAAAACGAATCCCATCACCCCTGCAGGGGTAATGCGTATATCTGTAGTGTTCTATAACGCTGGTCCACCAGGGTGTCTGCTATTTAGGATAGGCTCCTCCTCTTCTGCCACTTCCAGCAATGTCTCCTGCTGGAAGTGGCAGCAGAGGAGGAGCCTATCTTTATCTTCCATGAGGTATACAATACTGGTTACCTACACTCTGTCCAGTAACTAAAGAGACACGCTTGGGACCTAAATAGCAGACACCCTGGTGGACCAGCGTTATAGAACACTACAGATATACGCAAATCATTTTTAACCCTCCCCCCAACTGCTAAGTCAGCTGATACCAATTCTCTATCTATCCTCAATCATCTATCTGTTGACTTTGCCAAACCCATACACACTATACCCATCTCTTTTGTGGTCAGATTTATGGATGAATTCCCCAAAGCATGTAGTGCAAGGGCCTGCCTGTATACTTTCAAATGGTACTGTTTAAGGTTTTTGTATTCTATTATTATCTTGATAGGTAATAGCAGAATGTCCAAATGTGCTCAAATGTGTACAATGTGTATTTATATCTTTGTATTATGACACTTCTTACCTGTCCAGTGGGCTGCCAATAGTGTAACTAAGGAGGGGGTGTTCAAAGTAATACACATTATTTAGGCATTCATCTCTCAATGAAGTGGAGAGGGTTACCTGTCCAAGAGTCCCCCCCTTATAATGTTAGAAATGGCCCAGGAGAGGGGGGGAGGGGGAATATGATAGGTGTACCTTATACTTTAATGTTGTAAAATTCCCCTTAATAAATGTTATCTTGATGTTGGCCAAGAATGTTTGTGTCTAATCTGCTTTCCATGCTTTAATGTGCAAAAAGACTAATTTTTTTTTTCCTCCACAGTTTCCTTCCACGCCACAAGAATGGCAGACTGTGGCCTCATACTTTGCCCAGCGGTGGGACTTTCCTAACTGCGGAGGGGCAATTGATGGGAAACACATCCACATCGTCCTACCACCCAACTCGGGGTCATACTATTATAATTATAAGGGGTTCAATAATATTGTGATGTTGGCGGTGGTGTCGGCTAATTATGAGTTCCTGAATGTGGACGTGGGGAAGAATGGCCGGATGTCTGATGGTGGAGTCATCGCCCAGACAGAGTTTTACAGGCGTCTCCAGAATGGCAGCTTGGACTTGCCACCTCCAGAAGACAATGTGGAAGGACTCTGATTTGTCTTCGTTGCGGATGAAGCCTTTAGCGCTGGGGGACCACCTTATGCGGCCATTCCCGATGAGGACCCTCACCCCGGACCAGAGGGTTTTTAATTACCGGCTGGCCAGAGCCAGAAGAGTGGTGGAGAACACATTTGGAATCATGGCCAGCCGGTTCCGCCTATTTCTTACACCTATCCATATGGCGGAGTATAAACTGAATCATATAATCCTGGTGTGCTGTGTTCTACATAACTTTTTACGGCAACATTCTGCCAACTATGCTGGCTCAGTTGGGCCTGACGCCAGAATTATAAATGAAACAACCCTGACGGCGCTTGAAAGTGTCCGTCCTGGCTTGCCCTCCCTGAGCGCCCATGATATGCAGCTAAGATACCTTGAGTTCTTTGCGGGTAAGGGGGCCATCAATATGCCAGACAATTTGTGAAACCTTGATCAAATAAAAAAAAAATTAAGCAAATCTTTGTTGACATTTACTGCTTGTGTTTGTTTTAGCTGACCCTGACAGAAATGTGGTGAGTCCAGAAAATGGCGTGATTGAGTAACCTTACAAAGCACTGTTGGATGTTATTTACTAAAGGCAAAGAAACTTTGCACTACAAGTGCACTTGAAACTGCACTGAAACTGCACTTGTAGTGCAAAGTGGATTTGCCCTTAGGAAATAACACCCATTGTCACAGAAAGCAGCAATTAGAGCACCACAAAAGTGTTGTAGTGTTGAGAAAATAATCCACACATTCTTGATTAATAACAATCTTTTTAATACCAGCACAATCACATGTGCATTTAGAAAAGGTTTTTAAAACAAAGCAACATGTTTGTTGTATAACAATTTTTGGGGTGGCATTATCAATATAGAAATGTCCATTTAAGATAAAACAGGCATGTTTCAAAACAACAAGAAAGACACAAATCTTGAACTTACAAAGTTCACATTTGGTAGAACTTGAAGGCAATATCAGACATGAGTATTTAGAAACTGTGTTTGATATTGCGTTCAGATGGGGTGAAGTCACCCCAGGAAAAGCCACATTTTGAAGATGCACACCAATTTACGAATGTCAACATGTGCTAGCTGCCATCACGGCGGATCAAGGGTTCGTGTTTTGGGGGAGCAACCCCTTCCTCTGAGCTACTTTATTATTGAGGAAGGGGTTGCACCCCCATTGATCTTCCGTGATGGCAGATAGCACATGTTGACACACTGTGTGCATCTTCAAAATTTGGCTTTTCTAAAAATCGCTAAAACATTTTTAGCATTGTAGCACACAAAAAAAACAAAGGGATTTGGAGGGGTTTTAAACTCTCCCCAAAACATCAACGATGTTCTTATTTTTTTTAATAACATCATTGATGTATTTCTTGAGGTTTTCCAATGCTAAATTACACCCCATGATCTCCCCGATCAGGATCTGTGCACTTTCCGAGGTGAAATGCCCTGGATCTACAACATCATGATCACCAAAAAAGAGAGAAACAAAAAAAACATGTATTATAAATATGCCAGCATCCATCTCTTACCTGAGCCTGTGGTCGCAGACACTCACCTGTTTTGGTGACTAGTTCCACCACGTCTTCTTCCTCCTCCTGCTCTTCTTGTGTTTGGGGGATTTCCCCTTCTTCCAGAGGTGGGGGGTCTGTGGTCTCCTCGGATGAGGGGTGTCCTCCGAGTCTTTTCTCCCCTATGTGAAAAAAAAAAAGGTATACTTAGCACACAGATATTTGATGGCAGAACTATAAAGATGAAACATTGCTTGGAAGTGGGGTACAATTGTCTATTTTGGCAGAGTTCCAAGGTGTAGAATTTTGAGTGTCTTTTGTCAAGCTTCAATACTTTACCTGTTTTGTACAAGCTTCACAGATGGAGACACCCCTATAGTATAGGTGTAAATAGTGTAGCGCTAGGTAAAATACAAAGATTTATGAATTGCGAGTAATGTATACACCAAACAAACGCACATAACTGCATATATCGCAAATAATAATATGAAAAACTCTAATAGGCATCTATTACATAAAAAAGAATTCTAGAAACAGATGAAAGTCCCATAAAGATGGTAGTGTTGTACACCACGTGGATAGCTGGTTGAAAAGTGACACAAGTATAATGGGTCCCCCGCGTAGAAGCAATGCAGGCTTACCGGAACTGTTGGACTCTCCATGGGGGAGTGGGGCCATGACCAGAGGTGTTTCTCATCTTGAAACGTTCTGGATCCATGAATTACGGTCCCTCCACCCATGGGGTATGAACGTGGATCTAGATATTAATGCTTTTATCAATGAATCATAAGGTTATATCAGTTGGTGGGATCTGATTTATCTATATATGAAAAGAGAGATTTCGTTCAGGAATTTTTTATTCATTTTTCCATTTTTCTATTTTTCTATTTTCTAATTTTTATATTTGTATCTATGTACACGTCACTATCTAACTTTTTATAATTCTCGTATATTGTGTATGTATATTTGATTGATTTAGATCACCCATTGAGAATCCGTCTTGGACCTATATATTTTTTAGGACCATAAATTATAGGGGGCTTTTTTATATACTTCTATGTATATTCTTTGTCATGCTTTTTTCAGTCCCCAACTGTATTACATACAGTGCGGACGGCTATACTTATTGTGAGTTAGGGAAATATATATATATATATATACACACCTGGAATTATTGATCCAGTGAAATTTATGCACTTATGAATAGCATTTGATTGATCACCATTTGTCAACACGCACACAGCATATTTGCTCATTCATAAGAATTTTTAATTACTTTCACAATTTTTATTTATGTAATCACATTATAATTAGTCCTTTAATTGGGGATTTTTTATATTTTCTATATTTCTATACCTTTCTCCTCTATGGTTGTCTTCTTAACCATATTAGAGATCGGGACATTACTTAGTTATTTTATATACACAGTAGTCTTATGTACACATAATGTAGCACCTTTCATATCACAGCGCGTCATTTCATTTTGGGGGGCGTGATGCCAGGCCGTGCCGCCAATGACGACATCGCGCCATGTTTATCACCACACCGAGGCGTGGCACGGATATGGCAGACAGCCGCTCAGTTTGCGCTTCACCCGGGCTGAAGATGACGATGTTTACATCATCTGAATGGACCATCTCGATCTGCACACTTCCTGTGTGCCATCCGGACGATCCCTTCCTGTTTCATATTATTTTCTTCACTATTCTCTATTTAATTTATTTATTTAGATACTAGTAACTATTTCAAACTCCAGAACTATGTGGGAAATTAGTTTATTTAAATATAGTGCATTAACAAGGAAGTGCTGGAACGCACAACATACAATAGAAAGAGGCTTGGAACGCACGCGGGGTCGCCATTTTGGCGATACCCGGAAGTGCATGTAAGGAATGGGCACAAGCCGGATTCTCATCAAGGGGGTCTTGGTACCTTTATAAAGCAGTATGGCAGCAGTGGTAGGGTACCCCAGATGAAGTCTGAGTAGACGAAACGCGTCGGGGGACTCCACTGCCTGCCACAATTTTATGATAAGCGCTTTTTAACACAGAGAATGTAAGTGTATTACTTTTAAATAAATTCATTTTTACAAAACGTGTTTACACTATGCGGCCCTTTTTTTATCCTTAATGGGCCACCACGAGATCAAGTTATATGCAGAAGAGCTTTGCCTAGAGTCCTAGACATAACCTGGATTCCATATTGTTTTGCTGGGAGACCCCACTTCATTGTCTGTTGACAATACAAGCATTACTGACTCATGGGACATATGCTTTTATGAGTCCAACAGGTCCGGTAAGCCTGCATTGCTTCTACGCAGGGGACCCATTATACTTGTGTCACTTTTCAACCAGCTATCCACGTGGTGTAAAACACTACCATCTTTATGGGACTTTCATCTGTTTCTAGAATTCTTTTTTATGTAATAGATGCCTATTAGAGTTTTTTGTATTATTATTTGCGATATATGCAGTTATGTGCGTTTGTTTGGTGTATACATTACTCGCAATTCATAAATCTTTGTATTTTAACTAGCGCTACGCTATTTACACCTGTACTTTTTACAAATCTCCTTGTTTGTTGTATGAGCCGCTATCTAATTGAGTAAGCGCAGTGTTTTGATTATTTTTTATTTTTTGACCCCTATAGTATACACTGGAGCACCTGTGTGGGCCCCCTAATAAAAAGGGTGTTCTTGTGTCCCACACTAGTGCTCCAGTGTCCAGATGTGAAAACTGCTGCTGAGTGTCCTCTCCTTACACAGAATCTAGTTTGCATTTCATTCTAGTAACAAACCCATCTACACAACCAAATTATTTTCATACAAGTAGGCCCTAAAAAATGTGGGCAAATGCATATGGCCAAAACAATGGTGTTTTATAGGCCGAAAGAAAAATGTTTGATACGGACTATTAATGTGCCCATGAACATGAAAGTTGCCATTTTAAACTGTACAACACTTAAGAAAAGCACATGGCGCAGCACAAATGTAATAAAGACAAAAAGAATAGGAACACAGCACAACTACTTACTTTTTTGCAGCACTCTCCGGATCTTTCTGTACTGCTCGTGTTCTCGTAATTTCAGGTCCGACCACCGATTCCTGAGCTGATCTTTCGATCAACGTACCCCGAAATTCCGGTGCAGACTTTTGACCACTTTCGCCATGATCTTGGCCTTTCGTACATTGGGGTTGGGGTAAGGTCCATACTTCCCATCATAGTCGGCCTTCTTCAGGATGTCCACCATCTCCAACATCTCACCAAAGGACATATTTGAGGCCTTAAATCTTCTCCTTCTGGATCCAGACGTTTCCGGCTCCGGGCTTTCCTCCCCCTCCTACTCGTTGCTATAATTAGCACGCACCTGCTGTGTCTCCGCCTTGTGCTTTTCCCCCACTGCGCTGAACGAAAAGGGGCAGGGAATAGACTAGAAAGAACGTCAGGGGCGGGCAGAGTTACACGCATGCGCAGTGTGTATAAAGCGTAACATGCGTGCGTAGTACGTACGATCTGTGAGCGGAGGAAGGAGTATTGGAGGCGCCGATCGTGATAACGAAGGTAAGAGCCAAACTTGGGCCTATACTGCTTCTAGATTGAGGCCTATATTGTATCAAGATTAGGAGAGTTTTGCCTGACATTAGGGTTTGTCTTGTGTTGTGTCTTGCAGTGAAAATGGATATCTTGAAAGATACCGACTTTATGGCAATCTTCATTGACATGTTCAGGGAGCTGCCTTGTCTGTGGCAGATAAACCACCCACATTATAAGAACCAAACAAAGAGGAAGGCAGCGCTGGATCAATTGCTGGAATTTGTGAAGCAGGTGATCCCCACGGCAGACATCACCTATTTGAAGATCCTAATTGGTGGCCTGAGGAGCACATATTTAAGGGAACACAAGAAGGTCCAGGATTCCCAGAGATCCGGAGCAGCAGATGACATCTATGTCCCCAGGATGTGGTACTATGACAGGCTGCATTTTCTGGCAGGTCAGACTGAACCAAGGTCATCACTCTCCAGTCTACCTTCCACACTTCCTTCCCCCCCAGCTGAGGCTTTTGACACCCAACCTGGGCCTTCCAGGCAGCAACATGTGGAGGAGCCCAACTTGAGCCAGGTCTAGTATTTCTCTAAATATTTCTGCTTGTCCAATCAATGATGTTAACTAGATGTTAGTTTGGAGTACTAATTTATGATTGTGATTGATGATGCAAAAACTAAAACCATGTCCCTTTTTCATACACAGGGAAGTCTCAGCCAGGAGGTGGCTGGGCCGAGCAGGCTGCCTGATATCCAGGTCCCTCCCCTACACCCGCAAAGAGAAAGTGGCAGGAAGAGGAGTACCCTGGAGGAGGCTGCTATAGGCCTCTTTTGGAAGACTACAGAGGCCCTGAGACCCCCCCACACTGTGGAGGAGGACTTTGCTGGCATAATTGCCTGCAAAATGCAGCGGATGGAGGAGGGCCAACGACTGCTGTGTAAGTCATTAATTTTGGAAGCTATCAATAAGGGGTTGAGGGGCCAAATAACATCTGCTACCCACATTTGTGACCTCACACATGATCCTCCTCCTCCTCCAGGTCCCACTACTCCTCCTCCTCCAGGTCCTACTAGTCCTCCTCCTCCTCCAGGTCCTACTCCTCCTCCTGCCTCATCTCCAACAACAGAGCCACAGCCAGGAAGGAAGCGTGGAAAGAAGACCAGAAAGTGATGACCCTGGGTCCAGTCTGGTCTGGCAAAAGATGCAGCCTCTTGTGGTACCACAGCCTGGGGACACAGATGTCATCTGCTGCTTTCCGGATCTCTGGGACTTCTGGACCAGACTGCACTCCCTTACATATGGACTCCTCAGGCCACCAATTTTGATGTTAAATAATTGATGTCTGCCCTGGGGGTCCAAGGCTTTTCCAATTTCTGCTGTTTCTCCAGTGTTGCCTCCCTCTTTGTTTGGTTCTGAGCCCTTAATAAAGGAATTTTTGTTTCAATTATACTTGCCTATGTGTTTTTTCCTTCAAAAAGGACAGTTTGTTTGTGAGGATTCAGGTACATTTCTAAAGTACAATGTGAAATTAACAAGGGACACCAACACCAAACAATCTCCTTGAGATTAAATAATATAAGATATCAATGGTGTTGTGGTAACTTGACACACAAAACACACACAAAAATATTATGGAGTAAAACTAAAAATAAAATAAAACAAAGATCAGCCTTGAAAAAAATACAAACCTAAAAAAAAAATAATTCTGCCTTTAAAAAAATAAATAAATAAAACAACCCAAAAATAATTTTGTCAGATGTGACAAATCAAAATATATTGAGGGAATCCCGATAAATAATAAAGAAAGAAGTTTGTGAGAAGTCTGTGTGAATATGAGCAGCAAAACTACTTCATTCTTCTCACATTATAAAGAAGAAGAGAGTGCGCTGTATTAAACCATTTTACCATTGCACCATGACGAAAGTGTTGTATCCATTGCGAACGCTAATTTTACCAGACCAAGCTGTTCCGTCTCGGAATTTCTTCTGAGCATGCGTGGCACTTTATGCGTCGGAACTGGCCACACACAGTCGGAATTGACGCGATCGGATTTTGTTGTCGGAAAATTTTATAGCCTGCTCTCAAACTTTGTGTGTCGGAAAATCCGATGGAAAATGTCCGATGGAGCCCACACACGGTCGGAATTTCCGACAACATGCTCCGATCGGACATTTTCCATCGGAAAATCCGACCGTGTGTACGGGGCATAAGGGTCACAGGAGTGCAAACCATTTTACATTCCTGTGACACGTTTTCAGCGGAGAGCGAAGTCCCCTCTCCACTGATGTTTCTGCAATCAGTTGAGGCAGCGCGTCATCCCAACTTCCGAAGTCTGGATTCACCAGCTGCCTTGACTGATGACAGTCTCAGCATCTCAGCGAGTGTGAAAAAAGAAATGGTGGGGGGCGCTAAAGTGATGTAGTGATCTTACAAAATGGAATTACAATACGTTTTAAATTAAATAATAAAATAATAAAATATAGTGAACAAACCACTGCATACCAGCCTACCTAAATGGAAGCAAAACACCAATAATGAATATTGTGCCTAAAATGATAACCAGTGTTTATACAAACAATGTGCTTCAATACACAAATAGCAATGCCATAGTGGTCATATGTATTACATAGTGTATTATAGAACATATCATGTGAATCACACATATAACATATATCCATTAAAGTCCATATGTGAAATTGATCTTGTGCCTGAATCTTGTATTCAAACGGACAGTGGAACCCATTCAGCGCCTAGGGATATTACCCAAAAGTACTCATGAAATGGGTGTCAGCTTACCAGATGTAGTTGACCTAATTAATGAAAAAAAGGTCAAATGTGCTTTAGCAAGATTATGCTTGCTGCAATAGAGAAATCTGTAGACCAGACTCCTGCCCTCATACCATAAGATTTCACGAATGGGATATGAAACAAATGTAGAAGGAACCAAAAATAGTGTTATCCCATTTATTTTAAAAAAGGTTAAAAGCAAACAAAACCAAATGGCTGCTTACATGGATGGTGCCATCGCCCGGCACTGAGGCACTGAGGAATTATCAATTTGATTTTGGATGAATTCCTCAGTGTAACCCTTGTCCTTGAATCTGTTACTTATAAACATGGCTTGGGTTAGAAAATCTTCTTCAGTTGTGAAATTTCTCTTAATTCTTACCAATTGGCCCTTTGGAATATTAAAGAGCCATGGTTTAAAATGACAGCTGTTCATAGGGAGGTAGCTATTCATATCAGTGTTTTTGAAATGTGTCTTGGTAATTAGCTTGTTCTCTATGAGGGTGATATCCAGATCTAAAAAGTTGATTTGTTTGTTGCTGATTTTCCACGTAAGTTTGATGTTTTTATTGTTATTGTTCAGTTTTTCCAAAAAAATTTCCAGTGTTTCCTTGCTTCCATTCCATACGATGATAAGATCGTCTATAAATCTTTTGTAAAGAGTTAATTCAGCTGGTGGATTAGTATAGACCATACTTTCCTCCCATTGTGCCATAAAGGGCATTTGCTACACTGGGTGCAAACTATTCCTGTGATTTGCTTGTAATATGCTTGGTTGTGCCGAAAGTCATTATACTTAAGGCAGAACTCATTTAATCAAATATTTTCTTTGTTTACAAATAAGAGTGCTGTGATTGCGTAACAGCCATTTTATTGACTCACAGGCTGGATGGTGTTGTACAATGGTGTACAGAGAAGATAAATCCGCTGTCACCAATAAGGATCTACTTTCTAATACTGGGGTGGTTTCTAGTAACTGGAGAACATGTTTGGTGTCCTTAAGATATGCTGTGGTTCTTTGCACCACTGGCTGTATAAAGTTGTCCAGGTATTGTCCCATTCTTGAAGAAAGTGAATCGATCACATTCACAATGGGTCTACCTGGAGGTTTATCTTTGTCTTTATGTATCTTAGGGACAGTGTACAGGACAGGTATTCTACATGATTCCGGTATGAGGAATTTAGCTTCTTTTTTATTTAGGATATCTTTTTTTATACCAAGATGTACTATTTTTTCGAATCCCTTTCTATATTGGATTGTAGGATTTCCAAGTAGTTTTAAATAAGTTGATTCATCTTGAAGCTGATGGTGAATCTCTTCCTGATATTGTTCTTTAGACTGTATGACTACTGCTCCCCCTTTATCGGCTGGACGTATCACGATATCCTTCTTTTTGTCAATGTTTGTATTCCTTTCTTTATATGGCTCAGATCCGCACCTTTTCTCAATTTCAATGCTTCCAAGTCTTCTAGCACCAATCTTTTAAATACCTCAATGTGTTGACCATCACGTACTTAAGGGTTATAGAGGGAGTTATTTCTCAATGTGCTGTGCTGAGTGTTCTCTTCTTCATTCAATTTTCTTATATGGGTGTTGAATGGATTGTCCAGGATGTAGATGGAAGCAAGGAAAAACTGGAAATGTTTTTGGAAAAACTGAACAATAACGATAAAAACATCAAACTTACGTGGAACATCAGCAACAAACAAATCAACTTCTTCTGGATATCACCCTCGTAAAGAACAAGCTAATTACCAGGACACATTTCAAAAACACTGATATTAATAGCTACCTCCCTATGAACAGCTATCATTTTAAACCATGGCTCTTTAATATTCCAAAGGGCGAATTGGTAAGAATTAAGAGAAATTGCTGAAGAACTGAAGAAGATTTTCTAACCCAAGCCACGTTTATAAGTAACAGATTCAAGGAAAAGGGTTACACTGAAGAATTCATCCAAAATAAAATTGATAAGGTAAAAAACTTGGATAGGACTACCATGCTACAAAAGAAAAACAAGGACGATCATCAACGACTATCGGAAGCACCTTTTTTAATTTTAAACTAGAGCATTTAACATAAAGAAATAGAAAAATTGATAAAAAGATTGATAAAAAGACACTGCCACAAAAAGTGACAGACATCTCAATTAAATTCTTACTGAAAAACCGAACATACTCTATAAGAGAGCACCAACTTTAAGAGACATTATTGTAAAAAACGTTATTGAACCACCTAAAACTAAGGATTATTCCTTTTTTAATGGCAAAAGTTTTTTCCCTTGCAAATATTGCTTTGCATGTAAACACTCTAAGAAACCACAAATAAAACATATACAGTTTACCTCCATTAAAACGGGACAAAACTATCCGATTAAGGACTTTATCAGTTGTCAAACAGAAGGGGTAGTGTACATTTTACAATGTAGCTGTAATCTGCAATATGTGGGTAGAACAAAAAGACCGCTAATGGTTAGGATAAGGGAACATGTTCAAAACATCATTAAAGGTTTCCCGAAACACAATGTATCAAGACACTTTGCCCAAGTACACAACAATGACCCTAAACATTTACAATTTTGGGGCATAGAGTAACACAACAGACCGTGGAGGGGGCACATAAAGTTAGGTCCATCAGTCAAAAAGAATCCAAATGGATACACACTTTACATACTCTTCTACCTGACGGCCTCAATGTGGAATTTGACTTGAATTGTTTTTTGAGTAATTTTTGACTTTTCATTTTATAAAACTGCTATGCTTATTTTGTCATTTCCAGAACTATATTCTTTTTATTTTTTTTTTAAATTATCTTCTCATTCAGGAGGTCACCTTAATCAGCCTGATCAATTTTGGATCACTATGTTAGTAAACATCCCATGATTTTACCTAACATAAGAGTATTTTGGTCTCTATATATTCCTATTCCAATTTTAACCCTATTTTTATTCTCAAATGCATCTAATTCTTTTATATACACAAAGATTTTCATATTCAATTTTAAATTTATTCATTTAAGTTATTATATTCATGTATTTTTTATTAATTCAATTTATTAATGGATTTTTAGAATATAGCCATTAATATAGAATCCTACCTACAAAATGGCCGCTACCATGAGAACGACAATTCTCACAAGGAAAAACCCAACTTTATTTTAAAATGTTCCCAATTTCAATTCACCTTCACCTTCCAAAAAAATGGCCGCCGCCATGGTGAAGACACTTTTTTTTTGTTTAATAAGTGTTTATTGAAGAATAATAACAGAAATATAAAAAGACAGAATAAACACGTAGCATATGATATACAATCTTATAGATGAACCAGATAAGTTTCAAAGATCACAAAAACTCGTCATTAAGCAATAATCAGAGAAGAGCCATTGTAAGTGCAAAAGGGATTGAACAAACAAATATAGCCAAAGGTTAAACATAGGCTTAAGATATATATGAACATAAAAATCAATCTAGAAATTAAGATTGTAGCTAAATAAAGCAAGTAATTGAAAGAAAAAAGTACAGAATTAAGGGGAAAACAGGGAGAGAGATAAAAAGATGATGAAAGAGAGGTAGAAATGAAGAATAGAGGGTAGAGATGGGAGAGGGATTGAAGGATGGGATCGGGGGGGGGGGGGGGTTTGGCATGCATGTCGTCATATTTTAAGATATTAATATATTGATACCATTTGGAATGATATTATGTGAAAGGAGGATAATTCACAATCTGAAAAAGAGGAATCTCTGAAAATAGAACAAAAGAGTCCTAAGCAATGATTAAGGAGGTAAGCTCATAAGGGTTGTGTTATAATTTCTTTGTAGTGGGAGGAGGATGTGAACTCTGTCCAGGGTGTCCATGTAAAAGTGTGTTTCTGGGATGTACCTCTGATACTGTGAGTTATATCCTCTAGGTGGTGAACCTCTGAGACCTTATGCAACCAATTTTTTATAGACGGGATTGTGGATTGACCCCAAAGTGTGGGGATTAGAGCCTTGGCGGTATTCAAAAGATGAGGTATGAGTGAACGTTTGTATGTACCTATGGATTCCTTAGTAGCATGGAAAAGGACAATCCAGGGATCATGAGGGAGATTGATATCTGTAATCAGTCTTATGAGATTAAGAACTTTGGTCCAGAAAGGACGAATGATTGGGCAGTGCCACCAAATATGAGCGTGTGTAGCTTCGTTCCCACAGCTCCTCCAACACAAAAGGGAGCTGTCAGGGAACATTTGATGCATTTTGACTGGAGTATAGTGCCACATGGAAAGAAGTTTGTAATTGACTTCTGCCATTTTTGAAGCGGATAAGGGGACATGTGAAGACACTTTTTGAACAAAATGGCCATTAATTCACTTCCTGTTCCTACACATAAATAGAATGGCTCAACAACCAACCTGGTACCCCTGATGTAGTCACGTGTTGTCATGAAATGTGCTTAGGGGTTGGCCGGAAGTCTGAGAGGTAGGAAGTGATGCAAGGAGTGTGTTTGACACATGGATACACACAGATAAGCTTGTTTTTAACTTATGTAAGAGGCAACTTGGCATTTCTAATAAACTGTATTATCTTTATATATTACACTATGGGAGGCCTGTTTTCTTTTATTTCTTTTAATGACGAATATTGAAAGTCCATAACGGAACCACAAGATCCTGAGGCTAACCAAGCTGTCAGCAGGGAGAAGGTTTATTCAGCAGATCGCAAATCACATCCATAATCATCCACACGGACATTACATGATTGGAAACGCAGACGATATACAGGCGAACCCATCTCAGGATACCGATCTAAGGCACGAAGATTAACATCAATTTCACAACATAATTGTTTATTTAGAAGATTCACCAGGATTATGGACACTCATGATTATTGTAACTAATTTATCACTTTGATTTGGACTTTTTTTGATGTATACACACTCATTCTGGATTCCAATTACTACTTTTTTACCAATTATTTGGATTATTTCACCTCAATATTAATGTGTTAGAAGTCGGCGCGGATCGCTTTTATAATTATTTAGCCATTCTACCTAGTTTTGCCTGGGTCTGCCATTGAAAGTGGTCTTTAGGATTTTTAGAACCAAGCACACATATCTGTGACAATTTAAACAGGGTAATTTAAAAAGAAGTCAATTAGCCCCCCAATATTTTGGGAGCAAACCAGAGTGCCTGAAGGAAGCCCATACAAGTACAGGGAGAACATAGAACCTCCTAGCAGTAGTGTCCTGGCTGAGATTTGAAACAAGGGACCATGGCTGCAAGGATTACGTTTTAACCACTAAGCCACTGTGCTGCTTGTTGTTTTATTAATCCAATTAATGTTAATTAATGAAATAAAAAAATAAAAAATAGGCAAAAACTTTGATCTTAAATATACTGTTTGTAATAAAGTATTAACATCAAATATGGAAATATATACACATTTTAAACATTAAACAAAACAATATAGGGTGCATCAAATGTGCAATATGTTACAATGTAAACCTATAGATTATGCAAAAAAAAAAGTACTATAGTGCATGAACAATAGACGTGCTGCTTTTGCAATAAAGTGAATCCAATATATTATATAATATATTATGATATAAACCCATATAATAAACAGGAAAAAGTGCTATAGTGCATGAACGATAGTTATGCTACATTGCAATAAAGTGAATCCAGTGCATCAAATGTCTTATTCATGCTTCACCCGGAGTGGTGACCAGATACTAGTGGCCACAGAGTGACCCTCAGGCATGCAAAAACATGTATCTTCAAAAAGGAATCTTTCCCAGATCTTGGCAGAAAAACTCCATTCACCAATCAGCAGAAATTGTGAATGACTTCTATCTCTGAGTCACAATACTTCAATGCCTCTGCCAAATCTGCAAAAAATGGCTCCCCATAAAAGCCACAAAAAACTTGGATAGTGTAAAAACGTCTTTATTCCAACAAAGCTGAAAACTCCCAAACAAATGTGCAGGTACAGGATGAAAAACCAGCAAACTAAGCTGCAGCTGAGAAAGGAAGCAGAGACCGAGTGGTACCTTACGTTCTATTGGTATTAGTTGACAACTCGGCAAGCGTCCCAGCTGGTCCAGGAACGGAGGACTCGTGACAGTGTGTCAAGCCTCCCTTTCGATATATTTCACGCTGTGCGCGCGTCTTCAGGAAATAGGCTCGGCGCCATTATACTGGAGCCCATGTAGTATTGCCTGTAATGTAATTGGTCAGAAAAAAACAACTGACTAAAGGAAAAAAACCCTCTCGTCTGCAAAGCCACAAACTGAATTTCTGCAGGGACACAACTCCGCCATCCTTCTCAGCTGCAACTTTACAACGTCACATTTTCATAACCAGATTTTAATCAATAAGAAAAGGATATGTGTATACAGACATTTTTCCTAGCCTGATCCATCACACCAGTGGGCCATAGACTATATATGCATATACACACGTACCCCTGCAGGTTGCTGCTAATCATATATCCAATGCCAATATCCATATATCTTAAAAAGCTATGGAAACACAAATATTGACCATACATATATAACCTTATTTTAATTTTGTTTAATAAATGACCAAGATTTTATATATAGAAATAGAATATAAATAAATTATAAATAAAAATTAGATACCAATAGAATTAAAATAAATTGAAGATATGAAAAAAATTAAATAAAAAATTGAAATAAAAACATTATTTAAAAAAATGTAAAAAAAAAATTTTATGAAAAAAAATGAAAAAATATGAAAAAAATGAAAAAATATAAAAAAATGAAAAATATGAAAAAAAACTTCAAAGGAGGTTTTCCAGACCAGTAGATATTGGAAGTGACCTAAAATACCTAAATCATTTTAAAAAAAGTAGGTGATGACCCCTCAGATATGGGGCCTATCTATTGAACCAATTAGTAATTATCTATAGGAAACCAAAAACAAAAAACAAGAAAAATTCCTTCTAATAGTCGGTCACAAAACAATTCAGGTCTATATATCAATATTCATACCAGCAGGCTCAAGACATCCCAGCTAAAAGATCCACTGGGTTTAATCCTGCAAAACCCTAGTGATCATATCACTCCCTCTCCAATGTGGTACAACCTTATCTATACCATAAAATTTTAAAAGAGATGGGTTTTTACGATGATGGATTCTAAAATGATTGGAAACACTATGTTTTTTATACCCATTTTTGATATTGGTTACATGTTCGTTTATTCTTTTATACAGACATCTTGTAGTTCTTCCCACGTATAATAGCCCGCAAGAGCACATGAGAAGATATACAACATATCTGGAATTGCAGGATATGAACTTATCAATTTTATACTCTTTGCCATTGGTACCCACAAACATGTCGGTTTTTCTTTTTTTATCTGCAGTTACCCTACACAATTTGCATTGTCCACATCTGTAGAAACCAATAGTGTCCAGAAACATTTTTTTACGGTTCTACTATATTTTTCGCTATCATGTTTCTAAGACCTGGTGCCTTCCTATATATAATCAAGGGTCTTTTTGGTAAATTTGTATTTAAATTACTATCTTTGAGGAGTATGGGCCAATATTTTATAACTGATTTTTCAATCTGTTTATAATCTACATTAAATAATAAAAAGGAGAACCTGCGCTAAAAAGCAATTGGCAAAGAACTAAGGTGCAGCTGCAACAAAAAAACACCAATATCTGTGTATTAAATCAATATAAATACAATAAGTGCGCTTGCAATCAAATGATCATAAAAAAAAATTAATATACTGCTTGCATAAAAAATATATAAGTGTATATATATTGTGCATAGTTAGTGAATCACATAACGCAATCAAACATTGCTTGAAAATAGGTAAATGGATAAATAATGAAACATGTGTATAGACATATAAAGATCAAAATATCCTTAGTGATGAAAGCAAAAAAGTAACTAAATAGAAAAGTCAAGTTCATTAAAAAAGTTCAATAAAGATGCATCGGTCCCTTTCAAGGGAGGATCACATATCCACAGGTCTTTGAAAATCACCAATATAAGTGAAACAGAAGAAAAGGTGGTGTGAAGGGATATCCAGACAGACAGTGACTCCGGGGGATACTACAGATGGACCCTTACCAGGAATGGTGGACCTCCCTGACAGCAAGGTCTCGTGAGCATGCAGATACAGCCCTCTGCAGGGACAGCTGGATGGTGGCGTCCGGATCAGCCGATACGTGCAGCGTTCCAATAGAGGACGGTTCCAATGTGTCAACCTGGAGGGGGGCACTCGCTGGGCCCGGAGGGCCGTGCGTGCACGAGGAGGCAAAAAACAAGGGCTCCGATAGTGTAGTAAAATTAAAATTTGTTTCTGTACACAGGCAGGAAAGACAACTCTGCCATACAAGATTTAAAATATAGAAAGCCGGCATAAAACACGAACACCCGTGCAAACATGGGATGTGTGGCGTGATGGCATACAGTGCGTAGACACGCCCTACATGTTTCGTCATAGATGACGTCTTCAAAGGGGCCCCTTTGAAGACGTCATTTATGACGAAACATGTAGGGCGTGGCTACGCACTGTACGCCATCACGCTGCCCATCCCATGTTATGATTTTCAAAGGCCTGTGGATATGTGATCCTCCCTTGAAAGGGACTGATGCATCTTTATTGAACTTTTTTTAATGAACTTGACTTTTCTATTTAGTTACTTTTTTGCTTTCATCACTCAGGATATTTTGATCTTTATATATCTATACACATGTTTCATTATTTATTCATTTACCTATTTTCAAGCACTGTTTGATTGCGTTATGTGATTCACTAACTATGCATAATATATATGCACTTATATATTTTTTATGCAAGCAGTATATGAATTTATTTTTTATGATCATTTGATTGCAAGCGCACTTATTGTATTTATATCATCTACATTATACCCGGTGACCAAAGCTAGATCAAATTGATTGTCTTTCTTCTTTTTATTAGTCACATGATTGGCATTGGATACCTCCAACCTGATATTTTGCAGCTCAGATTGGTTGTATCCTTTTTCTAAAAACCTATCTAACAGGATTCCAGACTGCTTCCAATAGTCCTCATCCAGGTCACAATTTCTCCTTATATGAGAAAATTGTCCCTTGGGTATGGCTTTGATCCACTCCGGATGATGACAGCTCCGGGTGGAGATGTACCCGTTTCTGTCTACATCTTTGAAAAAGGTTCTAGTGTAGAGTTTGGTAGCTTTCTTAAAAAATTCTAAATCTAGATATTGTATTTTCTCATAACTCCATTTTCCAGTAAGCTTGATATCATAACGATTGTTGTTCATGTGGGTCATGAATTCTTGCAACTCATCAACCGATCCCTCCCACATAAAAAACAAGTTGTCAATGTATCTCCGATACAATTTTAACTGAGGCCACTCATCTGTGAAGATATCTTCTTTCTCCCATCTGTTCAAAAATATGTTAGCTACACTGGGGGCATACTTAGCCCCCATAGCCACCCCTTTTATTTGTTTGTAGAAGTTGCCTCCATACCAAAAAAAATTATTTTACATAGCCATGTTCAGTCCCTCGATCAAAAAAGCAATTTGTTCTTGTTTTAAATTAGTATATTTATATAGTGACCACTTTATCGCATCCAACGAATCCTTCTGTTTAATGTTGGTGTAAAGAGACTCAACATCTGCTGTAACCAGAAGGGTTGGTCTCTCCACATTTACACCATGTAACAAACTCTTCAGGGCTTTGCCATCCCTCAGGAATGCCTGACCCTTGGCTGCCAAAGGCTGAAAAAAAGTATCCAAATATTCTCCTGCTCGTGAATAGAGGGAATTTATCCCACTAATGATAGGTCTACCCAGTGGGTCTGCTTTATTTTTATACATCTTGGGTATTTGATACATTACCGGTATCCTAGGAGCCCTAAGGCTAAGGTACCTGGCTTCTTTTTTATCCAATATGCGCTTTTTACTTCCTTTTCTTAACCATTCATCTAATTTATTTTTGAGCTTGGAAGTGGGGTTACTTTTTAACTTAACATATGTGTCTCCATCACCTAAAACTTTTTCCATTTCCGCTTTATATGCTGATTCTAACCAAACCTAATCCCTTATCGGCAGGACGGATGACTATTTCTTTTTCTTTTCCAACCTTTTAATTGCTTCCCAAACTGATTTAATTTTTCTCTTTATAGAGCTTTTTATTTTCTTGATATCTTCTTGTACCATATTTTTAAAAAAATCAATATATTTATGACCATAAGGTTTAGGATTAAAAGTGGACTTATTCTTAAGACCACTATATGCATAATTTGTATCTTTGACCTGTTTGTCTTGCGATTTTACCTCCAAAAAAAATTTGTTAATATTTAATTTCCTGGAAAATCTTTCTACATCAGTCATGGTATCAATGATTTACACGCTCCCCTTAGAACTAATAACAGATCTACAGATGCATCTCACTATGAGGTACATACAGAGAATAGATATTTACCTTTGAGAGAGAATACCCCCAAGAAAAAGGAATATTATAGAAACCACCATCCTTCACATACATACCCTAATGAATATGCACAGTATGGTGGGAATTATGATGACCACCACTATGGTAATTATCCACCATACCCTCCTCCTCCATCTTCATACTATAGGCACCATGAGACTCCACATAGAAGACCCTATAGGGGAAGGCCTTTTAGAGGAGGAAATAGGGGTTGAGGGTATCACAGACCTCCCCCACAAGGGTATGATAATCAGTACTACCAAACATCGGGGGAATGGAGGGATTGGAGAGAACCTTACAAAGCAGCCCCCCCCCCACCCCCACACAAACCATCAGAAGAAAGAAAAGAGGATGTAGAGGAGGCAGACAAAAAAAGAAAGAGAGAAAACTAGAATTGGGCATTTTTAATCTAGCAGGTGAGACCTTTTCTGAGGATGAGTTGCACGTCCTTCAAGAAGGCCTCAAATTTGCTCCAGCTAAGTTCCTGGATAAATTTGATACCATGATTGATGTAGAAAGATTTTCCAGGAAATTAAATATTAAAACATTTTTTTGGAGGTAAAATCGCAAGACAAACAGGTCAATGATACAAATTATGCACATAGTGGTCTTAAGAATAAGTCCACTTTTAATCCTAAACCTTATGGTCATAAATTTATTGATGTTTTTAAAAATATGGTAAAAGAAGATATCAAGAAAATAAAAAGCAGTAAATAGAGAAAAGTTAAATAAGTTTGGGAAGCAATAAAAAGGTTGGAAAAGAAAAAAGAAATAGTCATCCGTCCTGCCGATAAGGGAGGAGGTTTAGTTATTCTTAAAAAATCAGCATATAAAGTGGAAATGGAAAAAAATTTTAGGTGATGGAGACACATATGTTAAGTTAAAAAGTAACCCCACTTCCAAACTAAAAAAGAAGAAGATTAGAGGAATGGTTAAGAAAAGAAAGTAAAAAGGACGTATTGGATAAAAAAGAAGCCAGGTACCTTAGCCTTAGGGCTCCTAGGATACCGGTAATGTATCAAATACCCAAGATGCATAAAAATAAAACAGACCCACCGGGTAGACCTATCATAAGTGGGATAAATTCCCTCTATTCACGAACAGGAGAATATTTGGATACTTTTTGTCAGCCTTTGGCAGCCAAGGGTCAGGCATTCCTGAGGGATGGCAAAGCCCTGAAGAAAAAATCAGCATATAAAGTGGAAATGGACAAGGAAAAGAGAGTGGGACATAGGGGACAGTGGCTGATGTTGGCCCCATAATGTTCACACCCTAAAATGGCTGGACTATACCGGTACAGGTAAACGATGATAGACAAGATATATAAAAGGAGTTTATTACAAAAAGGAAATACATGGTACACAAATTAAAATGCAAAAACAGAAATTCAAAGATCACCAAAGAATATCTGTAAATTACAAAGTATTGACTGGTCTGGTTCTCGACTAGTTTCGCGATATTATCGCTTCCTCAGGAGGACCAATCTATAAGACAAATAATATAATGCAATACAAGCAAAAACATTATACAGTACACTACAAGTAGTGATCGTAAAAACAGGATGTAGAAAGGGGAAAGAATAAAACATGATTGCTAGTTCGGCTTACCCTATAATTGGGTGATCATGTGCGGCACCGGGCCGCCCAAACAACTCTCCCCCGCGGCGGACAAGGGGGATAGTTTAGAGCCCTCTAAATAAAAAGCATAGCATAAGTGGGGGGCCACAAAGATAGCTGATGAAAGGATACAATGGATTTAGCCAAACACGAGTTGAGGGGGCGGAAAGGGAAGCGAAGGGAGGGCCAAGGGGAAAAAAGGGAGGGGGGGGAAAGAAGGAAGAAAGGGGGGGCGGGGAGGGAGGAGGGAAGGAGGGTAAGGGTAATGGAACATGGGAAAGGGAAGGGGGGAGAAAGGGGGGGGAAAGGGGGGGGAGGGGAAGGGGGAAGGGGGGGGGACTGGGAGGGACATCGGGGGAGGGGGTAGTGGAGGGAAGGAAAGAAGGGGGTGGGGGACAGGGTGAGGAGGAACAGACAATACACAGGGACAGGGAGGATAGAGGGAGGGGGGGAGGGGGGGAAGGGGGGAAAAGGGAACAAACAAGAGGGATTACACTAGGCTAATAAACAATAGGAGCGTGTAATGTGGCTTACCATAATGGTTGGAACGAAGGGTAATACATATGCTAGCCACAAAGAGACTTGCGATGGCGTGGGGGTCGGGTGGCCCGTAATGAGCAGGAGAGCCAACCAATTCCAAGCACTGGGGCATCATGGAGGATACAATGTGTGGAAGTCCACCACTAAGGGTAGATAACCACAGGGTTGCATGGCAGTCTGTCAATAAAAGTATCAAATATAACATGAGATACAGGATAAAATCCAAGTGAAGGTATCTAGAATAGATAGTGTCGGGTAGAGGATAATATCCAAGATAAGAGAGCATAACGTACCTATAGATGTACACCAGTGAGGTGTTGAAGGCCTCCCTTCCATCCCAGCCCCACGTCAGCAGTCTATCATGGGGAGAGCTCAGATGCTCACTCACAGGCCCGAGGGCCCATTAAGTGAGCTCCCCAACCCGGAGACGCCCACGACGCCGCCGGCCGGCAAGCGTCTGACGTCACTGGGTCAGTTTCTCCGCACTGATGTCCTTCCCAGTCCCCCCCCCCTTCCCCCCTCCCCCCCCCCCTTTCCCCCCCCTTTCTCCCCCCCCTTCCCTTTCCCATGTTCCATTACCCTTACCCTCCTTCCCTCCTCCCTCCCCGCCCCCCCTTTCTTCCTTCTTTCCCCCCCTCCCTTTTTCCTCCCCTCCCCCTTCCCCTTCCCCCCAGTTTCCTTCCCCCCTTTCCCCCTTGGCCCTCCCTTCCCTTCCCTTTCCGCCCCTCAACTCGTGTTTGGCTAAATCCATTGTATCCTTTCATCAGCTATCTTTGTGGCCCCCCACTTATGCTATGCTTTTTATTTAGAGGGCTCTAAACTATCCCCCTTGTCCGCCGCGGGGGAGAGTTGTTTGGGCGGCCCGGTGCCGCACACGATCACCCAATTATAGGGTAAGCCGAACTAGCAATCATGTTTTATTCTTTCCCCTTTCTACATGCTGTTTTTACGATCACTACTTGTAGTGTACTGTATAATGTTTTTGCTTGTATTGCATTATATTATTTGTCTTATAGATTGGTCCTCCTGAGGAAGCGATAATATCGCGAAACTAGTCGAGAACCAGACCAGTCAATACTTTGTAATTTACAGATATTCTTTGGTGATCTTTGAATTTCTGTTTTTGCATTTTAATTTGTGTACCATGTATTTCCTTTTTGTAATAAACTCCTTTTATATATTTTGTCTATCATCGTTTACCTGTACCGGTATAGTCCAGCCATTTTAGGGTGTGAACATTATGGGGCCAACATCAGCCACTGTCCCCTATGTCCCACTCTCTTTTCCTTGTACATATTAATTTGGATGATGGTACGGTTTAAATTTTATTACCCTTATTATTTGAGGCTATACTCACAATTTGTGCATATTCATTGGGTGGATAACACACCCGTTTTCTTTTTTTTCCCTTGAGTGCCTCTAATTCCTAACTTAGATTACTTTTTTGTTTATTAATTATCCCATTACGTCGGAGTTTGGCCCCCTCCTTTAGATGGACCATACATGGGAGCAGCCCTATCACTGACCACGCAGGTTAAGTTCCATACAGCCAGACGTTCCTTCACAGTTACCTCACTATACCATGTTTCAACTCAAACCTTCAATATTACACCTATTATTGCCATGAATGGGGTTTGGTCAGTCTATATTCACTACCCTTTACCCAAGAGTATGTGCTACTATGGACCGGTTAATCTCCGGCCCAGTGTGATTATTGTGTTATCCATACCCTTAATCTGTGGCTGACCCTTACCCATTTTGGCCCTTTGTAACCTAATCCTATCATTGCTACATCATCGCCCTTCTGCGATTACCCCTCTCTAGCCTAGAATATTACATTATGTAGTTTGACACTCTATGGAGTTCCCTGCCTTCATGTCATTTAACCCCTAATCTAATTATTTTTAGGATCTATTCCATTCTTCCCATTCATCCGTCATGGTTTCCTCGCTGTTGGTTGTCACTATTACCTCCAGATTTCTACCCCCACTACGTTGTACTTAGATCCACTGCTTCACACATTCTCACGTTTTTTATTTTATTATCTGATACTACCAATCAACTATGTATAATTCTCATCTAGTCCCTTACCACTCTCCACTGCATCACCTCTATTCATTTACAACACACACTTCATCTTCACATTGGCACATCCAATACCCCCCCCTCCCCCTACACCCCCTCCCCCCACACCCCTCCCCCCCTCCTTGTTCCCTGTCCTTATTCTCACTCCTATCACTCACCAACAGGTAGCCCCAACTTATCAATGCTCTCATCCCTCAACTAGGTCTCTTAGTAGCCAATGCTGCCCCCCCTCTGTTTGTAGAGCCATCTATGGGGACCAAGTCCCGTTTGTGTTTACCAACACCTTAATGGATTGGGTGGCAATTTACTGCCACTCTTATTTCTTTTACACACACTGCTATTTATTTATTACCATTTTTGTCATATGTTTAATGCTTTTGTTTATTTTGTTCGGCTGACCCTAGGTGCCCTGTGTGGTCCGTGGCTGCCTGTGCCTTTCCCAGCGGCGGACATGTGTTTCTCCTGGCAGGAGAAGACGCCCTGGTGTTCGTCTCCTGCTTGTCCTTGCGGGGGTTTTCTACCCACGGGCTCGCCTTGAACACGCTTGCGCAGTAGCGCGGTCCGCGCACCTGCGCAGTGCGGAGAAACTGACCCGGTGACGTCAGACGCTTGCCGGCCGGCGGCGTCGTGGGCGTCTCCGGGTTGGGGAACTCACTTAATGGGCCCTCGGGCCTGTGAGTGAGCATCTGAGCTCTCCCCATGATAGACTGCTGACGTGGGGCTGGGATGGAAGGGAGGCCTTCAACACCTCACTGGTGTACATCTATAGGTACGTTATGCTCTCTTATCTTGGATATTATCCTCTACCCGACGCTATCTATTCTAGATACCTTCACTTGGATTTTATCCTGTATCTCATGTTATATTTGATACTTTTATTGACAGACTGCCATGCAACCCTGTGGTTATCTACCCTTAGTGGTGGACTTCCACACATTGTATCCTCCATGATGCCCCAGTGCTTGGAATTGGTTGGCTCTCCTGCTCATTACGGGCCACCCGACCCCCACGCCATCGCAAGTCTCTTTGTGGCTAGCATATGTATTACCCTTCGTTCCAACCATTATGGTAAGCCACATTACACGCTCCTATTGTTTATTAGCCTAGTGTAATCCCTCTTGTTTGTTCCCTTTTCCCCCCTTGACCCCCTCCCCCCCTCCCCCCCTCCCTCTATCCTCCCTGTCCCTGTGTATTGTCTGTTCCTCCTCACCCTGTCCCCCACCCCCTTCTTTCCTTCCCTCCACTACCCCCTCCCCCGATGTCCCTCCCAGTCCCCCCCCCTTCCCCCCTCCCCCTCCCCTCCCCCCCCCCTTTCTCCCCCCCCTTCCCTTTCCCATGTTCCATTACCCTTACCCTCCTTCCCTCCTCCCTCCCCGCCCCCCCTTTCTTCCTTCTTTTCCCCCCTCCCTTTTTCCTCCCCTCCCCCTTCCCCTTCCCCCCAGTTTCCTTCCCCCCTTTTCCCCTTGGCCCTCCCTTCGCTTCCCTTTCCGCCCCCTCAACTCGTGTTTGGCTAAATCCATTGTATCCTTTCATCAGCTATCGTTGTGGCCCCCCACTTATGCTATGCTTTTTATTTAGAGGGCTCTAAACTATCCCCCTTGTCCGCCGTGGGGGAGAGTTGTTTGGGCGGCCCGATGCCGCACACGATCACCCAATTATAGGGTAAGCCGAACTAGCAATCATGTTTTATTCTTTCCCCTTTCTACATGCTGTTTTTACGATCACTACTTGTAGTGTACTGTATAATGTTTTTGCTTGTATTGCATTATATTATTTGTCTTATAGATTGGTCCTCCTGAGGAAGCGATAATATCGCGAAACTAGTCGAGAACCAGACCAGTCAATACTTTGTAATTTACAGATATTCTTTGGTGATCTTTGAATTTCTGTTTTTGCATTTTAATTTGTGTACCATGTATTTCCTTTTTGTAATAAACTCCTTTTATATATTTTGTCTATCATCGTTTACCTGTACCGGTATAGTCCAGCCATTTTAGGGTGTGAACATTATGGGGCCAACATCAGCCACTGTCCCCTATGTCCCACTCTCTTTTCCTTGTACATATTAATTTGGATGATGGTACGGTTTAAATTTTATTACCCTTATTATTTGAGGCTATACTCACAATTTGTGCAAAGTGGAAATGGAAAAAATGGAAATGGAAAAAAATTTAGGTGATGGAGACACATATGTTAAGTTAAAAAGTAACCCCACTTCCAAACTAAAAAAGAAGAAGATTAGAGGAATGGTTAAGAAAAAAAAATAAAAAGGGCGTATTGGATAAAAAAGAAGCCAGGTACCTTAGCCTTAGGGCTCCTAGGATACCGGTAATGTATCAAATACCCAAGATGCATAAAAATAAAACAGACCCACCGGGTAGACCTATCATTAGTGGGATAAATTCCCTCTATTCACGAACAGGAGAATATTTGGATACTTTTTTTCAGCCTTTGGCAGCCAAGGGTCAGGCATTCCTGAGGGATGGCAAAGCCCTGAAGAGTTTGTTACATGGTGTAAATGTGGAGAGACCATCCCTTCTGGTTACAGCAGATGTTGAGTCTCTTTACACCGACATTAAACAGAAGGATGCATTGGATGCAATAAAGTGGTCACTACATAAATATACTAATTTAAAACAGGAACAAATTGCTTTTTTGATCGAGGGACTGAACATGGCTATGTCAAATATTTTTTTTTTGGTATGGAGGCAATTTCTACAAACAAATAAAAGGGGTGGCTATGGGGCTAAGTATGCCCCCAGTGTAGCTAACATATTTTTGAACAGATGGGAAGAAGAAGATATCTTCACAGATGAGTGGCCTCAGTTAAAATTGTATCGGAGATACATTGACGACTTGTTTTTCATGTGGGAGGGATCGGTTGATGAGTTGCAAGAATTCATGACCCACATGAACAACAATCATTACGGTATCAAGCTTACTGGAAAATGGAGTTATGAGGAGATACAATATCTAGATTTAGAAATTTTTAAGAAAGGTACCCAACTCTACACAAGAACCTTTTTCAAAGATGTAGACAGAAACGGGTACATCTCCACCCGGAGCTGTCATCATCCGGGGTGGATCAAAGCCATACCCAAAAGACTATTTGCTCATATAAGGAGAAATTGTGACCTGGATGAGGACTACTGGAAGCAGTCTGGAATCCTGTTAGATAGGTTTTTAGAAAAAGGATACAACCAATCTGAGCTGCAAAAGATCAGGTTGGAGGTATCTAATGCCAATCATGTGACTAATAAAAAGAAGAAAGACAATCAATTTGATGTAGCCTTTGTCACCGAGTATAATGTAGATTATAAACAGATTGAAAAATCAGTTATAAAATATTGGCCCATACTCCTCAAAGATAGTACTTTAAATAACATTTTACCAAAAAGGCCCTCGTTTATATATAGGAAGGCACCAGGTCTTAGAAACATGATAGCGAAAAATATAGTAGAGCCCCCAAGAACCGTAAAAAAAGTTTCTGGACACTATTGATTTCTACAGATGTGGACAATGTAAGTTGTGTAGGGTAACTGCAGATAAAAAAAAGAAAAACCGCCATGTTTGTGGGTACCAATGGCAAAGAGTATAAAATTGATAAGTTCATATCCTGCAATTCCAGATATGTTGTATATCTTCTCACATGCCCTTGCGGGCTATTATACGTGGGAAGAACTACAAGATGTCTGTATAAAAGAATAAACGAACATGTAACCAATATCAAAAATGGGTATAAAAAACATAGTGTTTCCAATCATTTTAGAATCCATCATCGTAAAAACCCATCTCTTTTAAAATTTTATGGTATAGATAAGGTTGTACCACATTGGAGAGGGAGTGAAATGATCACTAGGGTTTTGCAGGATGAAACCCGGTGCATCTTTTAGCTGGGATGTCTTGAGCCTGCTGGTATGAATAGCGATATATAGACCTGAATTGTTTTGTGACCAACTATTAGAAGGAATTTTTCTTGTTTTTTTGTTTTTGGTTTCCTATAGATAATTATTAATTGGTTTGATAGATAGGCCCCATATCCGAGGGGTCATCACCTCCTTTTTTTATAATGTTTTAGGTATTTTAGGTCACTTCCAATATCTACTGGTCTGGAAAACCTCCTTTGAAGTTTTAAATCTTGGGGATTTATTAAACAAAATAAAAATAAGGTTATATATGTATGGTCAATATTTGTGTTTCCATTGCTTTTTAAGATATATGGATATTGGCATTGGATATATGATTAGCAGCGACCTGCAGGGGTACGTGTGTATATGCATATATAGTCTATGGTCCACTGGTGTGATGAATCAGGCTAGGAAAAATGTCTGTATACACATATCCTTTTTTTATTGATTAAAATCTGGTTATGAAAATGTGACATTGTAAAGTTGCAGCTGAGAAAGATGGCTGAGTTGTGTCTCTGCAGAAATTCAGTTCATGGCTTTGCAGACAAGAGGGTTTTTTCATTTAGTCAGTTGTTTTTTTCTGACCAATTACATTACAGGCAATACTACTTAGGCTCCAGTATATGGCGCCGAGCCTATTTCCTGAAGACGCGCGCACAGCGTGAAATGTATCGAAAGGGAGGCTCGACACACTGTCACAAATCCTCTGTTCCTGGACCAGCTGGGACGCTTGCCGAGTTGTCAACTAATACCCATAGAACGTAAGGTACCACTCGGTCTCTGCTTCCCTTCTCAGCTGCAGCTTAGTTTGCTGGTTTTTCATCCTGTACCTGCACATTTGTTTGGGAGTTTTCAGCTTTGTTGGAATAAAGACGTTTTTACACTATCCAAGTTTTTGTGGCTTTTATGGGGAGCCACTTTTTGCAGATTTGGCAGAGGCATTGAAGTATTGTGACTCAGAGATAGAAGTCATACACAATTTCTGCTGATTGGTGAATGGAGTTTTTCTGCCAAGATCTGGGAAAGATACCTTTTTGAAGATACATGGTTTTTCATGCCTGAGGGTCACTCTGTGGCCACTAGTATCTGGTGAGTGCTTAGATATACCACTTCGGGTGAAGCACGAATAAGAATGCATGTGCACTCTATTAAGTGGTGATTGGATTACTAAGAAGAATTTTGTGTGTTTTTTTTAAATATTTGAGGACATTTCATTTGATGCACTGAATTCACTTTATTGCAATGTAGCATAATTATCGTTCATGCACTATAGCACCTTTCCTGTTTAAGATATGGGTTCATATCATAATATATTGTATAATATATTGGATTCACTTTATTGCAAAAGCAGAACATCTATTGTTCATGCAATATAGCACTTTTTTTTTTTGCATAATCTATAGGTTTACATTGTAACATATTGCACATTTGATGTGCCCTATATTGTTTTGTTTATTGTTTATTAGTAATTTACTAATTTAGGAGCAGCATCAGTTGGTATAGTACACGTTGCGCATAATTTTTTGGCGCAGTGCCCATTAATTATTTATTCAACATTTTAAACATTGTTTTGTTATAAAAATTGTCAATGTTTTTCTGAAGGCTTATCTAAGTGATAAATCTTTCATTTATTCCACTTGTAGGCAATGTTTTATTACAATAGAGGATTGCTCTGTTCATTAATGTGAGTGGCAAAAGAGTTTTGGTAATTCACTCCCCTCCACTTTGCATGTCTTTCAGGAAGCCTGCTAAAAAAGTTATGAAATCCAAGTTGCTAGTTGCCCCACTGGCCCAGGAAGTCTTTATAAATTACATATTTCTAAATACATATATTTCATGCTGTAGATATAGTATATTTGGACTTTGACACAGATCCTTACAGATGGCTAATATGTAAATTAAGGTCTATGTAGTGGATAGTGTTGGGCGAATGGTTTAGGCTGAGCAAATGTTTGGCCCAAACTTCACCCATTTGGGTGTTCCCTGAACTCCCAGATTTTCTGTGCGTTCTGTGAGCTGTTTGCCCTCCGAACACAGTCAATATGTTGTTAAGGAGCAGGGCTGGGAAGCCGGCCGCCGCATCCTTAACTACTTCCCACCCAAGGTACGTCATATGATGTCCTTGACTTTGTGTGGGTATATCTGAATGATGGGTGCAACTACAGGCATCATTCAGATATCGTCTTGTTCAGCCGGCGATTCCCTACACCATAAGAATGATCATAGAGGCTGTTCCGCCGTTTGATTGATTGTGGGACTCGCTCGTCCCACTTTCTTGGCCTGACAGGCTGCGTGCTTGGATAATGGTCTGGTATGGATTTTGGGGGCACCCCATGCTGTTTTTTTTTTACATCTCGGCATGGGGTTCCTCTTAAAATCCATACTGGGCTCAAAAGGCCTGGAATTGACTGAGGGGGACCCCACATTGTTCCTTTTTAAATTTGAAATAGCCGGGTGCTGGCAATTGCCACCGCAAGTCAATTTAAATGTGATTTTTTTTTTTTTTTTAGAAATGTCATTTGTGCTGCAGCAGGTTCTATACATGCTACAGATTCCAATTTACAGGCAGAATAGGGGGAACCCCCAGTCACTATATTTAAAGGATTTTTAACATTTGTTTTGTTTTACTTTAAGCTTTAATTAAAATCACTACTCCTTTAAAAATGATTGTTTTTAAGAATAATGTTTGCATTGATACATGTCCCTCAGGGCAGTACCCCGACCTCCATACCATTTTTATGGCCAATAACTTGCATATAAGCCTTCAAAATGGGGACTGATTTTTCATATTCAGCTCCCATAGACTTCAATGGAGTTTGCAGTTCGGGGCTGTTCAGCCCATCTCGAGTAGTGAAATATCCTTACAGGAAATCTCCAATTTACATGAAGATCTACATGTACTGTTGGGAAACTACGTAGCAGATAAGAATTAATGTGGATAATTGTAAAGTTGTATCTTGGGGCTAAAATCAGAAATGCATCATTCATTCTATGGGAAATACAATTGGGGGAGTCAATGATTGTGAAGGTTCTGGGACTTCCGGCAGATTCTGGCAGATTATAAACCTAATAATTGCATGCAATGACAACCTGCAATTTTTCAATAGGAATGAGCCAACAGTTTGGTTCAAAACTAGGTTCGTACTGAACTTTGGCTGTTCACCAGATGATATACTCCAGATCAGCTACATTTAGACTAGTCCTCCATAGGTGTGGAGAAAGAAACAACAGAGGGAGGCTCCCATAGTGTAACACTCACATTTTTAGGTGCCTAAAGCCTGGCACCCAGAGTGATCAGCATATATGATGGTGAGGGATCGATTACTAATGACGGCCGTTCCTATTGCCTGAAACATGTCAAGGTTTTTTGTTCACGTAATCGCAACCACATATTCGCCCAAAATGACTGTCTGAGGGAACTGAGCCTCACAGTGGCGTCCATAATTGGCTAGCGATCCCTTACCATCATACATGTTGATCACACCGGGTGTCAGGCTTTAGGCACCTAAAAATGTGAGTGTATAGACATTTTTTTACTTTCATCTTTTAAAATAAACCAATGGTTTTACACTATGGGAGCCTCCCTCTGTTGCTTCTTTCTCCCCACCTATGGAGGACTAGTCTGAGTGTAGCTGATCCCTATACCATCTAGGGGTCTCATTATCCCCACAAAGCGCAAGTGACCACTCTGTTGATAGATGGTCAATACATAGGGGTGAGTGCATATCCATGTGGGGCACCTGTGTCTGCACACTGAATCGGAGCACTGGTTTTCGATCAACACTCAAGCACTTTTTATCTCACATTGAAATGGGACTGGGATTGTTATCACATTAATATTATTCATCACTCTGTATCATCCTGCGTTTTTTCTTTGCACTCATTACACTGCATAGCTGAGCGCGGTGTTCATCCTTTTTTTCAAGCATTAGTACAGTGACAGTGCATATTTTTTAGCATTGATCACTGTATTTGTGTCACTGGTCCCCAAATAGTGTCAAAAGTGTCAATAAAGGTCAGAATAGTTGTCGCAGTATCGCAGTCCTGCTATAAGTCGCTAATCACTGCCATTACTAGTAACAAATAAATAAAAATATCCCATAGTTTGTAAACACTATAACTTTTGTGCAAATCAATATTTGCTTATTGGTGTAAGGATATTTTAGCTTGCTGTCCTCCATTATAGCTATAAAAATGTGTATCCATTTTAGAATAATATGTATATGTGACGTTTATCAAAAGTTTGTTTCAAATTCTTATAAATGGTTTGATTTTCCTGAAATGACGCACAAAGTTTTTTCTTGTTGACAGTTTCTGTATGAAGAAATTATGTTCTATTTTTGTTCATTTCAAACATCCTGTACGTCTGTATGTCTGTAACTTTAGCATATATTAATGAAAAGGTTGGACTTTTCTTGTGATGTCATTTTGGTTATATAAGTGAATGATTACGGAAATAAAAAGCAGAACATTCCGCATGTATTGACTGTTGTGTCATTATTTTCTTATCGGAATGTATCTCCAGGCCTGATTGGGTTTGAAAGAACACTCTAGGCAGGATATTCAGACGAGGGTTGACTTGCTCCTAAAACATCTTTACACCCCATCAGCTTAGCGGCAGCGGTGCGGCGGTCATCATTTAAGTCTGGTAAGTTTGATCTAATTACTATTATTTCTCTTACCGTGACTTTTAGTTTAAAAGACCGTTTCCCTATATGGGGTTAACAGAAGGTGTAGTGTTAAAAACATTTATGAAAATGTATGAACCTTGGTAGAAGTCCGTTCGGGTGACGGAAGTGTAACGACTCTGAGTAGTTCCAAAAAGAAAGGACTCTGAGTAGTTCCAAGAGGTTCTGAGAAGCCCAAAGTAATATAATACAGTACTGTAAGAAGTTTTATAAAGATATCTGATAGAGTGTGCCGGAAAAACCCAACCTCTTTGCTTACCTTATCTATCGCTTAGAAGATATAAAATAAGATATTTGTACATGTATTGTGTGGATTTTGTCAGACGCTGCGAGGTGAGGTGGCGTTCACCGCTGTATTGTTATGGGTCAGTTTTCAGGGAAGAAGATTCCCCCTCCAGATGTAGGAGAGACATGTAAATGTTATGTAGCCAGAATATGTGGAATTGATTATGTGTATATTAACCCTTGGGAGATAATCTGGCGGGATGGACTGAAGCCATGAGGAGTAGTAACCCGTTTCCCCGACAGGGCCAGAATGATACTTTTCACATGGACATGGTCAAGGGCCTTTGCTTGGGAGATAGGGAAGCTTTCCCATATTATACGGGAGACCCCCAATGGGATAAGGAATATATGAGGAAAGGCGGGGAAAATTGGTTATTGTATGCCCCCTACTGGTATGAGAGAGAGGATAAGAAAATAAGAAAGAAAAGTCCAAATCCAAAGGACAAGGAAGCCCCGGGGTTACATGCTTATGAGAGGAGACTTAAATCAGGTTCCCCGTCCTTAGTTCCATGTGCACTAGCTCTTGCCCCAGTTCCCTGTGCCCTGTCACCTCCACCTTATATACCGCAGCCAAAAAGGGGATCACCAAAACAAATATACCCCTCGTTTTAAAAAGAGGACATGGAGTTTTTGGCTGCAGTTGCAGCAGTTCGTCCATTTGAGAATAGAGTGTCACCTGCAGAGACACCTGCTCTCCCTGTACCCGTTCTACAGCAGGGTGCAGTGGTGGGTCAGGCACTGCCTGTGGTCCTACCAGAATCACAGGTTGCTGTCCTATCAGATCAGCCACTGCCTATTGTTTCACAAATGCAACAGCCGATTGGTGCTGCCTCCTCCACTATGGATGAGGTACCTGAAAAGACACCTGCGGGGGGAACATAAACTAAAGATGCCCGTGGACCCCATAGAGAAGACCCTGCTCAAATTAGGAGTGCAACGCAGAAGTTAAAGCAATCTGCAGAGGGTGAGATCACAAAACACGCAGTTTTAAAACAAATAGCTGACAGAGAGCAGCCGGGAGAAAAAGAGGAAGTAGCTACGCAGTTAGCAATGCAGAGTTTTGCTTTTTTAACTGTCGGTGACATCCTGGTGAAAAAATCTATTGATATCGAGGACATCAATCGTATTATCAAACATTGCCCCAAACCTTCTACATCAGCTTTGGGGGCAATAGCTTATTTAAAGAAAGCTTGTAAGGGTAGAAATTATACACAGGAAGATATAAGGATCATTATAGACAGTTTGGTGGGAACTACGTCCCCTTGGGATTTGACTAAAGTGCCCACAATAGATGTCCTAGGGGCACCCACTACCAAGGCAGAGGCTTATTCACTAAACACTGTTGAAGGAAGGAACATTATGTGGGAAGAGCTAGAGAAGGAAATGAAAAGAGTTTTCATTAATAAGTCATCACTCCTTACTGCAGTAGCTTGTAAACAAAAATCATCAGAGTCCGTATTGGAATTTTGGAAAATATTTCAGGAGGTCTGGACACAAGATGCCGGACTTAATACTCAAAATGGAATACATAGTCTTTTAATACAGACTTATCTTAGCAACCTGACCCCTAAATGTGCACTCACTGTGAGACAGCAGATTTCAGACTGGGCTACAAAGAGTATGACTGACTTTCAAAAAAAATTGACTGAAAAAGAGGCAGCGGGAAGTTTTGACATCCCCAAGCAAACACCAGCACCGATACATTACCAGGATAATTTCTCAGGTAATCAAAGGGGAAACTTTTATAAGAAAAGGGGACAGGATAGAGGGGGTTATAGAGGTGGATATGGGGGAAGAAAACGGCCACAAAGAGGGGACTTCCAGCAGAGGCAACCTAAGACAGGGTGTTTTAACTGTGGGGACCCCGGACATTGGAAAGCTCAATGACCCTGGTATGACCAGGAGTGTACAAATTCAGGGCCACCCGCTGCCCCTACTCCCCCTCAGGCACCAACCCCAGTACAGCAGCAACATGGTGTTAAGTACCCCATTTCTTGGAAACAACAGCAGTCACAATGAAGCTGCCCGGCAGGTAGTATCCCGGCATTTCCACTTGTCTCTCATTCTTATCATGAACAGCCTATAATTTCATTGCTTGTAGATGGGTGTGAGGAACCATTCGTGCCCAATTCAGGAGCGACATGTAGTACCATTAGCAAGGATTTTTATAGGGGAGAGGTTGTGGATGCTGAGCCTTCACTGGGAATAAATGGGATACTCACCAAAACTTTTGAAACACCCCCGCTTTCACGAAGCACCCATACTGGTGCTGATTTTAATCTGCAACATTGTTTCAGAATTATTCCTGATTGTCCCGTGATGCTCTTGGGAAGGGACTTGCTGGGAAAATTAGGCATTACAATGAAAATTACTGAAAAGGAGGGTTATATGTAAAATCTGACAAGGTTCACCTTTTTACATCGCTCTCACACCCAGACGAGGAAGATGTCAAATTGAGTGAGGAGGGAGTATGGGCAGTGAATCCTCTTGATGTATGGTTCATTTCCTGTACGCCCTACTTGATTTGTTGTAGCCGTATTAGTGCAATTGTGACAGAGAAAATTGAGTACTGTCCGTGATACTTTTTTTATTTGCACTAACATACAATTTTTCAGGACAAGCTTTCGGGGTATGTCCCCTTCTTCAAGGTCCAAGCAGTACTGATTCACAAATTTTTAAGCAGAATGTTAAAGAAGAAGAAAAAAAAAAAAAAAAAAAAGAGAAAACCAAACACATACAAATCAATGGTAATAAAGATAGCAGCAGAGTTAGTGAGATAAGACAGAGGGAGAGCTAGGGGGGAATGCAGGGGGGATACTAATCACAGAGCGGTCATAAAACGTTAGCATAATGTGTAAGGAAACCAATATCTAAATTCAGGCCATTATACTTCGTGTCAAAAAGTATCATTCTTAGTTCAAACGTTTTCCTTTCCTGGATAGTTCTGAAATTCCCTTTAAGAACTAAGACATTGAGGTCTTCTATGGTGTGGTCCGATTGTGAGAAATGATGTCCCACAGGTGTGCATAAACTGTCTTCTTTATGTTCTTTGATGGTATGTCTGTGCAAATTCATCCTCGCTTGCAACTTCTGTCCTGTTTCACCAACATAAGATCCTTTGCTGCACCTTTTGCATTGGATGAGGTACACAACATTACTTGAGGTACAGCTGTAAGATCCCATGATATTGAAGGTCCCATTTGTGTGTGTAACACTTTTGGATAGATTTATCTGGTTGCATAGTTTGCAGCGTTTTTTATTGCAGGGTTTGCTACCATTATTTGTGACTTCATAATCAGAGTGAAGTTTCCTGCTGATTAGTTTGTGTCTGAGGTTGGGTGGTTGTCTGAAAGCCAATAATGGGGGTTGTTGGAATATTCCTTTCAGAGTTTCATCCTCTGTTATAATGGGTTGTAAATCTTTGATTATCTTTTTGATCCCTTCAAGTGCTGGGTTGTATGTGGTGACTAGAGGTACTCGGTTATTTGTTTTTTTCTCTGTGTATTGGAGGAGATTTTCTCTTCGGGTTTTCAAGGCTGTGTTTATGCTGTTGTTTATGGTTTTGTCTTTGTAACCTTTCTTATGGAAGGAGTCTGCCAGTGTTCTGAGATGTTTATCTCTGTCTTCTGGGTCTGAACAAATTCGGTGGTATCTGATGGCCTGGCTGTGTATGATGGCCCGTTTGGTGTGTTGGGGGTGAAAACTGGAACTATGAAGATAGCTGCATCGGTCAGTCGGTTTTCTGTATATCGACGTGTGTAGCTTGTCATCCCTGTAGTGTCCAGGAAGTTGACTTGTGTGTTCGAATAGTCCATTTTTAGTTTGATAGATGGGTGAAAAGTGTTGATCAATGAAAAGAATTGGTTTAGATTTTCTTCACCTTCAGTCCATATCATGAATATATCATCAATATAGCGATAATATCTGTATGGCTTTTGTTGTATGCTGTTCAGAAATTTGTCCTCCAGGTCAGGCATAAATAAATTTGCATATTGGGGTGCCATTTTGCTTCCCATAGCAGTACCCATACACTGGAGATAGATGTCATTATTGAAAGTGAAGTAGTTGTGTGTAAGAATGAATTCAATGAGCCGTGTCACATCCTCAGCAGTGTATTTGTGGTCTGGTGAGGATGATAAAAATCTGTGACATGCCGCCAACCCATCCTCGTGAGGGATGTTACTGTACAGAGATTCTACATCCATAGTGACTAGAAGTGTATTAGGTGGTAATTGTTGTATATTGTAAAGCTTGTTCAGAAAATCAGTGGTGTCTTGCAGGAAACTTGCAGTGTTCATGACTAAAGGTTTTAACATGTTTTCTACAAGGCCTGAGATATGTTCAGTAAGTGTATTCATACCTGTTATAATGGGTCTGCCTGGATTTCCTGGCTTGTGGATCTTGGGCAGCATGTAGAAGTCTCCAATTTCTGGATTATCTGGAATCGCATTGATGAGTTCTGAATGTAGGTGGCTTGGCATTGTCGCAATGAGACCTTTTAATTGCTGAGTAAAATCCTGGGTCGGATTATAATCCAGTTTTTTGTAGTAAGTAGTATTTGCCAGCTGCCTCTGGCCCTCTTGTATATATTTGTCTGTATCCATCACAACGACTGCTCCCCCTTTATCTGCTGGTTTGATGGTTATGGCCTGATTATTGTGCAGATCATGTAAAGCTCTTCGCTCCAGTGGTGAAAGGTTGTATAATATTTTCTTTTGCTGGGTGGATATCAGGGATGTAACTCGCAGCCTGAAGCTGTCAATATAGGTATCTAGTTTGGGGTTGCGTCCTTGTGGAGGTGTGAAGTTGCTGTTCTTTTTCCTTTTGTAACCTCCTATTGTCCTAGGATTCCTTTCCTTACTGTCAAAATATTCTTTGAGCCTTAGTCTCCTAAAGAATTCCTCCATATCTGACCATACCTGTAATTTATCCAATTTGGTGGTTGGGCAGAATGTGAGGCCTTTGGAGAGGACTGTTGTTTCTGGTGTAGTAAGTTGATGATTTGACAAATTTATTATTCCGAGTTCCTCTGTTATATCCACATTTTCTGTAAAGTCAGCATTTACACAAGGGATACCTTGGGATTCTGGATTGGCTTCCAAGTTGCTGATAGCAGGAGTTATAGAAGTTGTGTTTGTTTTGTGTTGTTTAGGTTGTATCCAAAAGGTCTGCTCTTGGTGTAGCTTTTGGAGTTTTTTTTGCTTCCTGTTCATGGCAAGTTTTTGCAGTTGTCTTTGTAAGGTTTCAATTCCATCCCTAATTTGGCTGATGCCTGTGGGATCCAATGGTGTTGAGGTTTCAAACACCAACTGCTTTTGTTTCCGGATTGTTTCCCTTTTACCATAGAGTTTATGAATGAGGTTGTTCCTTAACCTTTCGCTGGTACGTCTGCAGAGTCCTTCTGCATAAGGAGAGTTCAGTGTATTTGCACAAAGATTTTTAATCCGGAGACCCTGTGGTATGAGATTCCTCTTTTTGCATCTTGAGAGAAAGAAGATGTCGCTGTTGACCTGTGTTTCCTTTGTGATCAGGTTGGTTAACTGCTTCTTTATGCGGCTATATGCAGTATCTTCCATCATACTTGATTTGTTGTAGCCGTATTAGTGCAATTGTGACAGAGAAAATTGAGTACTGTCCGTGATACTTTTTTTATTTGCACTAACATACAATTTTTCAGGACAAGCTTACTTTAAACATTAATAAAATTCTAAATAATAAAACTTCTAATAAAACTGCTCCTTTAAAAATTATTATTTTTGACCTCAGATCTCACATTTAAGAGGTCCTGTCATGCTTTTTTCTATTACAAGGGATGTTTACATTCCCTGTAATAGGAATAAAACTGACCCATTTTTTTAAAAGACAGAGTAAAGATAAAAAAAGTAAAATAAAAAAAATTAAAGGGCCCAGTCCTGCCAAGCCTGCGTGCAGAAGCGAACGCATACGTTAGCCACACCTGCATATTAAAACGGTGTTTCAACCACACATGTAACTCAAAACTGGTAACCTGTAAAAAATTGAAAACCTCCCCTATAGAGATTTTTAAGGGTCAAAGTTTGTCGCCATTCCACGAGCGGGTACAATTTTGAAGCGTGACATGTTGGGTATCAATTTACTCGGTGTAACATTATCTTTCACAATATAAAAAACTTTTGGCTAACTTTACTGTTGTCTTATTTTTTAATTAAAAAAAGTGTATTTTCTTCAAAAAAATTGCACTTGTGAGACCGCTGTGCAAATATGATGAGACATAAATTATTGCACTGATCGTCATTTTATTCTCTAGGGTGTCTGAAAAAAAATATAATGTTTGGGGTTCTAAGTAATTTTCTAACAAAAAAAAATATTTTAACTTGTAAACACCAAATCTCAAAAAGGGGGTTTGGTCCTTAAGTGGTTAAAAAAAAAATATATATTTTTTAATCAAAATTGTTGGATTCTTTTGTTTATAGAAAGCTCTATTTGTGGGGAAAAAATGACATACTTTTTTGGGGTACAGCATCGCATGACCGTGCAATTGTCAGTTAAATTAACACAGTGCCAGGGTGGCATGGTTTGGCTCTCAGTGGAGATGGCCGCTTGAATGGGGAGCTCAGCAGTGGCAGGAGGATTATCTTAACCTTACACCCAGCTAAAGCACTGGAATGGGTAAAATTGGTCGCCAACTACCCTTTACTAAGACAACCCACTCGCAGCTAGGGCGAAATCTACATGAAATCTTCCGCACGCAGTGGCACCCCAGGAGAGCACTCCCTCATGCTCTTCTACCTCCACCATGGCAAGAAGGCAGTCTGACCAGATACAGAAATCAAGGCAGAAAATGGACACAGAAGCCTTACTGAGTACGTCCAACAAATTCCTAAGATGGCTGATCTACAACTCATCGCCTCAGACATTAAAAACTGCTTGTCAGATGCAGTTTCTGACCTCAAGAAAGAACTATGGGGAGTCTCAGATTGCCTGGGGGAAGTGGAGCAGGCGGAAGGCGGACACGACTCTGACAGCCAGGAGCTACAACAGCATGCGGCCCAGTTTAACCACTTCATACAGGGCCTATTCTGGCACTCCTCTCCATGTAAAAATGTACAAAACATGTAAAAAAAAATTTCTAGAAAGTTACTCAGAACCCCCAAACATTATATATGTTTTTTTTAGCAGACACCCTAGGGAATAATTGCAACTTTTAATGTTGCACGGTATTTGCGCAAAAAATTTTCAAAGCTTTTTTTGGGAAAAAAACATGAATTTCATGAATTAAAAAATAACAAAACAGTAAAGTTAGTCCAATTCTTTTGTATAATGTGATAGATGAAGTTACGCCAAGTAAATAGATACCCAACATGTCACATTTTAAAATTGTGTACACTCATGGAATGACGCCAAACTTTGGTACTTAAAAATCTCCATAGGCGACGCTTTAAAATTTTTTACAGGTTACCAGTTTAGGGTTACAGAGGAGGTCTAGAGCTATAACTATTGCTCTACCTCTAACACATACCTCACATGTGTGGTTTGAATGGCGTTTACATATGTAGGTGGGATATACGTGTGCGTTTGCTTCTGTGCGCGAGCTACCGGGGACAGGGTCGCTTTAATTTTTTTTCTTTTTATTGCTTTTTATCACTTTTATTCCTATTACAAGGGATGTAAACATCCCTTGTAATAGGAATAGTGTGTGACAGGTCCTCCCTCCAGGCTGGAAAGCATGAGATAAAAAAAATTCACTATCCCATGCTTTCCAGTCGTGATCACGGCTTTGTTTACAAGCGTGGCCCGGATGTGACATCATAACGTTGTGCCTGGGCCTCCGGCGGTCATAGAGGTGACTGGTGACCATCTGGTCCCCGGAAATCTCTATGATCGTCATCTGTCGGTGGCCGATTCTTTCTCTGGGTCTGGCATGGGAGCACCGGAGGGCGGTGGGAGGGGGGATGTCCTGAACTACCGCTATGATCTTTCTTACGGTGCATAGAATCGCCGGCTGAAAAAGAGGATATCTGATGATGCCTGTAGCTGCAGGCATCCTTCAGATATTCCCACTGAAAGTCATATGATAGCCTTGAGCTGGAAGTGGTTAACAATCACCTTATGGAGATCCATACTAGCTGCTTTGTGAGACAGAGACATGACTTATAAATGGCGCTTTCCCTTTGGTCTGTGTGTAACGTTGCAGGGCAGATCCTTCACTCTTCAAACACCAGTGGATCTCCCGCAATTTTTTGATCATGAAATGGTAGAACGCAGCGCTTAGCAAGTAAAAATACAAACATATTAAACATGAATAAGTGAATCAAACATGTTATTTAATATAAACGTTCCACTAGTGAAGTAAAGTGCTTGTGCATAAGTGAATGATAGGTGCTCCATTACGCTGTGTTCAGACAGAGATGCCCCACATGGATGTACACTCACCCCCAAACGTTGACCACCTATCGCTAGATAGGGGAGTAAAGACCCCTAGATGATTTTATCCAAGGTCAGCTGTGCTTAAGGTAATCCACCATGGATGGGAAGAAAAAATACAGATGGGGGCTCCCATAGTGAAAAAAATGTAATGTATTATAAAATCAAGAGTAGACTATAAAAAGATGCACTCAAATGGTTTGGTGGCTGTGCCTGGCACCTGGTGTGATCAGCATGTGTTTTTAGGTAGGGTAATCCGGCCAGTCTCCATTGGACACCGCTTGTTTGCGGTGAGGCTCGGTCCCTGTGCTTAATGTTCGGGCAGATGATGCGATAGCCTTGACGTGTTTCTGACAATAAGACAGGCCGTCATCAGGAAACTCTAAATCTGCCATCTTAAGTGTGGGCTGATATACCCATATGGGCATTAGCCTAATTTTAATACAGTTAATTTGTCTTCTTATATATAATAAAACAAAGCGCTGTAATCGATAGACCACACTGAATGTGGCTATGGCAGATAAACTAGATAGAAAAGTGTAGGCAATACTTGCTAAAACGAATAATCGTGACCAATTAGATTGAACAGATAGGATTAAGCTGCTATCAATAAAAAGGGGCTCAGAGGCCCATATAAGGGAAAATAAGATAAAAAAATTGATGCGCTCTAATACACCATTCAATCAATAAGGATCTCTGAAATCATGCTAAAAACAAAGATGTGAAAAAATATGTGTGAAAATACTGAATTATATTATAAACATATATGTGTAAATATATATAAAAATGTGCTGATTGCACTAAAAAGTGCTGCAAAAGTGCGCAGTGCTACAAATATCATAAAGCAAAACGTGCGAGTAAACTGCTGGCAATACACTCAAAAATTAGCACTGTGGGCGCATGCGCTGAGAAGGATGGACGCCTGACTCTGTAGCTCCGCTCCACCCGGGACTATAACTGCTTCCTGAGGGCAATTAACAGCACATTAAGCTTCAATTCTTGCACCCCTCAAGCCATCAACACTCGGTGCATGCCTTCAAGGAAAAAGAAATCCCGAGGATCCTCTCAAAACACCCTGACCCACTATGTCCTCCGGGAGCGGTTCAGCATGCCTCAAGATGGCGCGGCAGGGAAAGGGGAATCTCCTGCTCCAGCTACTCCGCCACGATCGAATCCCTCTCCGTCCGTAAGCACGGCGGGTGAGTACCATCCTACCCTCTCTAAGGCGGATCTAGATGTCAGCCTGGAAGCCATGTACACCAGACTAGCTACAAAATTTCAGACGGAGCTGCACAAGACATCTCACACTCTGTCACAGGAGATTGCGGCCTTAGGCTCACGCACCGAGCTCCTTGAAACTAAACATGACGAACTGGCTCTAGCTTACAATGACCTCAGTCGTGAGCATGAAGCCCTAGCCTTAGCACTGACTGCGATTCAAGCACAAGTCGAAGATCTCGACAATAGAAATAGATGCAATAATTTACGTCTGAGAGGCATCCCTGAGACTGAAACAGATCTGATTCCAACCGTAATCAGACTTTTTAAATCACTCCTGCCAGAACATGACTCCACGGCTTTTAAATGCGACCGCATCCACAGAGCACTCCGCCCGAAACCCCCGGATGATAAACCCCCTAGAGATGTTGTCCTCTGTATGAAGGACTTCCTTACTAAGGAGGAAATTCTGAGAGCCGCCCGGAATAAACCACGGATTACACTTGATAACCAGCCTATCCAGATTTATCCAGACATTTCCCCAGCCACCCTGGACAGGAGAAGGGGACTAAAAGAAATCACCATGGCACTTCAATCTGCACATATCCGCTACAGATGGGGATTTCCATTCAAGCTACAGGTTCCACACAATGGCACCACCTTTTCAGCAACTACTTTACAAGAGGGGCAAGAAATCCTGGTTAAACTTGGTCTCCTAGATGCAGCAGCAATCCGCCGCCCACCTTCAAAACCCCGCCCAGCCCCCATCTGGCAAACACCACCACCCAGGAGGGATAGAAGGAGAATTCGTTATGACATCGGAGAGGACCTCGCCATTCAACCACGCTGAAAGCGTTGCAGACCATCACTTTTTGGTTCCTTAGGACACCCTGCACTTACCTCGCTCTATTCCTATTAAGAGCGGCTGTCCCTCGGAGCTGCACTATGTTCACCCCACCCAGCTAAGGTCTTTTTTTTATATTCCTTTTTTGGGGCATTGTCTAACCAGTTTTCTTTTAGTTAATCCGCCCCATTGGTTTTTCATTCTGCAATCCCTCAGTGGGTTTCTGCAGGTCTGCTGGGTACGAGACCTAGTTGTCTCGCTGGTTACTGAACTTTTTTTGTCAGGTAAAGTTTATTTTTACGTTTCTTTGCCTGACCCAGTTTGGATGTGGATCTCCATGTCCCTCTCATGTTCTCTTCGCTGTTTTTTGCTTTTTTATTGGCTCATAATTGTTTACTGTTTTTCTTTTTCTGTTGGTCAGCCAGTTTACAGCCTGAAATTTTTTTTTCAGCATCTGTCCTCAATGTGAAACTCCCAAACTTACCCTTGAATGTATCTTCTATCAGGAAAACGTACACTGTATCTACCATTTATTTGGTGGGATTGTGGTGGTACCCCTGCTCGGTATGGCAAATATTAATTTGAGAATACATTCAGACCCCCAAGTACAGTTTATCGTATACCCTCCCACATACGATAGAGTTACTATAACTAAGTATGGTAATTACATGTATCTCACATAACAGGAAGGGATTCAATTCCCCCATAAAGAGGCATAAGGCTTTTGATTTGTATGGTCATCTGGGTGCCAAGATTCTCTTGCTACAGGAGACACATTTCTCCCATTCCTCCCACCCTAAATTCTTCCATAGGAACTTCCCTCAGTCGTTTTACTCCCTTTTCTCATCCAAGAGCAGGTGGCAAAACAATGCTTTAAAGATAGGGATAATAGGTTTGTTATTATCAAGGGTGTGTTACACAATAGAGAAATCACAATTGCCAGCGTATACGCCCCTAATGACGCTCCCGCATCCTTTTTCAAAGCCTTTTTTGATAAGTTGGTCTCCTTGAACTCTCCCCATATCATAATAGGAGGTGATTTCAACTTAGTGGCCAACCCCACACTTGATAGGTCCTCCTCCACAAAAGTCTCCAAAGCCTTCCCCAGGTCTCTTACCCAAGGCCTTTTGGACCACCAGCTGGTAGACACCTGGAGAACGCACAATATGGGGCTTAAGGAATTCACTTTTTACTCTCACCCTCACAAGAGTTACGCTAGGTTAGATTACATCTACACCACCCCCATCATATTAGCAAATTCCACCGCTCTGATGAAGAAGGGATGAGCCCTTCGAAACGCGTTAGCGGGCAGTGTTATATATTCCTCTAAAGACCTTTGGAAGGCTTCGTTCATCATTTTAACCACTTGCTGTTAGTTGATGTCCAAGGTTTACGGCACATGATTTTACTACTGCTTGTGAGTAATTTTCTTTATCATTTTACTCAATAAATGTTTTACAAAAGATAATGCACATGGCTGGTGCGCCCTTTTCTCTCTTCTTTTCTTTGTCTGCTAGGATTCCCCATCCTTGAGGGCAGCAAGGCCTGTGTCTCCCTTTCATCTATTTGGTCGACCACTTGTGCGCAGGAGTCATTTTCTGTTTTTGTCCCGCTGATGATACTTGGTTCCAGGACATTCCTATACCCATTCCTATACCCACTCTCTCACCTACCCAAAGCTCAATGCCCCTATCACTCCCGCAGAGGTTCATAATGTTATCAAATCCCTCAAAACAGGCTCTGCCCCTGGCCCAGATGGCTTTTCGGCCATATACTACAAGAAATTCGCAACCCTACTCACCCCAGGCCTAGTACAATTGTTCAACTGGATTCTGCAAGGAGGTAACTTCCCTGATGAGATGCTACTGGCAAACATGTCCCTGATCCCCAAACCCAACAAAAATCATTTACTTCCTCAAAATTATAGGCCGATTTCGGTCATGAACAACGATGTAAAAATTTTCAGCAGAATCCTAGCGGACAGGTTGGCATCTATTATATCTTCTCTTATCTCTCCCTTCCAAGTCATGATTTATACCCCATAGATTCATAACAGATAACATTAGATTAGCCTCTAACATCATACAAGATTCCAACTTGCATTCCCATAAACTTTTTTTACTTAGCCTTGACATACACAAGGCGTTTGATAGCGTCTCCTGGAGCTATCTATCTTCACTTCTACAACGCATGGGTTTTAAAGAGGAATTTCTACATGGGTTTCGAGCCCTTTATGTAAACCCTAAAAATCCCAGGCTGTAGCTCCGAATTCTTTTCCATAGGTAGGGGCACCAGGCAGGGATGCCCACTTTCCCCACTGATTTTTGCCCTGGCCCTCGAACCCCTTGCAATTGCGATTCTTAACAACCAAAATATATCGGCAACCAAAATATATCGGGTTACACCAAAGGCACCTCTTCTTACAAATTCTGTATGTACGCGGATGATGTCCTTTTGTTCCTAACAAATCCTCACATCTCCCTGCCAAACCTCCTACAAACTTTATCGTATTTTGCGGGAGTCTCTGGCCTCAAGATCAATGTCTCAAAATCCGTTGCCCTACCCGTGGGCTTCTCTCCGGGGGAGGTACAACAACTTAAAAGTGCTTTTCACTTTGTGTGGAGAGAAACAAGCCTATCATATCTGGGCATTGATCTGGCGGGAGACTTTAGCAAACTTTTCGAACACAACTACCCCTCCATGTTCTCTAAACTGAAGAAATCACTTAAATCCTGGTCTTTACTCCATATCTCTTTTCTGGGCAGAGTCACAGCCCTAAAAATGGTAATACTCCCCAGGTTACTGTACCTTTTTAGATCCCTTCCCATTAGAGTATCTAAATCTTACCTCCTCACTATCCAAGCCCACATTAATAAATTTATCTGGCAAGACAAACCCCCCAGATTTGCTAAGGAAGTCCTTTATCGATCCCCAAAGAGGGGGGGCCTGGGGGTTCCTCGTATTTGGCTATACTATATTGCTTGTAGATTTGCACAACAGGCCCAGTGGAACATAAGAGACTCCAAGGTCCCATGGGTCAAATTTGAACAGGACTCTATTGCCCCCCGGTACTTACCGGGATTAATGTGGACCTCCAGCCCTCCCCTCACAGAAATATCTAACAAAAACCTCATAGTCACTATAGGTTTAAAACGTTGGACTACTTATAAGAGGAAATACAATCTCTCCTCTCAGCCTCCTCTTGGTGCCTCCTATTTAGGAGACCCCAGATTTCCCACAGCCTATTCTCACTCGGAGTTATTTGAGGGATGGACCCAACATAACCTGATCACTTTAGGAGATTTCCTAGAGAACTCCAAATTTATTTCATTTTCATCATTTAAATCCTGCTTTCATATTCCAGACAGTGAATTCTACCATTTCCTTCAAATCAGACATTTTTTTCATCAACATTACCCCATCCCTCCAGCAGACAACACAACATTATACGAGGATTTGTGTCATACTGCCGCCCGCCAAAGGGGCCTTATTTCACAGATACATAGCTCTTTGGTATCGACGGATGACTCTCTGGCCTTGAGATACAGATCCCAATGGGAACAGGAACTTGCCTTAAACCAGGATGATATAGACTGGGATGGGGGCTGGACGAACATTCGTAAGTGTTCAAAATCCCTCACAATAAGAGAGACAGCCATTAAGCTCATGACGAGATGGTATTATACCCCAGCCCGTATACATAGGATTTATCCGCAGGCTTCACCTAATTGTTTTAGGGGTTGTGCCCACTTAGGCTCATACATCCACATTTTTTGGGAATGTGAGAAGTTTCATCCCACCTGGAAAGAAATATTAAAATTAATTGACAAATTGGTGGGGAATCCCATTAACCTCACTTTCCATCATTGTATCTTATTCCAAGATATACCAGATATCGCCAAACCCCTGATGAGGTTAATTGACTCAATATGTATTGCCACGCTTTGGGGTGTCGCCCTACACTGGAAATCCTCTTCGATGCCCATTGCACAAATTATATCTCGTATAGATTCTATGAGGATTACGGAGAAAATATTTCACACCTTACATGACTCCATACCTGTATTTGATGCTAAATGGAATCCTTGGTTTCTTCTCAGGCTTCAAGACTGACCATGTTACATAGATTGTGATACACTCCTTTTCTGTTTACATTTTATTGTGTATTCCTGGCTTTTTTTCTCTTTTTTTTTCCCTTTTTTTTTTTTTTTTTTTTTTTGATTTTCAGTACAACATTTCTCCTGAATTAGGATATCCTTCTTGATCGGAATGTAATTCAAGTAGATATAATGGTGAAATCTTGCTTATACGCCCAACTGTGAATGTGCATTCTTTATCTGACCTCCCATGATTGTTATATTACCTTGAAGGATATTGTGTCCAATGCTACTTTTTTATGTACATGTTCTTTTCCTTTCTATTGCTAATAAAGAACTTTTGAAAACAAAAAAAAAAATTAGCACTGCAAAGTGTGCTAAAAATGTGCTAAAACCTAGTGGATAAATGTAAAGATCATACAAATATATATTCCCGTGATAAATGCTATAACCATAGCAGTGCTAAGAAAAAAAATATATAAATAGATGCCAGTGTATTTGGAATTAAAGATATAAAAAATATTAATATTCTGGTGCTAATTGAAATAAAATTTAAACATAGATAAATAATGTGAGATGTAATAATAGTAAAAATAATACAAATATATATATTCCCGTAATAGATGCTATAAAACCATAGCAGTGCTAAAAAGAATTAGTGAATAGATTCCAGTATATTCAAATTAAAATTATATGAACAATATAAAATCTGGTGCTGATTGAGATGTAATTTAAACATAGATACTCAAGTAAATGAGGTTAAGTGGATAGTCACCACAGTAGTTCGTTTCTCAGTGCACTGGGATGATTAGATTCCTGAAATGTTTGTGTTTATCACAATATTGGATGTTTCCTTCGTGGCCGTAAATACTCAGTGCCAGATGATTATAAAAGAGTGTATTGCCAGCAGTTTACTCGCACGTTTTGCTTTATGATATTTGTAGCACTGCGCACTTTTGCAGCACTTTTTAGTGCAATCAGCACATTTTTATATATATTTACACATATATGTTTATAATATAATTCAGTATTTTCACACATATTTTTTCACATCTTTGTTTTTAGCATGATTTCAGAGATCCTTATTGATTGAATGGTGTATTAGAGCGCATCAATTTTTTTATCCTAATTTGTCTTCTTGTTGATCCACGCATGCTGGGCGCTTACAATATAAACGTATGCAATATACAATACAAGGGAAATTTATTAAAATTTGAAATTATAAAAACATGTATAATACAAACATATCATGGTGATATAATATATATTAAATGTCTCCATCTAGTGGTAGACTGATGGTTATTACAAGTAAGACCAACTTTACAAGCCTGAAGCACAAGACTCCATCTTGTGGTCAAACTAAAAACTACATTTGGAATTGTAAATAAAATATTTGATGAATAAAGAATTATTAATAAATTGAGCATTTTAAGGGAATAAGGTTGGTAATATATATGGATTAACTTGATAGGCTATATGTAGTGTGTTCTAATCGGGAGAAAGTTGGTTATTGCTTTATATACGGTAATGTTTGAATAGATTAATATATACTAATATAATTTTAACCGTAATCTCTAATAATTTAATAATTTGTAATGAAACAGTTTAGGTCTAACTCAATGTTTAACCCCTGAGGTGTCAGTGTTTGGAGTTCAAAAATCCATCTGGTTTCATTTTGGGATATTTTCTTGATCATATTAGAACCCGTCCATTGTCCCTTCACACTATCAACGGTAATCTCAGAGGGATTTTTTTAAATCTGAAATGATTTGAAATGCTGTGTTTTGGGAACCCATTACGTATAATCGTTATGTGCTCACTAATTATTTTGCTCAGGGTTCTAGACATTTTTCCAATGTATTGATTCACTTATCCATGTTTAATATGTTTGTATTTTGTACTTGCTAAGCGCGGTGTCCTACGACTTCATTGCACAGTGAGGCTAGTCAGCTCACATTTACACTGCTGCTGGCAATTGTTTGTTTAAAGATTATTCATTTTCTTTGGTACAAAGTTTTTTTTTGTTTACAATTTTTTGATCATATCAATATGGATCCAATCATGACTCCAAACTGGTACCAATAATTTTGTGTTCTGGAGATATGGAAGGAGCTGATTTCACCTGACCCTGAGCAACGCACTCCTCATTGCAGACCAAACTCAATTCCATATCGTCGCAGACAACAAGGTGCAGTGACTTTTGTCCCCCCAGGGGAACCCGATATTGCCTCCTGAGCTCTTTGCCCATATATTGCCTCTTGACGCAGAGTCTCTTCCTATATAATTTTGTATGTCCATATGTTGCTTTCTGAAACTCTTTTAGGAGCAGTATATGAACTACATATGTGTACTGGGGAAGCAACTGCCTTTCAAACTAAATAACTGCTCTTGTTTGTGCTACCCTCCCCAGAACTACTCACTTTGTTGCAGGTCTGTGACCACCCTGAGCAGAATGCTCTTTTCATCAACAAGGGTAGAGGCCTTGCTCATCATACTGTGCTCAGAGATTTGTCCCAACCCTCCTCAGGAGATTTCAAGCCCTGATAACTAGCAATACAATCAGCCTGGTTCCCTAAAACCAGACAATCAAGATTACATAGCTCTCCCATATAACTATCTAGCCCCATGCTTGTTCATGCTGATGCTGATGATACTCCTAACCTCCATTTTTTTACAGGTTGTCCGGCCCACTAACATGATTGCTACCAATAATATAAGAGTGCCTGTTCTAAAGATGTTGAAGCTATTATGTTGGGTTTATGAACATTTGTTGAGCTGGGTGGAGCATGTGGGAGTCTGTACATGGATCATCTTCTTTCCTACCTCCATGCTTGCATTACTTGGCACTTAACCTGTGCCTTCTATCTTCCATATATGTTACAGTTGGACTGAATGTTTATCTCTAGTTTAAATAGTTTGCATGTTAGCATGTGAGTTTTTCTGGTTATCACCACTAGAAAAAACCCACAGGTACCTTTCCTTCTTTTATTTTCTATCCTATGTTGGAGATCCTCCGACCATGCAAACCTCCCATCAGTGTTTGATCAACCACATTTCTTTCCCCCAATCAACCCAGTCAGCGACTGGGCCAGTGGCAGCTCGTTTCTTTTTTTTAGGGGGTGGGTGGCAATCAACCAACCCCCCCTCCAGTGGACTCATCCAGCGACTTATCCCATGCATCTGGCCAGAGGCACGGATGCACATAGCCACCCCAACCCCCCATCATCCAGCACCCCATCCCGTGTCTGCCCGGCACTTACCCCATCTTAGTGGCGGGTCAGGCAGCAGGTGAATGGCAGCAAGATGTGTCCCGGGAGTGGCTCTGTTTCCTCTCATAGAGACACCGTGTGTCTCTTCTCTCCTCCTTGCAAGGCATCCAATAGGATCGCCTGTACTGTCAGCCAATCGGGTGATGGGTACAAGCCCTGCTTCCTGATTGGCCGGGTGGATGATCAGTGTTGCAACAGCGAATATTCATTCGCTGTTGCAACACACCTGGGTGGGCTCCGGATGCATGCTCTGCAACTCAAGACAACCCAATTTTGAAGCCTATTAGAGCCCCTGGCTCTAATCAGGTGCTTCAAAAATACAGCCCCGCTACTGTAATTTGTGCGCCCGATGACCCAAAAGGGGCCAGATACATGAATAGAGGGTGGCCGCAGTGGCCGTGGATAGATTCATGCTATGCATGAATCTATGGACTTCATATAGCGGTGGAAAGGGAGAAAGGGGGCGGCGCCCGGGTGCCCCAATGAACGGGCCACCACTGGACTGGGGTGTACCTCTCTTTTGGTCTATTTTTGTGAGTAAAAGCAAAATTGCACCTAGTCCACCCAAACTCCCCCTCCTCCTTTTCTTTCTTGTCTCTCTTATACCCCCCTCCAGAACCCCCCTTTATTCTGGGTGACGGGTCACTTGGTCTAGACCATAATTGTGGGTCTGTTAACACCCTTCACATTTAGACTCATTCATACCCCACTGACATCCCCAGGATCACATTTTCTCCTTGTTCCTGAGCCCTAAAGAATGCCTGCATTCTCATCAATAAAATTCCTCTCCCTTAATCTGAGAGGCTTGAATACTGCAGAGAAGAGATCACAGGTCTTAAGGGTACTTTCCAAGCAAGGGGTACAAGTAGCTTTCCTTCAGGAAACACATTTTAAGGGCCCTGATATCCTTAAACTATCTAACTCTAATTTACCAGCACTCTTCCAAGCATCCTCCCCCTCCTCCAAAACAAGGGGGTAGCCATCCTGTTTTCCAAAAATATTTCCATTTCAAGTTGTAGACCAACTAGCTGACCCAGACAGTCACTTTCTCTTCATCAAGAGTACACTACACAATCGCCCTATTACTTTTGCTAATATCTATTGTCCCAATGAAAAGCAAGTTGACTTCTTTCGAAAGACCATGGACAGCTTGATCTCATTCTAGTCGGGAATGCTTATAGTACGGGGCGTCATGAACACCCCCCTGTCTCCAAATCTTGACTCTTCCTCGGGTGTCTCTTCGATGCCGTACAGGGCCCTCAAACAAATCAAGGCTCAAGCAAATATGTTGCTCCTCCATGACATCTGGAGAACCTTGTATCCTGACATAAAAGATTACACATTCTACTCACATCTCACTGCAAATATTTGTGTATAGATACATTTTTCCTCTCTCAATTAGACCTGAAATATCTGCACAGGGCCACTATGAACCTGTGTACATCTCCGACCATCACCCCATTACATTTTCCTTGTGACTTCCTGAACACAGCCCAAAATCCAAATGTTGGTGGCTAAATGATTCCCTGCTTAGTGACCCTGCTCATAGGAGCAGACTAGCGAAGACTATGAAGGAATTTTTTCCCCTTAATTCTTTTTTTTTACTTTAAGATTTTTATTGTATTGTATGAAAAGAGAAAAGAATACAGAAACATCGCCAATTGGGCATACCCTGGCATTTTTATGCTTATATAAATGGCAAAGATGGTAAAAGCTTACTTAAATGTAGACTCTATTGAGCTACCTCAAGATCAAAGGATTAGGGTTAGGTAAACAGGTTATATTACAGATACCTATGATAGCATACAATAATCATGTAACAGTCAGTTAGAGTACTATGGGGGTAAACACTTGTGTGCAATAAAAGTAATGGCATAAGAAACGGGAACTGTAATGATTTTCATAACAAGTTATCCGTAAGACTGTAGGAAGGAAAGGGAAGCTGGTATGGGATCCAGCCCAGGTAGTGGTAGAAGGTAGAATTGCTATGACAATGGTGTACTTCTAGAGTCCGAGATCCAAGGTTTCCAGGTTCTATTAAAGCGCTTAGTTGCCATATTGGCCTTGGCAAAGGAAAACTCCATCTGGAAGTGTAGGTTAAGTAATTGGATGACATCTTTCAGTGCAGGGGGGGTCCGTTGATTTCCACTTCTTCACGATTGTCAATCTTGCTGCAATGAGGATGCGTGTAACCAGCGTTTGCAAATGGTTAGGCCATGTGGGGATCGAGAGTCCTAGGAGTAGGTCAAGTGGGGACATAGATTGGGATATACCACACAGAGACTCAATCAGATTTTGCACCTTTCTCCAAAAATTTCTGACGAGGTGGCACTCCCACCATATGTGTGAAAGAGATCCAGTTTTATCACATCCTCTCCAGCATTTGGGGGAGGTGTTCGGGTATATCTTCGCTAGCCTATCTGGGGTAAAATACCATTTGTGAAAAAGCTTCTGTAATGTTTCCCAGTGATTAATGCAGTGAGACAGGCGTAGGGGCAATGTGAGGGCTTTCCACCACTGTAGATCTGTAGGTGGATGGTCCAACAGTGAGGTCCAATACTATGAGGAGGAAGACAGCGGGTCAGTAGTTGGCTTGGTGAGCAGTTTGTACACTAAAGAGGTTCCCTTGGCCTTGGGTGTAACTATGTTGTAGAACTTGAGCAGAGGGAGCGAAACACAGTCCGAGGTTGACCAGCGTAGTTTTGATAGGCTAGATCTAATCCGCAAGTAGAGAAAAAATGTGTGTTTGGTTAAGCCAAAGTGCTGTGTTAACTGCTTAAAGGAATGCAAACCTGATGGTGAAAAAAGCATACCTAAGTAGGTGATGCCAGCTTTTGTCCATTCCGAGAGGGGTAAGTCTGGGGAGATAAGGCCCTTGACAGCCCTCCAGTAACTTGCAGTATTGAGGTCCAGACTCTTATGGAGGACGTGATGGTATCAAGAGGGTATCGTTGTGAGTGAGGGTTAAGCCACAATGCGGCTAGGAAGAGTTTAGGGTCCGTGGGTAGTAAGTTGGCTTCAATTTGTTTCCAGGTTGTATGATGTTTATCTGACCACCAGGTTCTCAGTTGGTCCAAGATAGTTGCTCGGTGATATGCTTGGACATCTGGGGCACCCAAGCCTCCATGTTGAACTGGGGTTGTAAGTATGACTTTTTTTATTCTAGGTCATTTTTGTTGCCAAATAAAGCCGTTGATGATCCCCTGAATTTTTTTGATCTGATTTTGCGCTAGAGGTAGGGGTATTGTACGAAAAAGATAGAGGACATGGGGGAGTAAATACATTTTTGCCTGAGCTATCCTACCAGGCCAGGAGGCTGGGACCTTACTTAGTTCTTTTGCTAGCCATGTGAGCTTGCCTATGAGGTCTTCTAGGTTGGTTCTCAATAGTATCTGACTTGGGAATGTTAAGTGGATTCCCAAGTATGGAAGAAAGGAGTTGGGGGCCCAAGCAAAGGGGAAGCTAGAGGTGATGGTGTTTAAAGTTTGAGAATCTAGGCCGAGGTTAAGCATTAGAGATTTACTGTGATTCAGCTTGTACATAGATACAGCACTGAACATGTCCAATGTCTCGTTGGACTGCAGGTAGAGACAACAGCAGATTGGTTAGGGCAATAATCACATCATCCGCGTATAGGCCAATTTTATAATCGACTTGTCCAATTTTTATACCTGTGATCGAGGGGTCAGATCTAATGAATTGTGCTAAGGGCTCCATTATCATGGCAAATATTAGAAGGGACAACGGGCACCCCTGTCTGGTGCCATTAGTAATTTGGAATGGGTTGGAGACGACACCCGACATCCAGATGCGTGCAGATGGGTGAGTGTACAGGCCTAATATGGCAGTGAGAAAGGTGCCCGACAGTCCACCTTTTTGGAGCACTGCTTCCATGTACGGCCAGCATCCAAAGATAGGAAGAGAAAAGGTGTTTGAGTGTGCTCCGTCCATTAGATACGGTCAATAAAACCTCTAGTTCCATCTGAAGCCTTTCTGCTGGGCACAAATCCCACTTGGTCAGGGTGGATAATTTGGGGGATAAAAGTGGAGAGGCGCTGTGCAAGGAGTTTGGCATACATTTTAGTGTCTGTGTTAAGGAGTGATATCGGCCTATAGTTGGCTGGGTTGTCTGGAGGTTTACCCGGTTTGGGAATGGTAACCACTAAGGCATCGAGGGATTCCTTACGGATTATGCCTGTGGTAGCGAATTGGTTATACATGTCACATAGATGGGGGACTAAGGGTTGGGCAAATTGTTTATAATACTCGTTGGATAGTCCGTCAGGTCCTGGCGCCTTATGTAGTGGTAAGTTGTTTATCAATTTTTGGATTTCAGACTGTGAAAAAGGAGCTGCCAAGTAGTCAAGTTGTTCTGGAGAAATCGAGGGGAGGGAGATAGAGGTTAAAAATTTTTCTATATCAGCTTGGGTAGGTCTGAATTTGGGGTTTGTTTTCATAAGGTTGTAAAGTTTTTTGTAAAAATTACCAAATTCATTGGCAATAACTAGCGGATTAGTCAAGCGTTCACCCTGGGGACTAGTGATAAATGCAATTTTTTATTGGAAAGTTGCTTTTTAAATTGTTTGACCATAAATGCTCCTTGTTTGTTGGCTGATGAGTAGGTCTGAAGTCGTAGTCTCTCGATAAAGTAATCAAAATTTTTGTGAAGGTGACCACTAAGTTGGGATCTAAGCTTTTTAAGTTCTGAGGAGATAATGCTAGAGGGGGATCTCTTGTTCGTGAGTTCAAGAGATCGAATTTGTTTTAGGAGGGACTCAGTTATGTAGGAGTGTTGTTTTTTAGCCTGGGCCCCAAGTTTAATAAAAAGACCTCGTAGACAAGCCTTTTGAGCATTCCAAACAACAGCACAATCAGTTACAGAATTGACATTTTGTTGGAAATAACCATCAATCTCGGACTGTATCTGAGACTCAAAGGTGGGATCGTTGAGGAGGGAGGTGTTCAATCTCCAAACAGTATGTCTAGTAGTTTGGGAAGGGGATGCTAGTTTGATCGTGACTGAAGTGTGGTCAGACCACGATATGGTTCTTATGTTGGAGGCAGTAATAGACTGTAGGAGGTGCTTATCTGTTATGAATAGGTCAATTTGAGAATAAGATTTGTGCGGGGGGGAAAAATAGGTGTAGTCTTTCTCCTCATCTTGCATGCACCTCCAGGAATCATATAGGTCCTCTCGTTTAAGAATAGTGGATGGCGCTGAGGGCCTACATCTTGCAGAATTGGAAGTATCGAGTGTAGGGTCAGTGAGGATCTATAAGGAGCTAGTTTGGCAAAGAGATTGGCATAGAATTTTTTTGGGGCTCTATTGGGGGCATAAATGTTGACTAAAGTGAGAGGACGGTTATCAAATGTGTCTGATAGGATTAAGAATCTGCCATCTTAGTCATTTTCACAGTGGTGTAGTTTGAAATCTAGTGCCGCATTTATGGCAATCATTACTAGACATGTGCACAACAAAAAATTTAGTTTAGTTTAGTTTTGTTTCATCTTGTTTCCGTGGATTCGTAACGATTCGTAATACGCGAGGGTTCATATTCGGACTCGTTCGTATTTTCGTTAAACTTTAAACGATATAATTCGTAATTCTGTTAGTCTAGCAATTCGTAATTTCATAAGACGCGGTTCGATTCGGAGTCGTTCGTATTTTCGTTGATACTGAATGATTCGTAATTCTGTCTAATTTTCTTTGATTCGAAATTCGTAATTTTGTTAGATAATCATTTTTGTTTATTCGGTACACTTCTCGTAATTTAGTAATTGTTACTTTTGTGAGATTGCCTTTCCCGTTGATTCGTAGTTTTGTAACATTGTTTTGTTTTCGTTGATTCGAGTCTACTAGCGTGCTTCGAATGGATTCGTACATTCGTAAATACATTGCGGTCATTCGTAATCTCGTATTTTAGTTTCGTTTTCAACGCGCGGCTAGCCAGCTATAGCCTTTGCCCCTGTACACCATTTTGAGAGGGTGTACTGTACATTGGTGTGGTGAGGTGTGGGAGCTGGGAGGAGCAGAGAGCAAAGAGTGAGATAGTTGTTTTGGTAGTTGTTTTGTGTGGTTTGGTAGTTTTGTTGTTGCAATTAGAATGTCTGGGAGTGAGAATGGATGTGTGAGTCGTCTTGTGAGTGAGAATGTTGGTGTTAGTGAGTGTGTCGGTATGATAGTTGTTCCAGGACTATGAGTGGAGTGGAGCGGAGGAGTGGAGTAGGGGACTCAGGGGAGAGGAGTGGAGGGGAGCGGAGGAGTGGAGGAGGGGACTCAGGGGAGAGGAGTGGAGGGGAGCAGAGGAGTGGAGGGGAGCGGAGGAGTGGAGGAGGGGACTCATGGGAGAGGAGGCGTGGAGGGGAGAGGAGGCATGTAGGGAAGGAGAGGCATGGAGGGGAGGCGTGGAGGGGAGGGGAGGCATGGAGGTGAGGGGCGGGGAAGAGAGGTGTGGAGGGGAGGAGAGAAGAGGAGGGGACGGGAGGCGTAGAGGGAAAAAGTGGCATGGAGGGGAGAAGAGGCATGGAGGGGAGAGGCGTAGAGGGGAGGAGAGGCGTAGAGGGGAGAGTATTGTTGAGGAGAGGAGGAGTGGAGGGGAGGAGAGGCATGGAGGGGAGAGTATTGTTGGGGAGAGGAGGAGTGGAGGGGAGAAGAGTGGAGGTGAACGGAGGTGTGTAGTGGAGCCAAGGCCTGGAAGAGAGTGTGGAGGTGGAGTGGAGCGGAAGCATGGCCAAAAACGGAGACATGTGTCCCCCACTACATCAGAGAGTGCAGACTCAGACATGCAGCAACCCCACCAAAGCAAGCGACAAAGATCAAGGGGGCCTGTATTTACCCAAGAGGAGAAAGCTGCATTGGTTGCTGCAGTTCTAAGAGAAAAAGTGACACTCTTCTGCCAAACCGTGCCAACATCCGAGAAGGCAGCAGGCTGGGGACGAGTCCGGGAATCCGTGAATGCAGTCTCTAAGTTTCGCAGGCCCACCACTAGCGTCAGACACAGGTAATTATTCCAATATTCTTTCACTCTTAGAACACACATTTGTAAAAAATACACAGTGTAATAGTCAATAAAAAGTAACAGTTCTACTTTACAAAATTATTTATTTGGCACAGCCAAATATAGAAGAGAACATTAACATACATGGAAATATTGTAACGTATAAAACCATCACTGTGTGAAACGACAGGTTGCTTTTCAAAAAAATAAATCAGTTTGGTTTCTATTTTATGTAACTAATAATGTTTATTTTTCATGTGCAGATTCTATGATTGTCGGGCGGGAGTCATCAAAAAGCTGAAGAAGCGTCTACGGGGAGAGCATATTAGGGAAAAGCCTGTTGAGTTACGTGAGTGGGAGGCAAAGCTGAGAGATGGCCTTGGCCTTCTGGCAGAGGATGTCCCTGAAGTCAGCAGCAGGGGTCCACACAAAAAAGCTGGTGGTGAGTAAAATGAAATATATCATTATATATTGCAGTTAAATGGTTGTTTCAAGCTCACTATTATTTTTTATGACTATGCATGTGAGACTTACGTTTTTCTTTACATACATGTTTTCCAGATCGAGCAACATCATCTGTAGAGCGATCAGCTCCAAGTCCATCCCATTGACATTCTGGTGAGTACCTAACACAAAGACAAAGGATGTATAATGATGAACTTCTATTTAAAGTGGTGTTCCACCTTAAAAAAAAAAAGTCATGATTGTGCCTAAAAAAAACAAAAAAACATTTGGATATTTTTTTTTTTACCCACCTCTAAATGCCTGTTGCTAGGGGTTCCCTCGTAGTCTGCCTCTTCCAGTGCCTGGGCTGGTGACATCACTTCCCCCTCAGCACAGGAAGGGCTCAGCTCTGCTCCCTCCCTCCTGTCAATCATCTGGGACCCATTACAGGTCCCAGGTGACTGAGCGGCCAATCACGGCACGCGCCTCCGCTCACGCATGCGCAGTGGGTGCCAGGCTGTGAAGCCACAGCCCGGCGCCCACAGTTGCAATGCCGGCGCCACTGAACGGAGGGGGAGATGAGCGGGGTTTCGATCCCCCGCATTGCTGGACCCTGGGACAGGTAAGTGTCCAATTAAAAGTCAGCAGCTGCAGTATTTGTACCTGCTGACTTTTAATTTTTTTTTTTTTTTGACTGGCCCTCCTCTTTAACTTTTATAGCAGGCATCACTAAATGGCGGACTCTGGGCCAGATGTGGACCAAGTCACTGTGCCATCTGGAACGCCCCAATCCAGCCATTTAGGTGCCGGTTCTGTCTGCCTCCCTCTGCCGCTGTCACAATCGCAGAGCTGCTGAAAATAACTTCACAAGTTAAACAGCAGGTGATTGGTTGCTATGCGGCCCTAGCAACCAATCAACTGCTGGTTAACTTCAGCACCTCCTGCTCCCACCCATTATTCAGTGCTGCTGTGTCACCGACTCTGTGTGCCCAAATAAGGTAGGATGGGGCAGCGCTGCAGGGGGATGTGAAAGTGTCAAAGGTGCAGAGGCTGTGTAATGTGAAGGGGGCCAAATATGCAGGGGGCTGTGTAATGTGAAGGGGGCCAGAGGGGCCGAGGCTGTGATGTGAAGGAGGGTCGAGTTGCAGGAGGGTTAGGATGCAAAGGGGGAGGGCAGAGGACACAGGTGTGCTCAGGTGCTATAAAGGTGGGGGAGAAGATACCATTGTGAAGGGTGTTCAGATCAGAACACTACTGTCAAGGGGAAACTAAAACAAGCATGGGATTGTGTAATAAAAGAGGGGGGTGTACTATAGTATAGTATATGTAAAAGGCTATTCACAAAAATGTTAATTGGTCAATTTGCCAAGAAATATATCATCTCATCTGTTTTAACACATCAGCAACTTCAGATTAGATTTTACAGTTCCAGTGCAAATTAAATCGGTAGTAAACCACGGAAGAAAAAAAAAACACCTGCAAGACAATGGCATAATGTGCTAGTATGCATCACATACTAGCACATTATGAAATATCTTAGAACGAGGCCCCAGCAGCCCAACCTGGCCAGCGCTATGGGGGCTCACACATTGCCTCGCCATCTCTTCCGGGCGTCGACGCTGTGTGTGGCTGGAGGCGCAAAGGGGTCTCTCCTACGCATGTGTGTGGGAGTCCTGTTTCCAGCGAGGAGCTTTGATTTTTCTGAACCGTCCGCCGGCCCTTCAGAGCGCATGCACCGCCACTGACGTCAGCGGGTACATCCGTGGTGGATATTTCCTAAACCGTATAGGTTTAGGGGATATTCATATTACCTACAGGTAAGCTTTAATATAGGATTACCTGTAGGTAAAAAAATGACAAAGTGGGGTATGCAATCCACTTTAATTCACCTCAGTGCACTTTTTTACGCTTTGATTATAAAATATGTTGTTGTCATCCAACATATACCAGGCAAAAATAATAAATAAAGCTGTTGACTTTATCTTGAACATTACCTTGACTCTTGTCTTTTCTTCCGTCTTTAACAGAAAGCCCGATCTGTATCCCGGACTCTCCAGTAGCATCAACTGGCAGGAAGCAGCGGACCATTATGCCTCAGGGTAAGTAGTGTACATAATCTGGAAAGAAACAGCACACACCATCATCATCATTCATTGATGTCCATGATATTATATACACACAGGCATTATCATCTAATACACATTATTATTATTAGGGTCCATTTTCAAATCCATACACACATGACACCTCATACCTTCAGAACACGACTGTGAAGGGGAAACTGTGATGTGAAGGGGGGGGGGGGGGGGGCTGAGGAAACTGAAGTAAGCATGGGATTGTGTAATAAAAGAGGGGAGTATAGTATAGTATATGTAAAAGGTTATTCACAAAAATGTTCATTGTTCAATTTGCCAAAAAATATAACATCTGTTTTAACACATTAGCAACTTTAGATTTGATTTTACAGTTCCAGTGCAAATTAAAGCGGCTTTAAACCACAGAAGAAAAAAAAAAAGAAACCTGCAAGACAATGGCATAATGTGCTAGTATGCATCGCATAATAATAGCACATTATGAATTTCTATGAAATACCTTAGAACAAGGCCTCTGCAGCCCGACCCGGTCAGCGCTGAGGGGGCTGACACGTTGCCTCGCCGTCTCTTCCGCGGTCGCGGGCTCCAGCGCTTCTGAGTGGCCGGAGCCGCAATGAGGTCTCTCCCACGCATATGCATGGGAGTCCTTTTACCGGTGAGGAGCTTTGATTTTTCTGCAGGGTCCAGCGGACCTTCAGAGCGCATGCACCGCCGCTGACCTCAGCAGCTGCATCTGAGGAGGATATCTCCTAAATAATATTCATTTTACCTACAGGTAAGCCTTATCACCTGTAGGGATAAAATGACAAAGTAGGGTATACAATCCACTTTAATTCACCTCAGTGCACTTTTTTGTGAGTACAGAGTATTAGCCACTATTTCCACCACTAGTGCTACAAGTATAGGAGTAAGCAAGCAGCCAGGTTGGCAAGCTGCATAACACAACAACCAAAACTACAACATTGTGCTGCCTTTGCAAGCTAATTACGTTATAATTACTTATATAGAATGTGTAGTTTACCACTGCCATCTAGTGGCCAAAGTCTGTAGTAGCTTTATCTTCAGTCAGGTAAATTTCTCATACAAGATGTGACCTTTGGTTCAGGAAGTTCTTCAGCCATTTTAGATTGTCATTCTACATGGATGCAGCATGTCTGTTTCTCTCCCAAGGGGCTTGAGACATCATCACCTGTAAGTGTCTTTCTGTTGTGTCATCTGTCATTTATGCTAGATTAGTTATTCTATGTGTACTGATATCTTGTTATTGTATTGTATTGCGTTTCACAAAAAACTGAAAAAAAATTAAAACTAAAATAAAGTTGGAGAGCATGCCAAGTGTCCAGCAAGACGATGCATGCTCACACTCGTCTAAATCAACAAGGTCCAGTCAGATTTCATCAGCAAGTGCCCTTTTAGTCAGAGCTCGCGCCAAAGCAGAGGCAGCTCGGGTCAAGCTAGAATTTGCTGAGAAAGAGGCTGCCATTATAAAAGAAAAATCAGAGCAGGAAGCAAAGTTGCATATACTTCAGTGCCAGTGCGCAGCCGCCGCTGCAGCAGCAGAGGCCGCAGCTTATGCTGATATTGAGCGGTCTGGAAGTGGGTCTATCCACAAAGGCCCAGATGTCCCTGAGAAACCCCGTTCCTCAGCAGAACGTACCAAGGAGTATGTCCAAGAACTTTTAAACAGCAATGCAACGAAACAGTTTCCCAATCCAGAGTCAGCTGAATTTAAACCAGAACCAGCAGAACCCCTGAGTATACGAAAACAAACCCATGAAGCCAGCAATGCCAGAACATTTAAAGATGAACCATTAGAGACATATAGGAACGGGCCAAGTGAATCCTTACTGCAGCAACCCAAACACCAGAGATCACAAGATGTCACTAAATATCTTATCCGTAAAGAGATGGTTAATTCAGGCTTTCTCAAGTTCGATGACTCCCCCGAGAATTACTGGGCATGGAAGTCTTCTTTTCTGAATGCAGTCAAAGACTTAGAATTACCAGCAGCTGAGATCCTAGACCTGATGATAAAATGGCTTGGGACTGAGTCAGCAGAGCATGCGAGAAGGATGCGCAGGATTCACATATTTAACCCTTCAGCAGGATTTGATATGGCCTGGCAAAGGCTAGAGGAAAGATATGGATCACCAGAAGCAATTGAAGGTGCTCTAATGAAAAGACTGAAGTCTTTCCCTAAGCTAAACAGCAGAGACAATTTCAAACTGCAAGAGCTGGGTGATATACTTTGGGAAGTCCAGTGTGCAAAAGAAGAAGGCTATTTAAGAGGACTTGCACATTTAGATACCGCTAGCGGTACTAAGCCTATAGTGGAGAAACTACCTCACAACCTACAAGAAAAATGGTTGAGTGTTGGAGCCAAATACAAAGAAGATCATGATGTCCCTTTTCCCCCATTCTTTGTGTTTTCTAGGTTTGTGCAGCAGCAAGCTAAGATCAGGTGTATATCCCAGCTTTTCCTTCATCACCAGCAGTCAACTGCCGAAAGCAGAAAAGCCACCTAGAGCCTTCCATAGGACTTCAGTGATCGCCCATAAGACAACTGTACCCTCTGAGGACCCAGACTGTCTAAGCAGTTACAAGGTAAACACCTTTGAAGACCCTGACAGACTTTGCCCACTTCATAAAAAGCCCCACCCCCTTAACAAGTGCAAAGGGTTCAAAAGTAAACCTGTCAAGGAAAGGATAGCCTTTCTTAGACAAAACGGCATCTGCTTCAAGTGTTGTGGATCCACTAAACATGTAGCCAAAGACTGCAAAATACAAGCGGATTGCTCAGAATGTGGCAGTAATAGACACATCACAGCTTTACACCCTGATACGTTGAACCAACCATTAGAGGTCACAGAATCCCCGAAAGGTGGGGACAGGGAGCAAAAAGATAATTTATCTACCCCAGTAATGTCCAAATGCACGGAAATCTGTGGTGACAGTATAACTCCACGTTCATGTTCCAAGATCTGCCTAGCAACAGTGTACCCCACAGGGGAAAAGCAAAAAGCAATTAAGATGTATGTGGTTCTGGATGAACAGAGTAACAGGTCACTGGCAAGGTCAGACTTTTTTGATGCTTTCAACATTACATCGAGTGCAGTTCCATACACCCTAAAGACATGTGCAGGAGTGATGGAAACTTCAGGAAGAAGAGCTACCGACTTTACTATCGAGTCTCTTGACAAGAGAGTCCATCTCTTACTTTCCACCTTGATAGAGTGTGATATGTTACCAGACGATAAAGCAGAGATACCTTCACCAGAAGTGGCCCTTCATCATCCTCATCTCAATTCGATATCATACCTTATTCCAGCTATGCAGAAAGATGCCTCTATTCTTCTACTTCTTGGAAGAGACATTCTACAGGTACATAAGGTACGCCAACAAATTAATGGGCCCTTTAATGCCACCTATGCTCAAAGACTTGACCTAGGGTGGGTTATAGTAGGAGAAGTTTGTCTAGGAGCAACACATCGGCCTGACAGTGTCAACACTTCAAAGACATCTGTGCTAGTGAATGGGCGCACGTCCCTTCTTAGTCCATGTCAGAACAGCTTTGTCATCAAAGAAACCCTAAAACCATACTGTGACTCTCCTTCTAATTACAATAGAGACATTAGTAGTGGCATGAAGACTGACACTTTAGGAAACTCAGTGTTCCAGCGAACAAAAGATGATGACAAACAAGCAATGTCCATAGATGATCAAGCCTTTCTCAATATCATGGATAAAGAGACTTTCCAAGATGAAAACAATAATTGGGTAGCTCCTTTACCTTTTCGCACACCCAGGTGTTATTTACCTAGTAATAGAGAGCAAGCCATGAAGCGCCTGAACGCACTACGTAAAACTTTGCAAAGAAAACCTGAAGTGAAAAAAGACTTTACAGAATTCATCAAAAGGATGCTTGACAACAATCATGCCAAAGTAGCACCATCACTGGACGAAGGTAAAGAACACTGGTATCTGCCAATGTTTGGCGTTTACCATCCACACAAGTCAGAACAAAATCCTGCAGATTATGCTACCAGACCTACACAGATAGCTTGCCTTCAGGACTCTATATGGTTCTCAGGCCCACATTTTCTGTATCAGACAGTTGTAGATAATCCTGATAACACCAATGTTTACTCTTTAGTGGAACCCGAAGCTGATCCTGAAATTAGGTCAGAAGTAGTAAGCTTCAGCACTAAAACTGTTGACACTAGACTGCAGTTACATTGCTTCGAAAGATTTTCCAACTGGAGGAGACTAAACAGGGTCATAGCAAGACTAATTCATGTTGCGAAAAGCTTCCAGAAGAAAACCAATGATGATCAACCCGGAAGCTGGGGAGTTTTCCATGAAAGAGTCAGTTTAGAAGAACTTTCACAAGCCAAGACAGTCATAATTTCTTCTGTACAACATACATATTTCAGGCAAGAATATGACTGCATTGAACTACAAAAGACGCTTCCAAGACATAGCCATCTTACAAAACTCAGTCCCTTTATAGATCAAGATGGACTATTGAGAGTAGGTGGCCGTTTATCTTTTGCCACGCTGTCAGATGAGGAGAAGCAGCCTGTCATCATTCCTCATGATCCCCATATTGCTACTTTGATTGTAAGACATTATCACGATCAAATAGTTCACCAAGGGCGCCACATAACACAAGGTGCAATCCGAGCTGCAGGTTTATGGATTCTTGGTGGAAAACGTCTAGTGTCTGCAATCATTCACAAATGTGTCATGTGTCGTAAGCTCAGAGGGAGATTGGAAAGCCAAAAGATGGCAGAATTACCAAAAGATAGAGTCAATCCTGAGCCTCCATTCACTAGTGTGGGTGTTGATGTGTTTGGTCCCTGGGCAGTTGTAACACGCCGAACTAGAGGAGGTAGCGCTGACAACAAACGTTGGGCTGTTCTTTTCACATGTCTTTCTACAAGAGCAGTGCATATAGAATTGATTGAGTCCATGTCAGCATCCAGTTTCATCAACGCCCTAAGAAGACTATTTTCTGTTTGTGGTCCGGCTAAGTTAATTCGCTCGGACAGAGGTACTAATTTTGTAGGAGCATGCAAGGAACTGCATATATGTTCAAATGATGTAGAACTTCTAGACTATCTTGAAGCCAAAGAATGCACATGGATCTTTAACACTCCACACTCATCTCACATGGGGGGTGCTTGGGAAAGGTTAATAGGTGTAGCTAGGCGCATTTTGGATGCAATGTTACTCCAAGCTAAACCTACTCGTTTGACTCATGAGACTTTGAGTACTTTCATGGCAGAAGTTATGGCCATCATTAATGCAAGACCTTTGGTACCAATATCTACAGATCCAGATAATCCAACAGTTCTCACTCCTGCTATGCTCTTGACCCAAAAGGTAGACTCTGTGTCGGCCCCTTGTGGAGATTTTAGTACAACAGAACTTCATGTAAAGCAATGGAAACAAGTCCAGTGTCTGGCTGATACGTTTTGGAAGAGATGGAGGAGAGATTACTTGTTTACCTTACAAAGTCGCAGGAAATGGGATAAGACCAGTCCCAATGTTAAAGTTGGAGATGTTGTGTTTTTGAAAGATGGTCAAGAAAGCAGAAACAACTGGCCTATGGGAATTGTCACTAATACGTTGCCAAGTAAAGATGGTAATGTCAGAAAGGTTGAAGTCAAAGTGGCAAAACAAGGGACTGTTAAAGTGTACGCCAGACCAGTTTCGGATGTCATTGTTCGTCTTTGAACAGGTATTTCTGTTATGTTGTTGACACAATACATAATATAGAGCTTGTCACTGACAGCTTTCAGATGTGACTTTCGCCAAGAGTTAAAATTCATCCTGTGGATTACAATTGGCATTGGAGATAGTTTGGCCTAGTGCGGCTTCTCCAATCTGAAGATGGGTTTAAGGACAAAACTATTTCTTCATGTGGGCTTCCAGCTTGAAGTACCATAGCCAAGAGACACAATATTGTGGACTCATGTTTTAGTTTATGTTACCAGTTCTAGACGGGAACGTACTTTCTTATGAGTGTGTTTTTCCCTGTACAGTAGATATGTATAAGTAGTGATGTAATGTATTATATCAGGCAGGGAGTTTGCTGCCTTTGCAAGCTAATTACGTTATAATTACTTATATAGAATGTGTAGTTTACCACTGCCATCTAGTGGCCAAAGTCTGTAGTAGCTTTATCTTCAGTCAGGTAAATTTCTCATACAAGATGTGACCTTTGGTTCAGGAAGTTCTTCAGCCATTTTAGATTGTCATTCTACATGGATGCAGCATGTCTGTTTCTCTCCCAAGGGGCTTGAGACATTATCACCTGTAAGTGTCTTTCTGTTGTGTCATCTGTCATTTATGCTAGATTAGTTATTCTATGTGTACTGATATCTTGTTATTGTATTGTATTGCAGTTTCACAAAAAACTAAAAAAACTTAAAACTAAAATAAAGTTGGATTACTTCGGTAGACAAATCAAGCATTGGGCTTCCATTTACTGGAGTCTCTGACAAGTGTTTAGCTGTCCGTTTAGAACCACACATAGTCAGTGTTTTGATAGCGGAACAAACATATTTAACTTAATAAATACAAATACAGCAGCTTGAGCCAGTTTTGACACCTGTCAAGGTAGTGAAACCCCAACAGAAGGCAATCCTCCAAGGTGCTGTTTGCACTCATGCATGGTCTGTGCTTTCCTGATATATTGCATGACCATGTGCGCAGTCGCACTGCCAAACGGTTTGCCTTTCCCCTTCATGGTGCTGCTTATACCAAACTTAAAGTGAATGCGTTTTTGTTGCAATGTCCTAAGTATTGGAGATTTGAGAAGAAGGCAGGGGGAGTGGAAATAACAGGAGTTAGGACTTGCAGCAGGTAAGTTTCACAAACTGAATGTTTTAAAGTTTTAATTTATATGTACAAATGATACAGCTGTCCCGTTTATTTTTTATGATACTAAATGACACAGTTGTCTCAAAAGGACAACTATTTAAGTTATAATACCAGATAAGTAGCTAAAACCTTGGACAGGAAAATAGCAGGGCAGGAGGCATGAGGTGGGACTTAGTAGGGGATCATTCCATGCCAAATCATCACAAACCAAATGGAACTTTTTTTTTTTTTTTTATCAAAATGTTTTTTATTTTGATATAATATATACATTATTCATAACAATCATACATAGTATATGTTAATCCAATTTATATAAAATTATACAAACCCATTCTAATATTCATTCTAATTTTACCTACCCCATTCCTTCCCCCCTCCCTCCCCCACCTCCACCACAACAAACATCTCCTATGAATTGCAACATTTTATTCACCACACTCTCATTTACCTCTGACTTTCCCCACAACCTATTATTTTCTTAACTAATTATGCAGTCATCACCACTTCGGGCCCACTTACTATCCTGTTCCTTCTTCTCCCCTTCCATTCCTTCTGCTCTCTCTTCCTCTTTTCCCTTATCAATTTTATCTGCACTTTCCTCTCTCCCAATCCCCCTATATCTCTACATCTGAAGCCTTTTCACTAGGGGCCAAGTCGGCATCCCCCAACCAATGTTGCCATATCTTGTCAAATTTACCCTTGTCACTTCTATGGCTATAGGCCAGTCGTTCTCTAGGGAGGAGTGAGTTTACATATGAGATCCATTGCTTCCCTGTGGGTACTGTAGGGGCCATCCAGTGTTTTGCAATAAGTTTTCTAGCTAAATACATCAATCTGGTTAACATAAAAAACTTTCCTCCCGGAAACATCTCTACGTTTATAGCACCGAGCAAGTATACTGTCGGGTTCAGGGGAATGGGTACTTGCGCCAACCTAGAGATGCACCGGGAGACCTCATCCCAATACCTGTGCAACTTTGGGCACCTCCACATTAAATGGATAAAGTCCCCCTTATGCACTCACACTTAGGGCACAACGGGGAGTCCCTACCCCCCCATTTGTGAAGCTGTACTGGTGTCCTGTAGGCCCTATGCAAAATAAATAGTTGTGACAAAGAGGGTGGTGGCTGCGCTGTGATAGAAAGGGGGGGGGGGGCTATACTAGATAAATAAATATCAAATGACCTAAAAATGTGAATAAATAATGTGAAAGCGTACTCCCAAATGCAAATATATAAATAGAATATACGCACAAACAAATATCACTAGATGATGTATAAAAAATTGCTGTGATCAAACCAAAATGAAAATAAAAATAAAAAGGCTGGAAATGTATACCAGCAAAGAATGTGCAGGGGTATGTGAATCTGCTAAAAAAGGAGCATAAATCCGAAAACTATCATAATATCATGAAAAAGTTCTCCAATGACATTACTAAAATCATGTGTAAATAAATATAATAATCAACTGATGATATAGGTACACACGTGAATACTAGACAATGTGAATAAAGAGTAAATATAAGTGTCCATAAAAATAGTCCCAGTGATTGGTGTTGGTGTCCCGCCAACACTTGGCGAAAAAATACAATAAAAATAAATAAATAAATAATAGTAAAATTAACAAGATGACGACAGTCCCACCACCAAATGTGACAATCCTGGATATAGATAAGATAATGATGAACCAGGGGGAAGGAAAAAAAACAAAAAACAAAAAAAAACAAAAAAACAAAACAAAAAAAAAACAGTGTGCTGACAGGTGGGGGCACCTTCGTGTTCCCAGGCCCCTTACCTTACAGCTGTAAGGTATACAGCATATGCAGAGGAGGCCCCGCAGACGGGGAAGTCCAACGTACAGCAAGTGGCGTTGATTGGTGATGCCGTATATCATATGTAGAAAACAAAGAACGAGTGGTATATGGTATGATACCGTTTGATGTAAAGACACAGGTGGGGGAAAGGGGGAGGGGGGGTTGCACTCACTTTTAGACAATGAGCGCACGCCTCAACCCACGAGCGCCGAGCTCGTATAATCCCAGGCTCTGAATCTTCTGAGGGACTCTCCCCGCTTCCAATTCCACCACCCGTTGTGCAGAGTTGTTTAGTGCGGTATATAAAAAACAGAAACCGCACATAGCATAATCCCGTATGTCATATAATTTATTGAAACACTCATAGAAATTCGTACACTTACATTTAAAAACAGCTGGGGGGTAAAACATCCACGAGCGCCGAGCTCGTCACATCCAGCTAGTGTGTGGCAGCGTCCCGTGCTCCTGACGCGTATAGTCACGTCACGTGACTTCTTCAGAGAAGAAGAAGAAGTCAGAAGAAGTCATGTGACGTGACGATATGCGTCAGAAGCACGGGACGCTGCTACACACTAGCTGGATGTGACGAGCTCGGCGCTCGTTGATGTTTTACCCCCCAGCTGTTTTTAAATGTAAGTGTACGAATTTCTATGAGTGTTTCAATAAATTATATGACATACGGGATTATGCTATGTGCGGTTTCTGTTTTTTATATACCGCACTAAACAACTCTGCACAACGGGTGGTGGAATTGGAAGCGGGGAGAGTCCCTCAGAAGATTCAGAGCCTGGGATTATACGAGCTCGGCGCTCGTGGGTTGAGGCGTGCGCTCATTGTCTAAAAGTGAGTGCAACCCCCCCTCCCCCTTTCCCCCACCTGTGTCTTTACATCAAACGGTATCATACCATATACCACTCGTTCTTTGTTTTCTACATATGATATATGGCATCACCAATCAACGCCACTTGCTGTACCGTTGGACTTCCCCGTCTGCGGGGCCTCCTCTGCATATGCTGTATACCTTACAGCTGTAAGGTAAGGGGCCTGGGAACACGAAGGTGCCCCCACCTGTCAGCACACTGTTTTTTTTTTGTTTTTGTTTTTTTTTTCCTTCCCCCTGGTTCATCATTATCTTATCTATATCCAGGATTGTCACATCTGGTGGTGGGACTGTCGTCATCTTGCTAATTTTACTATTATTTTTTTTTTTTAATTGTATTTTTTCGCCAAGTGTTGGCGGGACACCAACACCAATCACTGGGACTATTTTTATGGACACTTATATTTACTCTTTTTATTCACATTGTCTAGTATTCACGTGTGTACCTATATCATCAGTTGATTATTATATTTTTTTACACATGATTTTAGTAATGTCATTGGAGAACTTTTTCATGATATTATGATAGTTTTCGGATTTATGCTACTTTTTTAGCAGATTCACATACCCCTGCACATTCTTTGCTGGTATACATTTCCAGCCTTTTTATTTTTATTTTCATTTTGGTTTGAGCACAGAAATTTTTTATACATCATCTAGTGATATTTGTTTGTGCGTATATTCTATTTATATATTTGCATTTGGGAGTATGCTTTCACATTATTTATTCACATTTTTAGGTCATTTGATATTTATTTATCTAGTATAGCCCCCCCCCCCCCCTTTCTATCACAGCGCAGCCACCACCCTCTTAGTCTACTATTGTTTTGTCTGTTTTGGAGCAGTCTTGTGTGTTGCAGCAGTGTCCCCTTAGTATAGGATTCCTCTGACAGCGCAGGAGTTTTCTACACAGTTCTTCTTTTCACCCACTCCTTTTTACGACCCCTGCTGCAGTTATAAATAGTTGTGACAGCCTTTGGGATGCGGATAACGAGACTACTGGGATAGCTTCAAGTGCCATTTCCCACTGTTTATCAACTATCTCACCTACATCCTCTACCCATTTGTTTCGGCACTTTAGTGAAGTATGATCCTGGGACGCAGTCAGTAATTCCCTATATATTTTTGATATTAATCCTTTCCTCGTGTCTGCTTTTAAAACTTCACTCAATAATGGGACTGTTGTTACTCCCAAAGAATGAGTAATTTGTTGCGCCTGCAGCGCATGACGGAGTTGGAGGTATTGGTAAAAACCCCTAGGGTGCAAATTAAATTTAACACCTCCCCCTCGTAGAGCTGTGCGAAAAACCAAATCCCCTTTTCCTTCCAGTGTGAGAAACCTCGCAATTCCTGGACCTCAGTATATCTTTTATTGTGCCATATTGGTGTAAATGGAAGCACGCCTGTTATTTTCAGTATTTTCTGGATCTCCCCCCATACCCTTTTAAAAAGAAAACTTGTGGGTTCTAAACCCTTCATGCTTGGTAAATCCATTTCTAAATGGGAGGCCGCCTCTAGTGTGGGTTCTGATATGGTCACCAATTTGCATACAGGGTCCTCATTTCCCTTGCGACCCCATCCTGCCATTTGTTGAAGCTGTGATGCCAAGAAATATAACCTGGGATGAGGTATTGACAACCCTCCTTTATCTTTTTCATATTGCAGTGTTTCCAAGCTAATTCTAGGCGCCTCTTTTTTCCATATCAGTTCTCTCATCAATGTATCTATTAGCTTGAACCACTTTTTTGATATCCATATTGGTGAATTATGAAAAACATACAGTTGTTGGGGGGCCCATACCATTTTTACTAGATTTGCTCGTCCTATGACTGATAGTGGAAGCCTGCACCAACTATTACATTTTTCTTTCGGTCTGGTAAGTAGTGGCCCCAGATTCAGCCGAAGATACTCAGCTGGCTCTGGGGATACCATCACTCCCAGATATTTGAAGCTATTAACAATAGCTATTTGTTCCGCCCCCTCTGGGAGTCTATCCCTCAGCTGATCTAGCGGCATTACGATTGATTTCGACCAATTAATAACGAAGCCCGAGAAGCTACCAAAGTTTCCCACTATCTCCATCACTGCCCGTAAAGAAGAGACCATGTCCCCTAAATATATGAGTGCATCATCTGCGTATAAAGATATTTTTTCCTCTCTCTGATGTCTACGAAACCCCACCACCTCTGGTGAATTTCGGATCAATATAGCCATGGGTTCTATCGCCAAAGCGAACAGTAATGGAGACAGCGGGCAACCCTGTCTGGTCCCTCTGTACAATCCGAATGGAGAGGAGAGGTCATTATTGATGCACAACCTGGCTCTAGGTTTAATATAGAGTACCCTTACCCAGGATATAAATTTACTTCCCATTCCAAATATTTCCAATATTTCCATGAGGTAGGGCCACTCCACACTATCAAACGCCTGGCACCTGTAGATTCATATATAGCCTCCTTATATTGTCAGACGTGGAGCGCGTAGGCATAAAGCCAGATTGATCACAATGAACCAGCTTGCCGATTACCTGGGAAAGCCTCTTGGCCAACACACTGGCAGACAACTTGACATCCGTGTTTAATAATGAAATTGGGCGATATGAATCCATTAGAAGTCTATCTTTTCCTGGCTTTAAAAGTACTGTTATTATTGCCTCTTGCATACTATCTGGTTACCTACCCACTTCCCCAGCCTCCATTATAGTTTGCAACAATGATGGTAGGAGATCCTCCCTATAATGGGAGTATACCTTCACCGGTAATCCATCTGGGCCTGGGGATTTATGGTGCGTTGCCCCCTCCAGTGCTTCTGTTAGTTCAGCCAGTGAAATTGGGCGGTTTAAGATTTCCCTGTCCTCCTCCGTTAACCGCGGAAAAGGGCAGGTTTGTAAAAATTGTTCCAGGTCAGATGGACTGTAACTAGTTTTACTGGAATATAGATCCCTGTAAAACTGCTGAAAGCTTTTTAAAATGTCTGAGCTAAGAGTCAGCCTCTCCCCAGATTCAGTCCTTACAGCTAGGATGTTAGTAGATTCCCGTTGCTCTCTGGCTATTAAAGCTAAAAGGCGACCAGTGCTTTCCCCCTCTTCAACGTAACTCTGTTGCTGAAAATATCTTCTCTTCTCTGCTGCAGATAACCACACCGAGTTGTATACGACCTGTGCCTCCCTCCATGACTCTTGATTGGATTGTGATGTGTCTATTATTAAAGCCTGTTCCCTTTCTTTCAATTATTCCCTTACCCTAGTCTCCCACTCTCTAGATCGAGTTTTGACTCCCGCAATTTCTTTAATGAGGCAGCCCCTCAAGAACGCCTTAAGTGTATCCCAAATTACTGCTGCACTGACTGATCCCCCATTGAATTGCAGAAATTCCCGTAATTCTCCTCCATTTTATCTACCTGCGGAAACAGGGTTAACCAATATGGGTTGATTTTCCATAGAGGGCGTCTCGAAGTGCCAATAGTGCCTAGCCGTACCCAGAATGGAGAGTGGTCAGACAGTAGGCGTGGCTCATATGCTGAGTCCTCTACCCGCTGCAAAAGTGCCTCATTCCCCAGACCCAGATCGATACAAGAAAGACCATCATGTGATGCAGAATAACATGAATAACATCTATCCTTTTCATGTCTCTCCCTCCATACATCCCGAAGTCCCAGTTCCTCAAGCAGGGCAGCAAAGGCCGTCCTACCAGATGTATGTCTCGTGTTTTTGGATGTCAAAGACATTCTATCTTGGGAATTGTCTAAGATATTTTTATAGTCTCCTAATGCTAGTACCGGGACATCCGGATGTAAAGCCATAAATTGCGAAAGGTACCCAAGGGGAACTGCTGAAAATGGCGGGGGAATATATATAGATGCTATTATACATATTAGACCATTAATTTTACACAGTAGAAAAACACATTTTCCCTCCTTATCCACCCTCTATTGCAAGCACTCAAAAGAGATGTCCGAGGAGATCATTACACTAACTCCCCTTGAGTATGAGGTATATATAGAATGAAACTGTATCAGATATCTCCTTGAGCGCAATAAATGCACAGAATCGGGACGCATATGTGTTTCTTGCAAACAAATTATCTGGGGTTTCATTTTATCAAAATATTTAAACATTGCACTTCTCTTATCCCTATCCCCAGCTCCCTTACATTCCATGTCATTAATAGGATACCTCTTTTTTTCCCTCCCTTACTCACGTATGAGAGCAAACCATTTACTGTACTCATAGAACCGAAAGCAGCAACATAAATAATAAATCGCACTACCATTATCCTTCTGGATTTTAACCATCCCTAGGACCCTGTCAGAGTACAATACATTTCTACATACCATTCCTTTTTTCCCCCGTTTATCAGTTGTGAAATATGAAAAACATTTGTGGCAAAACTTGTACTTGTGATATCTTCCATTACTCGTTTGCATAAATCCACACCCTCTCGTGCCTTCCCCCCCCCTCCCCTCTCCCCTTTCCACCCCCCTCCCTCCTGTTCCTGCCCCCCCCCCTTCCTCTCCCCCCCTCCCCTCCCCCCCGCCCAGCTGGGCCTACCCTAGGGGCTTTGTTCCTGACCTCCCACCTATACTCACTCCCCAAATTACACCATCCAACCTTATCTATACCATACATCTCTATACCCCCTTTCTCCTGTGGTCCTTAACTCACCCCCTTCCCCCCCTCTCCAACCTTTTTTTTTTTAGTGCTATTCATGTGCATTAATTTTTGTGTTTTGAAAACAAATACTTTTATCCTATCAGCCCCATTTTAATCTAGTTAATATATTTCTAACCTACTATTTGATTTTAATCCCCTTCCACCCCCTACTCCGTGTTTTAGTTACCAAAGTTTAATATTTGTTTATTTCTCATTTAATTATTAATTATTATCGCTATCTTCCCTTTCCCTTAGCACTACCCCTGTGTTTTCAAAAAAACAATTTTATTTCTATATAATGTCCGCTGCAGGGTTCAGAGGGATAGAGAGAAAAAAAAAAAAAAGGGGAAAGGGAAAAGTCTAATTAGTCTCTGACCTCTCATCTCCTGTATTCCGTGTTGTTCTCCCGTTGTCCTTCAACCATTCTTCTACACTCCGTGGGGAATCAAAAAAGTGTATGCCATTTGTAGTAGTTACTCTCATACGAGCGGGGTATAGCAGTGCATAGTCCATCTTGATTTGCTGTAACGTGCGTTTAATTGGTATATATGCTACTCGGCGTTTTTGCAGATCTGGAGAAAAGTCCTGATATAATGAAATTTTTACCCCTTTATAGAGGATCTCTCTCATTTCTCTTGCCTTCCGAAGTAATGATATTTTATCTCTGAAATTAAACAATTTTATGATTATGGGTCTTGGGTACTCTTTGCCCTGACGAGATCTAGAGGGGATTCGATGTGCTCGCTCAATACTGAAGAATGGAGAAAAAGTTGCGGCCCCGAATGTCTCTTTAACCCATCCCTCCAAAAATTCTATGGGATTAGGACCCTCACTCCGTTCAGGCATGCCAATTACTCTTACATTGTTTCTCTGATTTCTATTTTCTAATTCGTCTATTTTGGCTGCCTGGTCTTTTATATATTTCTTCATCTCAGTAATATCTTGCCTGAGCGGGAATAGCGTATCTTCTACTGCACTTAATCTTTCCTCTAGGATCGTTGTTCTTTCCACCGTCTCTTTCAGCCTGCCTCCCATCACTGCGAGTTCCTCCTTTATACCTTTCAGTTGGATATCCAGACCTGCGATTGATTCCTTGCATTTGGTTATCACGTATAGGAGATCCCTCATTGTAGGCTCTTCTGCTCCTCTACTTTTTTCTCCCTCCATATCTGCCTCTGTTATATTAGAAAGCTTTTTAGTTGCTGTCACCACTTATGATGTCAACTTTCCCTGCTCCTTGTTCCCTTGTAGGCGGCGTTGTCATTAGGCTTGACACCACCGGCATTGGCCCACTACTTTGGTTTTTCCTAATCCCTGAGGCTCCTGTATGGGTTGATTGTAGAGATTTTACTGGTGAGAGGGAGGTTCTAGCGAATCGCTCTAGCTTCGTTGCTGCCACTGCTGCGGCTGCCGCTGCGACTTTTGCTTGATTTGTCTGTTTTTTTGCAGAGCGTGTGACCTGGGATCCTTCTTGTTGTGCCTGATGTTGTAGCTGGTGCTGGTTTGCTTTTTCATCAGCCGCCCGCTTCCCAACCATAATGTTTTCTTCCTTTCTCCTCTTCCTTTGGGGGGTTAAACCAGTTTTCAGTTTGTTGCACAATGTTACAGCATCATTTTGCATTGATTTAGGCCTCCAAGTCTCAGCCTTCCTTTTATTAAATTAGACTATAGTCTATGTTGTTTCACACTGCTGGTACTAATTGGACCCAATACCAAAAAAAAAACAAAAAAAAAACAGACTCACTGCACACTTCCGATGGCACAGTACCAAATTAACAGTTAAGCTTACGGTTAAGTAGAACAATAAGTAGACGATAAAATGTTATACTTCAAGTTGCGACTTAAGTTATTGTAATCAACTTTTAAGCACCATTCCTCTGCTTATATTGATTCTGTTGTTGTTCAAATTACCTCACCAGCCAGCTCCCTGTCCGTCTCCCACCCCGGACGGGGGCTGCAATTTTCTAAGTTTCAGGTATATTATCTTTAACACCAACAGCTGTAAGAGCAACGGATGCAACTTGGCCAGGGTTTCAAATTATAAGTTCAATTAATTCATGTTTCTCCAGCTAAAAACTGGGTATAAGGGATCATATATGGCAGATATGGCATTTGAGAACAGAAGAAAGAGATTTCACCTGCATCTGGCGTCTTCACACTTGTCTCCAGATCTCCAGCATTGTCTTTGTGTTCTTATCAGCCGCTCACCGCTCCGCTCCGCGCCACCGCTGCTTCTGAGTCCGTTTCGTTCATCGGCTGCTGACGTGCCAGATGGGAGCCTCTCACATTACCCCTCCGGTTCCGCCCTCCAAGCACTCTCGCTGTCCCTCATGCCGGCGCTGTTACTGCTGTTGAAGCCGGTTTCCTCGCCGGCCGCCGACAAGCCAGGGAGACCTCTCACGCCACCCCCCTTGTCTCGTCCTCCGAGTCCGTCCTCCGAGTCCATGCTCGCGTCGGAGCCAGGTATGAGCAGAGATGCCGGTCTCTGGGACACAGTTTATCCAAAGTCATCTACATCCTCCTACCGCCGGTCAGGCTAACATTTTCTCGGCCGTGTATTAGCTGGTTAGAGCAGAGGGAGAGGAGATCTCACACACACACCCTCTCACTCCCGCATCCGGTCACGCCCCTCCCTGCCCAAATGGAACTTTGTTTTCAACCTGACCATCTCAGTTGTTTATTATATTTGATAGGATGGTATAGGGTCAGACATGGAGTAACTAACTACCATATTTAAGCCCTCACGTAAATGGTCAGGATGGGATATCTGATGATTTCTGGCATGGAATGAGGACCTTAGGGGAGACGTGGGACTCGGTCAGGTGGAGAATTCAAAATTATGTTAACATGGATGAGTATAATGTTTTTATTCAGCATCAAACTCAAGAGCAGGGTAACCAAGCTTTGGCAGGTTGACTTTTAAAAAAGCCATTTGCTCTAAGAGCTGGGGGAGCAATTGTGAGCGCTGAGGGCATAAATTATTTCCTGTTACAGAAAACACCCGCTCACTCTGGACCGTGGTTGAGGGACAGGAAAGAAGCTCCTGGGCTACCGAGGACGAAGCAGGCCACACACCCTTCTTCTCATCCCAAAAACTTAAGGGATCTGTACTGGGGGGCAAAGGAGGTTCCGCTAGGTAAGCCCTAACTATGTCACCAGCACTTTTTTCTTTTCTAGGGGGCTCTTTAGTGGGTCCCACAAAACTGTCAAGTGCCTCAGCCCAAAAGGCTGATGCTCTGGAGGAGTGAGCACTGGCAGCAGTGCTGCTAGTATCAGCTAACAGAGTATCATCAGACATCTCCAGCTCATCTTCTTCTCACTCCTCTTACTGTATTCCCATTTGCCTTTCCCTCTCATGTACCCTCTCTATCAATATATCCCTCCAGGTGGTGAGAGTATTTTTCCTGAGTGCTATTTTGCCTTTTATTCTGGGGTCACAAATTGTGGCTAACATGAACTCGGGGCGAGAGTCGATGAGCTCTTTTATGCGCCAACTGAGTTGCTCCTTCAGTCTCCTCAGAAGGGCATCAACTTCTGCAAGTATTTTGCCACCAGGCCATCTTTAGCAATTGGAAAGGAAGGAATCTATTTTATTTGAAAGGTGTGCAAAGAGGGGAACCACTTCTGCCAGGCTAGCACTCTCTTTGCTTAAATTGTCAGTGACATCCTCAAAAGGCCTGAGCACTGTGACAACTTGGTCAATCATGACCCAGTCCTCCCTGCCTAGTGGTCTGGTAATACCAATAAAATGTTCACATGACATTGCATGAATTGCCCTCTGTTGCTCAAGTATACGCTCTAGCATATGTAAGGTGGAGTTCCACCTCGTTCCAACATCCTGTTTGAGGCAGTGCTCCACGAGGCCTGCCTTTCTCTGTTCCTGCCTGAGAAGGTGGCTATCCTTCACACTACGGTGGAAGTGACCAGCAATTTTGCGGCACAACTCTAAAAGTGCTGCTAACCTTCCACTGTTAGTATTATCATCAAGAGCACACCTAACGACTAGATGCAGGATGTGTGCACAGCAGCGCACACCAACAAACCTTCCATCACGGATAGCCTTTGTCATGTTAGCTCCACCATCACTGACAACAAATCCCATTTTGATATTCGTGCCTGCCTGTTCCCCTAGCCACTTCCCTATCATTTTCTAAAGTGCATTTAGAATATTCTGTGATGTGTGCTGCTGATCCATCACCTCAGCATGGAGGAGGAAGGAGTGCAATCCTGTCTTGTGCACTGTGGCAGTGGCCACAGCGCTTGAGGTTTTTCTTGACCTTGGAGTTTTTTTTGGTGTTGGTTGTACATCTTGCGACACATTGGGCTGCCACCAATGGGCAGTCAAGGACAGGAAGGCATGCTGGCCACTTGTAGCACTCCATAAATCAGTTGTAAAGTGAACTGATTGGCCAGCATCCTTCCCCAGCAAATCCTTCAAAACCCCAACACATGACCGGTACAGTGAGGGCACTACCATTCTACTGAATGTGGTGCATGAAGGGACCTGGTATTGTGGTGCCACAGCCTGCATCAGCTGCTTTAAGGGCTCCCCTTCCACAAAATTGAAAGAAGCTCCCCCAACAGCTATAAGTTGTGCGATGAGGCGCGTAATTTTACGGGATTGCTGTTTTGACATACCCCGGTGATGTACCCCTCCAAAATGTTCAATAGTGGGCTGTATGGATGTCTTTACCATTTTAGTATGACCTGCAGCTGCAGAAGTGGCTGTGACTTTGACACTGCTGCTGGTAATGGTGGTGGTAGATGGGGGAGCCACACCCATTTCTTCCCTCAGCACCACTGGCCTATGGTGGGTAAGCATGTGTTGCTTCATCCCAGCGTTCGTGAGATGACCCAACAGTCTCCCACAGCTGACTTCTCTGCCGCATAGTTTACATGCAGCTGTGCGGCCATCACCAACTGTCACAAAATGCTCCCAAATTTTAGAAAGACGGGTGCTGCCACTGTATGGTGAAGATTTTTTTGAGAGCGTTTCCTCTTCAGCTGCAGATGCTGGAGCAAGTGGCTTAATTTGGGTTGTAGCCTGGCCTGTGCACTCTGCTATGCTGCTGTGTTTTTGTGATTAAACGGGAGGTGGCCTCATGTCAGGGATAGTGAAGGAGGTTACTTGACCAACAGTTTTGCTGGCAGCTCTAATGTTAATGGGAGACTCAACCGGAAAAGGAGAGGCAGGTGCCACCGGTGCTGTTCTTTCAGGGGAATACAACAGTGGGGAATCACATTTAATATGGGAAGAATATTCTATCTCATCAATATTTGGTTCCTGATCAAGATTAAAAGGTAGGGTATAATCTGAATCTTCCACGTTTATGAAGGAGGATTTATCACCATCAGATGTTGAGGGGTCCTGCTGAATTCCCGTTTCTCTCAGATAGCTAATGGGAAATGTGCCTAAAAAATCTCCCTCATTACTTGTATGACCTGCAGATGTAATTTTTTCAGTGGTGAATGTGAGTGGTGGTGGTGGAACTATGAGCACGCAAAATGTCTTGCTCATATTCTATTATTTCACATTTAGGCTGCTTAAATGGATCAGAACCAAAAGCCTGTGTTGGTGGTACTGTCAGGCCTTTCCTGTAAAAAATACTTGGTGTCACCACATTTCCCAAAGTGCCCATAGCGGAGGTGGTGGTGACACAACTGGCACTAGTAATTGTGCAGGTTGTTTTTTGGGGAAGATCCTGAAAAAGGCGATGACATGCAATAGATGATGACTGCTTCCTGGTCTCAGAGCAGGACCTCTTAGCCCTGCTAGTAGAGGATTTTAAACCTACAGTTTCCCTCTCTGACCTTTTCTGTTTGGAGGGTGGCCTTAGCACAGAACTACTGCTAGTCAAAGTATCAGAGTTTGGCCTTTTGCAGCTGCTAGCTCTGCCTGAAAGCTGTGGATGAGGCACTGAAACAGGACAGGCAAGCTGCTCCTGCTGCTTCATTTGCCTCCCCTTTGAAAAGTCACTCCTGTGAGACCTAACAACACGACTACTGGAAGGTTGTGTAGTACTGGTGGTGGAAGTACGACTGTCTGGGCCTGGCAATACAGATGCTGACATACATGACACAGACAATGGTGGTACAAAGTACTCACATGTGCTGGTAGTGGTTGTTGTTGCTGTGTCACTGCTGCGGCTGGTAACAGGAGGTGGAACCTCATGTTTAGAGCTTGAATCCATCTTAACAAAAGACTGGACTCTCTTCTGCTGCTTCTCAAATGTCTCCCCTCCTCTGCTCAAACTCCCTTTCTCACTCAGTTACCACCAGGCAGGCATGCAGTAAAGTTTTACCCTTAATCCAACCTCCAGCACAAAAGAAAGCAGCTGATTGGACTGTAAATTACTCCATGCCAGTAATCCAGCCCCCAAGGAATCAAGTGATTGGCTTAAAGAACTGTAGGTTTTTAATATCCGGAATAACGAATGAATTTGCACTGAAATTGAAATTCGTGTGAATTGTGCAACTCTCGGACATTCGGATGCATTTGTAAGTCTTTTGTGATGCCACTACTGTGCTGCTCTTGGGCGGCGGCGCATGCAGATGCAGCGGCTGGGTGCTCTGTACAGCAGTGTGAGAGGATTACTGTTTGCTATGAGCGAGAGGAGCTGCTGGCTATTTGCTGTAGGCAGGAAAATGCTGTGTGTACTATGGAAGGCCAGGACTACGCTTTAGTGCCTTGGGTTTCATGTCAGGCCCCACTATATGCTCTGCTAGGAGCTTTGCCAGAGATTCAGCACTTTGGGAAGTGTGCTGAGACTGCAATTGATGCCATGGCAGCTGCTGCAGAGCTGACAGGAAAAAAAGAAAAGCACTGGAGGAAAAGCAAGCAATCTAAGCAGTGGAGGTGCAACACACTAAAACTTCCCCTGGAGAGCTCATGCTTAGCTGAGTGTGCTGAGGCTGCCGTTAAAGCATCCAAAGGAACTGTTGGAGGTGCTGATGTTTTTCTTGGGAGACACAGGAGGAAACGGAGGTACAGGAAACAGAAACGAGGTAAGAGAGCGGGTATAAGATTAAGACTGGAAGCTCGCCCATATAGACCTGTGTTGCCAAGTCTTTTTCTTAGTAATTGCCGATCTCTTTTAAACAAGATGGATGAACTCAGGCTGTGGTTTATTACACACAAATTAAATAGCTGTGTGACTGTCCTCACAGAGACCTGGCTGGATGGTTCTATACCTGATGAGGCCATTGAGCTGGCAGGCTGCTCTGTCTATCGAGCGGATAGGACTGCGGACTCTGGAAAGACTAAAGGAGGTGGTCTGTGTGTATATATCAACAATAACTGGAGTACAACTATCAATATTGTCGGGACATACTGTTCACCTGATTTGGAATATCTTATGCTAAAATGTAGACCTTTTTTCATACCAAGAGAATTTACTAATGTTATAATTGTGGCTGTGTACATACCTCCACAGGTTAATTCTAAGCTGGCTCTGGAGGAATTTATATGATGCTATCAACATTCAGCTGAATGCACATCCAGAGGGGGTTGTGATTGTGGCTGGCGATTTTAACCATGTGGAGCTAGAAATGGTTCTTCCTAAATTTTATAAGAATGTGCACTTTCCAACAAGGGAGAACAATATTTTAGATCAGGTATATACAAATGTTTCCAGTGCATATAAAGCTACTTTGTTGCCACATCTTGGTCTATCAGATCATACCTCTTTAATGATGATCCCATGTTATAAGCCTCTTGTTTGCAGAACAAAAGCAGATATTAAAACCATACAGGTTTGGAGTGAGGAGTCAAATTCACTCCTGCAAGAGTGCTTTGAATTAACTGATTGGAATGTATTTGCACAGAATGCAGACTTAGAGGAATATGCTTCATCTGTTCTAGCTTATATCCGCTTTTGTATGGAGATGTTCCTAGTTACAAAAACTATTAAGGTGTTCCCAAATCAAAAGCCTTGGTTGGATGGTAAAGTAAGGGCTCAGCTTAGAGCAAGGGATGTGGCCTTTAGATCAGGCGACCCTATGGCTTATAGGAAAGCTCGGAATGAATTAAAGAAAGGCATTAAGGAGGCTAAGCGTAGATATAAACAGCGCAAAATTCTTGTAGCATGTGGAAGGGGATTAAAACAATGGTAGATTTTAAATCTAGGAATACACAGGTTTGTAAAGTGCTCCCTGACACCTTAAACCAATTTTTTGCTCGCTTTGAGGGCCAAAATATGAGATGTGAAACCCATAGTAAAGAACTAGTGGAGGATGACCATTTATTGGTATTAAAAATACATGAGGTCAGGTCAAATTTGAGGAAGATTGACATCAGAAAGGCAGCAGGACCAGACGGGGTGTCAGGCCATATACTAAGGGGATGTGCAGACCAGTTAGCAGGTGTTTTTACTGATATTTTTAATTTGTCATTAAAGCAAGCTGCAGTACCTTCTTGTTTTAAATCTACTACTATTGTCCCAATACCTAAAAAATCAGCGGTATCATGCTTAAATGATTATCGCCCAGTTGCCCTAACTCCTATCATCATGAAATGTTTTGAGAGGCTCGTATTATCACATCTTAAGGCAAGCATTCCTGTTGATCTGGATAAGTATCAGTTTGCCTATCGTGCAAATAGGTGCACAGATGATGCAATTGCTATTGCATTGCATGCTGCCTTGACACATCTTGAGCACCCAAACACATATGTTAGGATGTTATTCATTGATTTTAGCTCTGCATTTAACACAGTAGTCCCTGACAAATTAGTGAAAAAGTTAAAAGCTTTGGGCCTATGTCCATTGCTGCGCTCATGGATTATGGATTTGCTAACAAACAGGCCACAAATGGTGAGAATAGGAGATCAGATGTCTAACACTATTATTTTGTTAAATATTTTTTATTGGTTTTTTAACAGAAGTAACAAGGAAAAGTACAGAAAGGGAGAGTATCGCACAAGGGTAAGTTGGATACATTACAGTATGCATTTGCGGACGCAGCCGCTAATCTCGTGAGTAAGAAAGGTTAGTCGTTATATATAAACCGTATTATTAGATCATACATTTAGGGGAGATATTCCGTGAAGCTTGAAAGAGTCTATACAGTAGAGATATTGTCACTAAGTCCTAGAGCACTAGCTATACATATCATCAGGGATGTTGGTTGATATAAGATGAATGAGGGTGGGGGTGGGGGTGGGGGTATGAATTATCTGGTTATGAGGTTCACTCGGTTAATCTTGTTTTTAAAGTTCAGTTTGGGTGATTATAGGCGTGGGTAGGAGTTTGCAAAAGGGATTTGTAGGGGACGAGTTGGGAGAATAGTAGTGTGCGTGTTGTCGTGATTATTGTCAGCAGAGGGTATAACTTTTGTGAGTGTCGACTTGAGTTTTGGGGTTGTGGGATTCATCAACAACGGAAGGGAAAATGAGGGGGGCAGTGATTATCCAGGTTAAGGAAATATGCGGTATTGTAGTTATCGTCACAGCAGTCGTATTGTTGTTATGTAAAATATTGTTTGTATTCATCAGTGGTAGTGAAGTGTATCCAGCATGTCCATGTTTTGATGAACTTAGGTTGTGTTTCTTTGGCCTGATGTATGAGGTCTTCCATGACCATCGTTTTTTGTATGCGTGTAAACCATTCTGCGATGGATGGTTGGTCTGTTGAGCGCCATTTGAGGGGGATACAAAGCTTAGCAGTGTTCACCATGTGCATGGCCAGAGATCGGAGGTAAATTGACAGTGGCAATTTGGAGTGATGGAGTAGGAATGCTGCAGGGTTGAAGTCTAACGTATAAGTCGTTATTTTGCTGATCAGTTTGTGTATTTCTGACCAGAAGGGTTGAATTTTTGTGCAGGACCACCAGACATGTAGGAACGATCCAATCTCAGTTTTGCATCTCCAACATGTTTGGGTAATTGACGGGTCAATGTGATGCAGCGTCAGTGGTGGTCTGTACCATCTTGATAGTATTTTAAAGGCGTTTTCCTGTACTTGCACATTAATTGATCCTTTGTGGGCCAAGGTATATATTTTTTCCCATTCTGCGTCAGTAAGGGTTATTGATAGGTCCTGTTCCCATTGTCTGGTGGTCCAGTGTTTCGTTGGTGTGCGGGCTGTGAATAGGAGTGCATATGTCTGGGATATCAGGTGTTTTTGTGGGTCCCCACTTGCGCATAGGTTTTCAAATGTGGTGGTCTGCCTGGACTATTCCGGTCTGGGCTTAGGTTTGTTAAAAAAGTGTCTCAGTTGGACGTATGTCCAGAATGGGAAAGAATTCATGTTCATTTTTGATGCAAGCGCTGGTTGGGATAAGAAATGATTTCCGTCGAAAAAATGCTCTGCTTTTACAGTAGGGTGGGGCCAGTGGTCTGCTAAGAAGGTGGGATGCATTCCCGGCAAAAAGTCTGGGTTCATTCGTAATGGGGTCATTGGGCCATTAGGTGAAGAGATTTTGTGGAGTTTACAGGTTGTGTGGAAGGAGGCCAATGTGGGGTTAATTAATGGGTGGTGATTGGATTCAGGGGGGATGTTGGAGTTAGTGATCCAGGGGAGATGAGACAGTGGGAGATCTGAGAATGATTGCTCTATGTGGATCCAGTCTTTGTGTGCAGAGTGTATATTCCAATCTATAATTCTTGTAAGATGGCACGCTTGTTGGTACTTGCCTAGATCGGGAAGACCAATGCCCCCTAAAATTTTTGGGGCGGTCAGTCTCAGGAAGCTTAGTCTCGGGCGTAGTTTGGCCCATACGAATGATGTACAGGCTTTTTGATAGGTGGAGAAGAATGTCTTCGGAAGTTTGATGGGAATAGTTTGCAAAATATATAAAAGTGGGGGCAGAATATTCATTTTGACTATTGCGGCTCTGCCGAACCAGGAAAAAAGTCCCGAGGACCATTTTTTTAAGTCTAATTGTATTTTTTGTAAAATTGTTGCATGGTTTAGGGTGTATAAGTCGTTCAAGGAGGTCGGTAATAGAATACCTAGATATTGGATTGCTTTAGCATTCCACGAGAACGGGTAGTTGAGTTGGCATTGTCGAACTGTTTCAGGGGCGAGGGTAATATTCAGGGCTGTCGATTTCGAGTAATTTATTTGGAGGTTAGAAAGGGTATGAAAAGTATTAAAGTCTTTGAGGAGGTTGGGTATTGTCGTGATGGGGTCGGTGAGAAAGAGGAGTATGTCGTCCGCAAAGGCAGCTACTTTGTATGTGCGTCTTTTGATGGTAATTCCCTTAATGTCTTGATTGGCCCTCAGGCGTCGCAGGAAGGGCTCCAGGGATAAGATAAAAATTAAAGGGGACGGGTTCCATACGACACGGAGAAGGCGCTCGACAGGTGGCCGTTTACATGGACCTTGGCAGTAGGGTTAGAGTAAAGGGCCGATATGAAATTAAGCATCGTTGGGGGAAGACCTATCATCCGTAGGGTTTCTGACATATAGTCCCAGGCCACCCTGTCAAACGCCTTCTCCGCGTCGAGAGAAAGCATAAATCCGCTAGAGAGGCTGGACGTAAGCCAGTGGTGGATATTAAGAGCTTTTAGAGTATTATCTCTCGCCTCTCTTCCTGGAACGAAGCCGACCTGGTCTAGATCAATGAGTTGGGGTAATAGTGGTAATATACGGTTCGCTAAGATCTTTGCATACCATTTTAAGTCCACATTAAGGAGCGAGATGGGCCTGTAATTGGTAACTAGGGAGGGGTCTTTGTCTGGTTTTGGGATTACAGCTATGTGGGCAGTTAGGAGGTCTAGAGGTGGTGTCGTAGGGGTTGCGAAGGAGTTAAAGGCTTTTAAGAAGAAGGGGGTGAGTGTTTCTGCATAAGTTTTATAGTAGCCGACTGTCAAGCCATCGGGGCCGGGGCTTTTACCTGATTTTAGTTGTTTCAAAGCTAGATCTATTTCTTCTCTGGTTAGGGGGGAGGCCAGATCTTGGGCCGCGGAAGCCGAGATAGGGGTGGGGCCATATTGTTGTAAAAAGTCGACTATCAATTCTGTTTGTTTATTTTTATCTGCGGAGGAGTTAGATGGGTGAAGGTTATATAGTTTGCTATAATATTGGACAAACTGTTGTGCAATGTCTGGGGTTTTGGTAAGTTTGCCTCCTGCTGGATCAGTGATGGAGTGAATCGTTGTGTGAGCTTTTGTCACTTGTAAGGCTTGAGCTAACATTTTACTGGCTTTGTTGCCATATTCATAAAACGTTTTTTTGGAGAGGATGTATTTGCGTCGGATTTGGGTGTCTAATATGTCAAGGAGATCTTTTCTAGTTTGAATCAGTTCTGTCATAGTGGAGAGGGCTTGGGTTTGTTTATGAGCATTTTCTAGCCGATGGATTTTGTTGAGGAGGTCTAAGTATTGTTTTCTGCGTATTCGATTGCGTTTAGCCGCCGCTGCGATTAAGATTCCCCTGATTACACATTTGTGTGTTTCCCATATGGTAAGTGGGGACGTGTCTGTCGAAACATTCTCTTGAAAGAAATGTTTGAGGTTGGATTCGACCTCAGCCATGATGGAAGGGTCATTCAGTAGTGATGGGTCCAGTTTCCATGTTTGTGAGCGGGGTGTCGTGTTTGGGATTTTAAGTGTGAGAGAGGTGGGGTGATGATCGGAGAGAACCATTGGGTCAATTGAGGCGTGGTGGATTAGAGATAGATCTTTTTGTGTTAGAAAGATGTAATCAATTCTTGAATATCTGTCGTGGGGAGCGGAGTAAAATGTGAAGTCTTTAACGTTTGGGTTCAGTGTGCGCCAGGAGTCATGTAGTAATAGTTGATTGAGTAACGATTTAATCGTCTTAAGGGCCGAATATGGGAGTGAGGAGGAGCCGGTAGACGTATCTTGGATAGGGTTAAGCGGAACATTGAAGTCTCCCCCCAAGATGAGGGTGCCTTCTTGGAAGGTCGTGAGTGTGTCCGTAATTTTCCGAAAGAAAGGTACCTGACCGCAATTGGGAGCGTATATATTCGCTAAAGTGAACTTCCTATTGAGGAGGGAACCTTTAAGAAAGAGGTACCTGCCCTCCTCGTCTATTATAGAGTCCGTGATTTGAATGGGGCAGGATTTAGCGATGAGAATTGAGACTCCTTTTGTTTTGTGTAACGGGTTGGTAGCGTGGTATACCGTGGGATATCGGTGGTTTTGTAGTTTTGGCGTGGAGTCGGATCGAAAGTGAGTTTCTTGAAGGAAAATAATATCAGCCTTATTGCGGTACATGGTGAGGAGTAGTTTGGAGCATTTCTCTGGTATGTTGAGGCCTTTTACATTTAGTGATATGAGTTTGAGCTTGGTGCTATGGGCGATGCTGGACGGATTTGTCATTGTATGGATGTGTGAGTGTATTTAGGAGGATAGTATTTGTTGCGATGGAGGAAGTGATAGGATGTGCTGAGAGATATGTGCGTGTGGGAAAGGCAGGTCAGGGGACAGGGGTAAGGGAGGGTGAACAATACCGGTATTAAGTGTGACCCTGATCACCTAAGTCAGTGACCAGGAACACAATAATTTACTAACCGGATAAGGTCAGTGGTGTGTGTGGGTTCGTATATATGAGGTGCTGGATAAGATTCGTTTAACCACTGTGTGGGGGTTGGTTTATCAATCGAGAGATGTCTACAGTAGGTGGGAAAGTCTGCCAGTGAGGTCTAGCCCACCAACAGCCTTAATTTATATATGTGGTGGAGCAGGGGAGACAAGTATGTGGTATATATGTTGGGAAACTAGGCGGAATGAGGTCACATGGTTGACAGGGTGGTCGATAATTAGTGTTGACGAGATATTTAGACGAGTAATAATATCAATGGTTAGTTATACCTTTGATTGAGTGGGGTCGAGTGAACGTTTGGATGGTGTTTATGGGTAGGGTCGTATCGGTGAGGGGGAAAATGCACTAAGAAAGATAACCGTAATAAACATTGCTACACAAGTAAATAAACATCTATTTCTAGACATATGGTCCATATATTAGTCTAGCCTAAGGCTGAGTAAGCAGGGTAACATATCATACGTGGTGACAATCCCGTATATTAATATATCTATGTTTGAATAGAGTGGTTATTAATTGATAACAAAGTTATCTTAACCTGTGTGGTGCGTGGGCATAGGTGTGTGTAGTCAACTCAGGCAAAAATAACAGTTTAGAAAGGTTTTAATCCTTAAATTGATTATGTGTGTAGATTCGTAAGGGATGGATGAGGTTTGCTAAGTGCTGTAGTAAGTGCAGTCCTCCGGTGTATTGTAGTGTAAAGACAAATATTGTGTTGCCTGGTGAATGTATTATCAATCGTGTTTGTTTCGGTATATGGAAGTGAATGAGGGCACACAATGTGTAGGCATGTAGAGAAGGTGTGTACAAAGCCAGTAGGTGGCAGTAAAGAGCCCAAGTGCATAAATTTCGTCAGTTTGAGAGGAGTGAATTTGGTAACGGGATTGCACACGAAATCCTCATCATCTCAGGTGTTGTCAGTGTGTGTTATTATGTAATAGTGTCAGGAGTGCGGGTGCATGTGGCAAATCCAGGTATAAGCAGCTCAGTGAGGGGGGATCAAATCTCTGCAGTTATGTATGCGTAAACACAGAAGTAAGTAACGGGTTATAATAGTTATAGTGAGAAATATTGTATCCTGTTGCACTCAGTGTGATGGTAGGTGTTGGGTGTTTATGCTATAGTCAGTGTTGATCGTGTCTGTGTTCATGTATTGGGTGCCGTGGGGGTATAAGGCTTGATGGAGTACAGACGTTCTGGACCTGAGGCCAGTAGGTGGCAGCAGAGATCGAAACTGCAGAGATTGTGTTGTGGCTTAAGGAGCTGGGCAGTGTGAAGAAGAATAAGCTGGGATAACGGTTGCATATGAGATGTGTCCCTGATATGGTGCCAGTATGTGGTGCAGTATAGTAATGTCTTCCCGAAACAGGAGGTAGTAACCACTTAAAACTTAAAACATCTAACATTAAACTATAACATCTAACGTGTTACCCTTCAGACTTTTCATATGGTACAGAGGATCTGTATACGTTAAGTTCGGTAGGGCACATTTCGCAGGTCCCGGTGTCGAAGTAGAACAGCGGTGTATACGAGTATCTTTAAAGAAAACAGGAGGGGTGTATCTCGGGGCTTGAACGGGCTGTAGTGGGGAGCGGAGTCTGTATCACATAGTCCGTGGTTGTTCTGGTCCGGTGATCTTGCAAGGGTGATAAGCGACAAGGGAGGATGGTGTAAGGCGTCATTTTGCAGTGGTAGTCATTTTTCGGTTTTCTTCTGTAGGCCTCAGCAGAGGCAGGCAATGCGTAGTTGGGAAAGATCCTTGCGGGGAGGAAGATCGGGTCACGGGCGATACTGCATAGCGTTCAGGTGGAGCGGTTGTTCCGCTGTGGATTGTTGGTGAGTGTAGGAGAGGTAGTTTATACAGGGCCGGGTAGCTTGAAAAAGGAGAAGGTGGTAGAGGTGAAGTAAGGGCTGTCAGCGGGAGCGTCTGGGAAGGACTGTGTATTTCAAGGGCCTGGGGCTAAGTTAACGATCACGGCGGGCTCTGCGTGGCAGAGGCGCTGTCATGGGGCTAGGAGGTGGGTGCCGGGGCCCTCCTGAAGAGTATGGTCTGATCGGTGAGGGCGATCTGCGTCTTCGGAAGCTGGTGTTGTGGGCATCCATCGGTTCTTCTGTTGGAGGGTGGCGGGTATGAGGTAAGATATTGAATTCCTCATACCAGTGTGGGACCGACACAAGCGGAATGTCCAAGGTGCGGCAGAATCCATCGAGGTCTTCTGGAACTCTCAGTAAGGCAGAGCGGCCTTGGTGGGAGGCAGAGAGGCCGAATGGGAACTTCCAGCGGTAGCGGATTCCGTTGTTCCGCAGAACATCTAGTAGGGGTCGGAGGTCTTTGCGATGTCGCAGTGTGATCGCTGAAAGATCTTGATAGATGTGTATATGGCATTCCTCATATTCCAGCTAAGGTTTTTCCCGTGTTTTCTTGAGGATTTCTTCTTTGATTGTCTAATCGTTTACAAAGCAGATGACCTCTCGTGGGGGATCTGCGACTCTGCCTCTGGGACGGAGCGCTCTGTGTATTCGTTCCATAGCCACCGGAGTGTGGTGAGGCCTATCGAGGAGTTGGTTGAAGAGGCCTGTGACAACTTGGAGGAGCCGGTCTTGGTCCACGGACTCGGGTAGGCCTCTCACCCTAAGGTTATGTCTTCGGCCCCGATTGTCGAGATCTTCAACATGGCGTTGAAGATCTCTAAGTTGCATGGTATGGGAGTTCACTTTATAGTGAATTGCGTTTGTTGCTGAGCCTTGTAGTGCCACATCGTCTTCGACGCGCTGCATTCTACCTGAGATAGCCTGTAATTCGTGGCGCAGGTCTGAGATGGCCGAGAATAGAGTGTTTTTAATGTCAGCTGCCACAGCTTGGAGATCACGTAGACTCGGTTGACGGAGAGAAGTGCTGTCATTCTCCATTTGTAAGTTGTGAGGTATTGTTGGGGTGAGGAGAATTCCTGTCAGTTCCTGAGAAGGAGTTGAGGCGGGAAGAGGAGCCGCCATACTAGGCCTCTGGGTGCAGAATATCTCCGGTATAGTGTGGTTCGTGCGGCCGGTAAGGTCCCTCGGGGAGCGGGATCGTGACTGCGAGCTTCCGCGGGAGGAAGTTCCCATAGTGGGTGGTCAAGAAAGCTCGAAATTCCCCAGTATTAGCTGATGAAAAGGCTGTGGTGAGCGGGAGCCGAGGGATCAAGCAGCCATCTTCTCTCAAGGCAAACCACGCCCCTCACTATTATTTTGAATACAGGGGTACCACAGGGATGTGTGTTAAGTCCGGCCTTGTTTACATTGTTCACTCACGACTGTACTCCCATACATGCGTCTAACACTATAGTGAAGTTTGCTGATGACACCACTTTAGTGGGACTCATACAAGATAATGATGAGACAGCTTATAGGCAGGAAATTCAACATTTGGTTGAGTGGTGTAGAGAAAATGATTTAATACTCAATACGGCAAAAACGAAAGAAATAATAGTGGATTATAGGAGATCAAGAAAGATCAATCATTGCCCGGTTCATATAGGTGGTGAGGAGGTGGAAAGGGTGGACACTATTAAATTTTTGGGAGTGCATATTACAAGGGAGTTGTCATGGTCTCAAAATACTTTTTTTCTAGTGAAAAAAGCGCAGCAGAGACTGTTTTTCCTTCGGAGACTGAAGCAGGCTGGATTGCCCTTAAGGCTTCTGGTCAATTTCTATCATTGTACCATTGAGAGTATTCTTCTCCACTGCTCTGTAGTGTGGTATGCCAGCTGCAGGGCGGAGGATAAGAAGTGCCTGTCTCGTGTGGTGAAAACCGCACAGCGGATCATATGAACTGATCTACCAAATTTGGACACAGCATATGCCAGCAGATTAAAAAAGTGGGCAAAAGCTATTAGTATTGATCCAACCCACCCAGGTTACAATGTGTTTGTCCCATTGCCATCAGGGAAAAGATATAGAACACTTAAAACGGACACTAATCGCTTAAAGCATAGTTTTTTTCCTAGGGCCGTATTGTCCATAATCCCATCAGGTACAGTGTTTTAGGAATTTTATGTAGAATGTTAACATTCTTTTATTTATTTATTTTTAAATAACATTTTATATCTTCATATATTTAAATAGATATGTGGGCATGTGCTGGGAGTATGTATGTGTGGTTTTCTTGAGAAATGTTTTATTGCTGCTGTAAAGGGTATCCGGGAAAAAAAAAAAAAAAAAAATTGTTTTATGTATACAATGACAATAAAGTATATCTATCTATCTATCTATCAAGTATTCAAATTCGTCTGTATTTTGCAACTTTCGGACTTTCGGTTGCATTCGTAAGCATTCGACTTCGTCTGTATTTTGCAACTTTCGGACATTTGAGTGCATTCGAATTTTCATTCAAAGCGATTACGAATGCATTAGGCCGTGTTAAAGCATTAACAAAATAGGCCGAAAACAATGACTATTTATGGTAGAATTTAGTTCGGATTCGGTTTTATTCATAATTGCTTTGTTCGGATATTCGAATGCTTCCGAATGTCCGAAAGTTGCTATATTCGGATGAATTTTGATTCGTTACGAAACGAATTGCACAAGCCTAATCATTACCCCTCTCTTTTTTTTTAGGGGCACTTGCAAAAAAGCAGTGGGGATTTTTTTGTGATTGCATTGGGGTTGTTTAAGTTTAGCAAAATGTGTTTCCTGGGCACAGATTACGTCTGCACGCTGTTGTAACGCTTCCTTCCATAAGAGGTTGCGTTTAAATGGTGAGTTTAGGCCTTTAACATTGAGGGAGGTGATTGACAGCGTCATAGCGGTAGGGCAATTATGAGGGCCTGGGCAGAGGGAGAGAAACTTCACCTATTGATGATAATTGCGAAATACACAGACAGATGAATAAATGCCATATATGTTACAGGTAGATGACAAAAACCAATTAGCTGCTAAAATACAAACAAACTAAAATTCTAATAAAGAAATACAATCGATGCAGAGTAATCTATACTGTAATCAAAAAATCTGAAAAAACGTGTGCTTAGTACAACTTTAAACCTGAGGGGTGGTGAGGAGAAGGGATAGGTGTTTCGCCCAGGCTGGATATGAGTAGATCTGGGGACCTGGGCTTAAACCAAGGTCAGGTTCTTTTGGATGTTTTAGTCGCCGCATTCCTAGAATCAGATGGCTTATGGGAGGGAGTAGCTTGGTCCGCTTCTCTGGGAGCGATGGGGAGTAGACCCCAGTTGATGAGCTTCTTGTAGCCATCTTTCGAGGAGAGAGAATAGGGACGATCTTTTGTTGGTGAGTAACCAGAAGCTTCGTAGGGAAGCCCCATTTGTACACTATGTTTTTCTGTTGAAGGATGGAAGTAACAGGGGCAAAAGCTCTGCGCATCTTCATTGTGGCAGGAGACAGGTCAGTGAACAACTTGATATTAGCGTAAGGGGCTGGCAGGGGTTTTGAGGATCTGGCGGCGGAGAGAACTTGCTCCTGAACATGGAAGAAATGTATACGTGCCAAAATATCTCTAGGGATATCATCTGAGAGGTGTGGCGGTTTAGCAATTCTGTGGGCCCGGTCAATTAGAGTGTCGCGGGCGTTTAGGCGTGGAAGTAAGGCGGAGATAAGTTGTTGCAAGTGAGGTGTTATTTCGTTTGGTTTGACCGATTCAGGGATGCCTCTGAATTTGATATTGTTCCGCCTAGAGCGGTCTTCTAAATCCGCCAATTTCATTTTAATACTGTGGATTTCTTCCGAGTGATGTTCATGCGCATCTAACAGTTCGTTATGCGCCTTAGAGTAATCCTGCAGATTTTCTTCTAGAGCATCTGTGCGCTCTTCTAAGCAGTCTATTTTGTCATGCATCTGGGATAATGACATCTGGAGCTCTCTATGCAAATCCTGTTGCATTGTAAGAAGCATAGATTTCAGCATTGCTTCAGAGACAGTGTTGTCAGTGACGGACATAGCAGCCAGGGAAGGAGAATTTTGGGATCCGTGTATCCCTGCAACAACATGGGACCATAACTGCTTCTTTGCATGTGGCTCCTTGTTTAGGGAGTGTGCAGGGGAGGTAGCCAGCCTCTTACCTCTGTCCTGGTGAAGTCCTACTGGGGATTCCTCTGGCAGGGGAAGAGTGTCCATGCAGTTCCTGTTGGAAATTGTGGCTGGATTTCCCTGAGCAGGGAGCGCTGAAGAAGCAGCAGGTAGACACTCTGGGTTGTTATTAGAGATATCGCTGTTACTGTCGAAAAAATAAAAATAAAAGAAACCGAAATGTGACCCACATCTGCCCAAAAATAGAAAAGCAGAGACTCACCTCCATCCCTGGGACATTATAAAAAACAATAAAAAGAGCGATTATGGGACTTTAAACGAGGTGTATGTCTCTGCGAGTATGGAATATCAACTTATTGGTAGTAACCAATCCCCAAAGAGTAGTCCCTATCATGAACAAAACAAAATATTTCTTGTGTACAATATAGGCACGATATAGACATATTCGATGCACAATAGTCACATATTTAATGTTTATACATAAAAGGACATGATTGGTACAGACAACAATAATGAAGAATTAATGTACAAAATTGGTAATAATAAATAATTATAAACAACATGGTAAGATGAATTCATAGTGGCACCTGGCACCCTTGAGTATGGACTCAACGCGTTTCATGGCGTTTAAAGCCAATCATCAGGAGTAGGATGCAAAAAAATAAGTAGAAATTGAAAATAAATGAGTAAATTTGCCTACGTCAGATATCTATATAGTATATTGAGCTCACTAGTTAGAAACAAGATGTAGTGATGGTACTGACCTGTAAAGTATCCAATGGCTGTGTACCCATTGCTACTGTATTTGGATGAACATAGCCTGGTTATGTTAGTCCCCCCTGGGGTTGAGGCGGGGAAACCAAGCCCAGTGCAATCCCCCCAACCCAGCACCCAAATGGACATGCAGGCTAGGTGGGGGGTGGAGGGGCCAGCCAGCCGAGGATAGGAGGATAGACCACACATAGGGGGACCGAGGTGGGAAATAAGGGGCCCAGGATAAGGTATGGTGACTGTATAGTAGGCATATCCAGGAATGAAGTGTCCATGGGAATCCTACAATGCATACAAAAAAGGGGCTAAGTAAGTGTAATTACATGTATTATATATATAAAAATGAATAAATGTCAAATCCTGGGGAAACCCTCACATACCTAGGTCGAACGAGATGGAGATGAATATTGTTGTCCCAACCAGATGGTAATAGCCTATTAGTGGCCCACAGCTCCCTCCCGGCTGAAATACCCGCCAAAAGGGGCGGGACCCCGCCAACGTCATGCGTGCATGCTAAGCGGCGAGGAGGAGATATACTCCATGGTCGCCGCAGCGTGAGATGATAAGAATACACACCCCTCGATCGGCACGCAAGGAGAGGCCGCGCGAGAGAGTGCGTGAGCATGACGTCGAGGTGCAGAGGTCAACCCCTACCCCATCACAAATGGGACGGGCGAGGGGGAGGAACTAGGCACCTCGCAACCCCAGAGCGAGACCACAAAACCCATGGCCATGGACATAAGACTAGGGGAAGTAAGACAAGCTAGTGTGAAACCCATAGGGAGAGAGCCTGAGACTAGTTGAATAAAGATGATTACATGGACATAGGAATTATGGATAATCTTGGTGGAAAAAAATTCTAATAATATAATAATAATATAATAAAGTATAACCTATATTAGAGCTAGAGTAAGAGTCTATGGATATGTATGGATAAATGGATATAACTGAAAGTAATATGTTGGGTATAGGGGGTCACATCAAGGAATGGGTGTCTTCCACTCTAAATACATTTGAAAAAATACAAAATAAAAGAAACCTAAATGTGACCCACATCTGCCCAAAAATAGAAAAGCAGAGACTCACCTCCATCCCTGGGACATTATAAAAAACAATAAAAAGAGCGATTATGGGACTTTAAATGAGGTGTATGTCTCTGCGAGTATGGAATATCAACTTATTGGTAGTAATCAATCCCCAAATGGTAGTCCCTATCATGAACAAAACAAAATATTTCTTATGTACAATATAGGCACGATATAGACATATTCGATGCACACTAGTCACATATTTAATGTTTATACATAGAAGGACATGATTGGTACAGACAACAATAATGAAAAATTAATGTACAAAATTGGTAATAATAAATAATTATAAACAACATGGTAAGATGAATTCATAGTGTTAAAACACGCTGTAAACCTGGCACCCTTGAGTATGGACTCAACGCGTTTCATGGCGTTTAAAGCCAATCATCAGGAGTAGGATGCTAAAAAATAAGTAAAAATGGAAAATAAATGAGTAAATTTGCCTACGTCAGATATCTATACAGTATATTGGGCTCACTAGTTAGAAACAAGATGTAGTGATGGTATGTGAGGGTTTCCCCAGGATTTGACATTTATTCATTTTTATATATATAATACATGTAATTACACTTACTTAGCCCCTTTTTTGTATGCATTGTAGGATTCCCATGGACACCTCATTCCTGGATATGCCTACTATACAGTCACCATACCTTATCCTGGGCCCCTTATTTCCCACCTCGGTCCCCCTATGTGTGGTCTATCCTCCTATCCTCTGCTGGCTGGCCCCTCCACCCCCCACCTAGCCTGCATGTCCATTTGGGCGCTGGGTTGGGGGGATTGCACTGGGCTGGGTTTCCCCACCTTAACCCCGGGGGAGACTAACATATCCAGGCTATGTTCATCCAAATACAGTAGCAATGGGTACACAGCCATTGGATACTTTACAGGTCAGTACCATCACTACATATTGTTTCTAACTAGTGAGCCCAATATACTATATAGATATCTGACGTAGGCAAATTTACTCATTTATTTTCCATTTTTACTTATTTTTCAGCATCCTAATCCTGATGATTGGCTTTAAACGCCATGAAACGCGTTGAGTCCATACTCAAGGGTGCCAGGTTTACAGCGCATTTTAACACTATGAATTCATCTTACCATGTTGTTTATAATTATTTATTATTACCAATTTTGTACATTAATTCTTCATTATTGTTGTCTGTACCAATCATGTCCTTCTATGTATAAACATTAAATATGTGACTATTGTGCATCGAATATGTCTATATCGTGCCTATATTGTACACAAGAAATATTTTGTTTTGTTCATGATAGGGACTACCCTTTGGGGATTGGTTACTACCAATAAGTTGATATTCCATACTCGCAGAGACATACACCTCATTTAAAGTCCCATAATCGCTCTTTTTATTGTTTTTTATAACCGCTGTTACTGTCATCGGCGCTATCTTGGGTCCTCTGCATGGCGGCAGCCGTCGGGTAATAGTCTGTGAGACGGCGGGGATTTGGCGGCTTGTATCGCCGCATCGACATGCCCTGGAGTCTCCCCAGTCCTCCCCTGCTTTGGCGGTGTAAGCAGCGGGGAGAAAGGTAGCGGAGGGTTGCCGGTATTCAGACCCTGGAGCTGAGCTCGGACTTCAGGCAGCCATCCTGGTCCGCAGCAGGCAACGCCCCCCTTTGCCCTTAATTCTAAGGCTGACGCTTCAGCACTAACGCAATGGTTGGCCCACAAATGCGTATTTAGAGGAAAATATATGTCTCTTTCATCCCAGCTCAAAAAACAACACCAAGCACACATCTCAGGCTTACTGACATTAATCCAAGATCTAAAGTTAGCTCACAAAGCAAACTGGACCAGATTTACTCTTCACTAATACAGGCCTGGAAGAACTTACTAGAAGAATTGGGGAAACAATCTAGACGTAAATTCATGCTTACTTCAGAACTTTTTTCCAAGCAAATAAAAGCAGACGACTACTAGCCAGATTGCTTCAGGGGAAGAAATAAAATAAAAATAAACAATAAAAAAATAAATAAATAAATAAATCTGCATTCTATACACGACAAATGAAATAACAGCCACCACAAATCTAGTGATATCGCCCAAGAATTTGTTAGAAACTATACTCAGTTATATCATCTACCAAATTCAAACCTAGACAACCCCAGGAATGTCCCACGTCCACAACTTATTCAGGAATTTTTGTCCCCTTAAGACCTTCCCCACAAACCTTTAAGTGCTGCATGAGCCATGAAAAAACCCTTTACTGCTGCGGAACTATCCGTAGCACTAGAACAAATGAAAACCTGTAATGCCCCGTACACACGGTCGGATTTTCCGATGGACAATGTCCGATCGGAGCGTGTTGTCGGAAATTCCGACCGTGTGTGGGCGCCATCGGACATTTTCCATCGGATTTTCCGACACACAAAGTTGGAGAGCAGGAGATAAAATTTTCCGACAACAAAATCCGATCGCGTCAATTCCGACCGTGTGTGGCCTGTTCCGACGCACAAAGTGCCACGCATGCTCAGAAGAAATTCCGACACGGGACAGCTCGTTCTGGTAAACTTAGCGTTCGGAATGGATACAGCACTTTCGTCACGCTGCAATGTAAAAAATGGTTTAATACAGCGCACTCTCTTCTTCTTTATAATGTGACAAGAATTAAGTAGTTTTGCTGCTCATATTCACACACACTTCTCACAAACTTTTATTTGTGTTTTTTTAGTGGGATTCCCTCAATATATTGTTATTAGTTGTCACATCTGACAGTTTTATATTTTTTATGTTTTTTTTTTTTTTTTTTTTTTAAGCCTTTTTTTTTCTTTAATGTTTGTATTTTTTCCAAGGCTGATCTTTGTTCAATGTTATTTTTATTTTTACTCCAGAATATTTTTGGTGTGTGTTTTGTGTGGCAAGTTACCCCCACACCATTGATATCTTTTATTATTTAATCTCCATGAGATTTTTTGTTGTTGGTGACCCTTGTTCATTTCACATTGTATATTAGAAATGTACCTGAATCCTCAAAAACAAACCATCATTTTTGAAGTAAAACACATAGGAGAGTATAATTCAAAACAAAAATCCTTTATTAAGGTATCAGAACCAAACAAAGAGGAAGGCAACACTGGATCAACATGAGAAATTAGTGAAGCCTGGGACCCCCACAGCAGACATCAATTCTTAAAGCTCAAAATTGGTGGCCTGAGGAGTCCATATGTGAGGGAGGGCAGTCTGGTCCGGAATTCACAGAGATCGGGATAGCAGCAGATGACATCAGTGTCCCCAGGATGTGGTACCACAAGAGGCTGCATTTTTTGGCCGACCAGACTGGATCCAGGGTCCTCACTCTCTGGTCTTCCTTTCACACTTCCTTCCCGGCTGTCGCTGTGCAGTTGTAGATGTGGCAGGAGGAGGAGTAGGACCTGGAGGAGGAGGAGGACTGGGGGGACCTGGAGGAGGACTGGGGGGACCTGGAGGAGAGGGAGGAGGAGGAGGAGGACCTGCAGGAGGAGGAGGAGGACCATCACAAAGGTGTGTGTCAGGTGTAATTTGGGCCCTCACACCTTTCTCCAGAGCCTCTGATATGAGGGCCTCACACATGGCTTGTTGGCCCTCCTCCATCCTCTGCATTTTATATGCAATGAATGCACCAATGTTCTCCTGCCTGGTGTGGGGTGCTCCCAGGACCTCAGTAGCCCTACAAAAAAATCTGATAGCCGCCTCCTCTAGGGTACTCCTCCTCCTGCCACTTTCTGTTTTCACCGTGGGTGGAGGGACCTGCACATCAGCCAGCCGGCTCGGCCCGGCCACCTCCTGGCTGAGACTTCCCTGTGTATGAAAAAGGGACATGGTTTTAGTTTTTGCATCATCAATCACAATCCTAAATTAGTACTCCAAACTAACATCTAGTTAACATCATTGATTGGACAAGCAGAAATATTTAGAGGAATGCTATACCTGGCTCAATCTGGGCTCCTCCACATGTGGCCTGGAAGGCCCAGGTTGGGCGTCAGAAGCCTCAGCTGGGGGGGAAGGAAGCGTGGAAGGAAGACTGGAGACTGATGACCTGGGTTCAGTCTGGCCTGCCAGAAAATGCAGCCTGTCATAGTACAACATCCTGGGGACATAGATGTCATCTGCTGCTCCGGATCTCTGTGAATCCAGGACTTTCCTGCGCTCCCTCAGATATGTGCTCCTCAGGCCACCAATGAAGATCTTTAAATAGGTGATGTCTGCCGTGGGGATCACCTGCTTCACAATTTCACACAATTGCTCCAGTGCTGCCTTCCTCTTTGCTTGGTTCTTGTAATGGGGGTGGGTAATCTCCCACAGACAGGGCAGCTCCCTTAGCATATCAATGAAGACTGACATGAAGTCAGTATCTTCTTTCAGTACCATATCCATGTTCACTGCAAGACACAACACAAGACAAAGCCTAATGTCAGACCAAACTCTCCTAATCTTGTTACAATATAGGCCTCAATCTATAGAAGCAGTATAGGCCCAAGTTTGTCTCTTACCTTCGTTCTTACGATCGCCGCGTTCAATGCTCCTTCCTCCGCTCACAGATCAAACGTAATACGCACGTGTGTTACGCTTTATATACACTGCGCATGCGTGTAACTCCGCCCGCCCCTGACGTTCTTTCTAGTGTATTCCCCGCCCCTTTTCGTTCAGCGCAGTGGGGGAAGAGCATGATGGCGGACATACAGCAGGTGCGGGCTAATTGTAGCAACGAGGAGGAGGAGGAGGAGGAAAGGGCGGATCCAGGCACGTCCCGATCCAGAAGGAGACGTTTTAAGGCCACCAATATGTCGTTTGGGGAGATGTTGGAGATGGTCGACATCATGAGGAAGTCCGACTATGACGGAAAATATGGGCCTTACCCCCACCCCAACATCCGAAAGGCCAAAATCATTGGTAAAGTGGTCAGGAGTCTAGAGCGGAATTTCGGGGTACGAAGGTCTAAAGATCAGCTCAGGAAGCGGTGGTCGGACCTGAAGTTGAGAGAGCCAGAGCAGTACCGAAAGATCCGGAGAGTGCTGCAAAAAAGTAAGTAGTTGTGCTGTGTTCCTATTCTTTATGTCTTTATTACGTTCGTTCTGCTCCATATGCTTTGATTAGTTGTAACGTTTCCAAAGGTCAACTTTAATGTTCATGGGCACATTATTCGTTCGTATCAAACATTTTTCTTTCAGCCTCTAGAACCCCATTGTTGAGGCCATATGCATTTTCACACATTTTTGGGGGCCTACTTGGATGCCAAATATTTGTTTGTGTAGATGGGTTTGTTACTAGAATGAAATGCCAACTAGATTGTGTGTAAGGAGAGGACACTCAGCAGCTGTTTTCACATCTGGACACTGGAGCACTAGTGTGGGACACAAGAACACCATTTTTATTAGGGGGCCACACAGGTACTCCAGTGTATACTATAGGGGGGTCCCCATCTGTGAAGTTTGTACTAAACCAGTAAAGTATTGCAGCTTGACAAAGGGCAATAAAAAAAAATACATCTTGGAACTCGGCTAAAATAGACAATTGTACCCCACTTCCAAGCAATGTTTCCTAGTTCTAGTTCTGCCATCAAATATCTGTGTGCTAAGTATACCATTTTTGTTTTACATAGGGGAGAAAAGACTCGGAGGACACCCCTCATCCCAGGAGACCAGAGACCCCCCACCTCTGGAAGAAGGGGAAATACCAACACAAGAAGAAGAGCAGGAGGAAGAAGAAGATGTGGTGGAGATTGGCACCACAACAGGTGAGTGTCTGCAACCACAGGCTCAGGTAAAAGAGATGGATGGTGGCAGATTTTTGAGACCTTTTTTTTGGTTCTTTATCTCTTTTTAGGTGATCGTGATGTGAGGGAGAGAGAACGCTTTACTTCTGAAAGTGCCCAGATCCTGATCGGGGAGATCATGGGATGTAATCTCGAATTGCACAACATACAGCAACAAATCAATGATGTTATTAAAAAAAATAATAACATCATTGATGTTTTGGGGCGAATTTAAACCCCACAAAATAACTTGTTTTATTGTGGTCCAATCTTTTCAAATATTTTTCAATGTTTTGAAAAGCCAAATTTGGAGGATGCACACAGTGTGCCAACATGTGCTATCTGCCATCACGGGAGATCAATGGACGCGTGTTGGGGGTGCAAACCCTTCCTCAATTCTAAAGTCGCGTTGAGGAAGGGCTTGCTCCCCCAAAACACGTCCCTTGATCCCCCCTGATGGCAGATAGCACATGTTGACATTCGTAAATTTGTGTGCATCTTCCAAATTTGGCTTTTCCAGGGGTGATTTCCCCCCATCTGAACGCTATATCAAACCCAGTTCCTAAATACTGATGTCTGATATAGCCTTCAGGTTTTACCTAATGTGAACTTTGTAAGTTCAAGTTTTTTGGCTTTCTTGTTGGTTTTACACAGGCCTGTTTTATCTGAAATGGTTATTTTGATTTTTCATAATGCTACTGCAAACATTGTTATACAACAAACATGTTGGTTTGTTTTAAAAACCTTTCGTAAATGCACATGTGATTGTGCAGCTATAAAAAAGTGGCTTAATCAATAATGTGTGGATTATTGTCTCAACACTACAACACTTTTGGGGTGATGTAATTGTTGTTTTATGCAAAAATGGGGGTTATTTCCTAAGGGAAAATACACTTTGCACTACAAGTGCAGGTTCAGTGCAGTTGCAAGTGCACTTGTAGTGAAATGTGTTTTTGCATTTAGGAATTACCAGCCAACACAGTTTTTTATAAGGTTACCCAATCACGACATTTTCTGCACTCAACACATTTCTGTCAGGGTCAGCTAAAAGAAACACAAGCAGTAAATGTCCACAAAGAATTTTTTTTTGGTTGTTTTTTTATTTTAAAAAGTTTTCACAGATTGTCTGGCATATTGATAGCCCCCCTACCTGCAAAGAACTCCAGGTAGCGTAACCGGACATCACGGGCACTCAGGGAGGGCAAGCCAGGACGGCCACTTTCAAGCGCCGTCAGTGTTGATGGATTTGGATTTCCGGCCTCAGGCCCAACTGAGCCAGCATAGTTTGCTGAATGTTTTCTTAAAAAATTATGGAGAACACAGCAGGCAAGTATTATATGGTTCAGTTTATACTCCGCCATATGGATGGGTGTCAGAAATAATCGGAACCGGCTGGCCAGGATTCCAAATGTGTTCTCCACCACTCTTCGGGCTCTGGCCAGCCGGTAATTAAAAACCCTCTGTTCTGGGGTGAGGGTCCTCATCGGGAATGGCCGCATCAGGTGGTCCCCCAACGCAAACGCTTCATCAGCAACGAACACAAATGGGAGACCTTCAACATTGTCCTCTGGAGATGGCAAGTCCAAGCTGCCATTCTGGAGACGCCTGTAGAACTCCGTCTGGGCGATCACTCCACCATCGGACATCCGGCCATTCTTCCCCACGTCCACATACAAGAAGTCGTAATTAGCCGACACCACCGCCAACATCACTATACTATTAAACCCCTTGTAATTATAATAGTATGACCCCGAGTTGGGTGGTGGGACGATGTGGACGTGTTTCCCATCAATTGCCCCTCCGCAGTTAGGAAAGTCCCACCGCTGGGCAAAGTGGGAGGCCACAGTCTGCCATTCCTGTGGCGTGGAAGGAAACTGTTGAGGAAAAAACAATAAACATTACTATTTTTTCACAGAAACCTGGCAAGCAGATTAGACACAAACATTATGGGTCAACCTCCAGATAGCATTTATTAAGGGGAATTTAACAACAACAAAGTATAAGGTACACCTATCATATTCCCCCTCCCCCCCCTCTCATGGGCCATTTCTAACATTATAGGGGGGGGGGGGACTCTTGGACAGGTAACCCTCTTCACTTCATTGAGAGATGAATGCCTAAATACAGGGTATTACTTGGAACAGCCCCTCCTTAGTTACACTATTGGCAGCCCACTGGACAGGTAAGAAGTGTCATAATACAAAGATATAAATACACACTGTACACATTTGAGCACATTTGTACATTCTGCTATTACCTATCAATATCATAATAGGATACAAGAACTTTAAACAGTACCATTGTAAAGTATACAGGCAGGCCCTTGCACTACTTGCTTTGGGGAATTCATCCATAAATCTGACCAGTAAAGAGATGGGTATAGTGTGTATGGGTTTGGCAAAGTCAGCAGATAGATGATTGAGGATAGAGAATTGGGATCAGCTGACTTAGCAGTTGGGGGGAGGGAGGGTTACCAAAAATTTGGGGACACCACAAAAAAAAGCCTCTGGCCCTCTGCCTGAATTTAAATCAAAAATAACATTTCAAAACATTTTAGGGGGTGTTTGGGGTAAAGCACTACTATGGAGCTGATAAAATACATTGTTAAGTAACTACATGAGGTGAATATAGTGCAGGAGACACCATGCTGGAGAGGTTATTGAAGGTCAAATATGTATGAAGGACCTAAAATAATAATTACATAAAAATCCAGCATGCATGAGGACAAAGGGGACGTTCACAGCATATTACAATCATGGTAATTAGGGAATGAGGAAAGAAATACAATATATTATCAAACATTCAATACAATAAAATGTGATATTAAAGGATAAAAATCTTACCTTCATATACTCCTTCTGAAGGACCTGTATGATGGCAGAACAGGTCTCTGGGATAATGATCCCCAGAGCCTGGGGGGAGATGCCTGTCGAGAACTTGAGGTCCTGCAGACTTCTCCCTGTGGCCAAATACCGCAAGGTAGCGACCAACCTCTGCTCCGGAGTGATGGCTTGCCTCATGCAGGTATCCTGCCTGCTAATATAGGGGGTCAGCGAAGCCAACAAACGGTGAAATACGGGGTCCGTCATCCGGAGAAAGTTCCTGAAATCATCAGGATTATTCTCACGGATCTCACGGAGCAAAGGCATATGAGAGAACTGGTCACGCTGAAGCAACCAATTCTTGGTCCATGAACTCCTCCCCACCCTGTTCATGGACTGGACTTGTGTCAAGGTCAGGACCCCAACACCAAGCCCCCGCACAGCACGAACTCTACGAGGAGTACGCATACGAAACATGGCTAGAAAACGGTCGGCTGCTCAGAACGAAGTAACAGAACGCACTGAAGAACAGCAAGGCCTGTGAAGAGCGACCTGAAAAACAGCAACGAGCAGGCAAGATCACACAGAAAACTCTGATACGAACTGACTGCACGCACTGAAGAGCAGATGCAAACCCACAAGCACAAACTGAACGGCAGAAAACGATCTGAAAGCCACGAGTCTGAAAAAGCGCGAATCGTCTCTCACCAAACTTTTACTAACACGAGATTAGCAAAAGGAGCCCAAAGGGTGCTGCGCTTGGTTCTGAACTGGCCTTTTCTAGTCTCGTTGTACGTGCTTGACGTCACCGCGTTGTTGTCAATCGGAAATTCCGACAACTTTGTGCGACCGTGTGTAGGCAAAACAAGTTTGAGCCAACATCCGTCGGAAAAAATCCTAGGATTTTGTTGTCGGAATGTTCGAACAAAGTCTGACCGTGTGTACGGGGCATTAGAGTTCGGGCCCAAACGGTCTACCCACTCAATACAATAAGAGTTTCTCTTCAATTCTAACCCCTCATTTTTTACGCACATTTAATTTGCTCTCACAACACTCTTCCCAGCCTTCACAATTGCTTGAAGCTCATATCACTGTCATCCATAAGAAAGGGAAAGATGAAACACTTGCTCAAAGAGTTTCATCATTCTGGTGAAATATGCAATTTTAAAATTAATCTCTCGAAATCTCTTGCCCTAAATGTCACCCTCTCCCAACCCCTACTTAGGAAGTGTCAGGATAATTTTCTATTCTCCTGGCACCCAAAGACGATCACGTATTTGGAGATCCAGCTCCCCTTGAACCTCACCGATTTATACCAATTGAACTTTTCTCCCCTTCTCCAGGAGATGAAAAAAAAAACACTTTCTGAGAGGTTGTATCTCTCTTGTTTTGGTAGGGCAGCAGCCATCAAGATGACCATCCTACCCAGGTTCCTGTATCTTTTTCAGTCCCTATTAACCTACCAGCTTCTATCTTTGCATCTATCCACTCACTCTTATCAAACTTTATTTTGGTAGGGACGATCTTCCAGACTAAGCCTAAAACAACTTTCTGCCCCTAAAGCAGAGGAGGAATTGGTCTGCCTGACTTTATAAAAATATCACAGGGTGACCTTATTGACCAGACTTCAGACTGGTAGACTGTCATATACACGGATCCTTGTAAAGACTGAATCTCTATAGAGCAATATGTGGCTGAGGGTGACTTATTTATGATTCCCTGGCTCACTCCTACTGACACTCATAAGCGCCTCAGATCCCATCCTCTCATCAGTTCTACTTTACGCTGCTTCCAGGAGACCCTTAAAGCAACCACTCTCTCAACAGTCCCAGGCCCCATGACCCTGATTTGCCACAACCCAGACTTCCCCGCAGGTGCCACAAGAGGCTTTTTGCTTCCCCACCTTACTGATCCTTTTCTAAGAGCTCACCAGTTCATCTCTAAAGGCTCTTTTTGCACCAGAGAGGAATTATTTTCCCCAAATCATCATTCTTCTCTACCCTTCTGGTTCTATCTACAGCTCTGTCACTTTCTCAATGACCCGTCCCTTAAGAATGCTTTCAGTAGATCAGTAAGCCCTTTCGAACGATTGTGCTTAGCTACTTCACCTCAGAGACACTTGATCTCATCCATATACTCCCTTTTGTTAGAGGCTAATCATAATCATGGCCACCTCTCTCAAATAATACATAAATGAGGATAAGGGGCTCCCTTCCCTTCTATTTGATGAGGACTGGGAATGGATGTGTCTGTCTGCCCATAAAGGTTCGCAAAATGTGTCCATTCAAGAACACAACTACAAAGTTCTCACACAATGATAAAGAACTCCTGTTCATCTGCACAAGATCTTTCCCCAGGTACCCGATTCTTGCTGGTGGTGCAATGAGGACGCTGGAACGATGCTCAATGTTTGGTGGCTCTGTCCCCGGATAAGCCCCTTTTGGGAAGGAGTCCACTGCCTGATATTAAATATTTCAACTTATCAACTAGATTTCACCCCTACCCAATTCCTACTCCATCACTCATCCATCTCAAGTCAGTCATACCTCAAAACCCTCTCTATGCATATGATCAATGCCGCCCAAATGTGTATTTGCATAGTGTGGAAACAAACCTGATCCCCTTCCCGGAAAGACTGGTTTGTAAGGCTAAACACAGTAGCGGAAATGGAGGAATTAATTTCCATCTCAAATGATCACTTATGATGCTTATCTTTTATACTACCTCATTCTTGACAGTGAAGCAATCTAGCCCTACTATCATTAATGTTTCCACAGGGTTTTTTGATATGCCCTGATTGATGAATGCGACCCCATTGGTTCCTCTTTACTGTGTTTAGGCAAGACTGTCTGGTATGCCATTACTATATACCAGGGATATGCAATTAGCGGACCTCCAGCTGTTCCAGAACTACAAGTCCCATGAGGCATAGCAAGACTCTGACAGCACAAGAATGACACCCAGAGGCAGAGGCATGATGGGACTTGTAGTTTTGCAACAGCTGGAGGTCCGCTAATTGCATATCCCTGCTATATACCATACAACCTATTACTGTTGTGAACTACTGTATATCCCCTGATTTTATTTTGCCAACTGAATATACGTGCTTGAGTTATTTGTCCGTAACTCTGTTATTACTCTGTTATTGTTTAATTATCCATGTCCACACATCCACACCGGTAGCATTCCCATGCCTGAAATAACATTGCAATAGAAACAGAATAATAAAAAAAAATGCTCCATTGTTCCCTACAGATATAGTTTAGCTGATGGTATTTTTAACCTTATTCTGTTAACAGCACAAACCAAGATATCTACTGCCAGACACAAGTGGGATTCTGGGTTGGCTTCAGATAGCCAATATAATTTTTTCTTAAATTTATTGGCTTCAGATAGCCAATATAATTTTTTCTTAACATTTTTGGCCATGTTTGTGAGTATATTGATATCCCGTATACCCACATACATATTTTCCCTTCCAATTCCAATTGCCATATTCAGATGACATTTCTGTGTCATGCTATAGATTTCCCTGTACTGTGGGAACTATCTCTTTTTCCTTTTCTACTCTCCCAATTGTTGGCAATATCAGGTAGCTGTTGTTTCTCTTGCTGTTTTTGATATGTAAACTGAGCTGTGCGTTCTGTCACATATGCGACCCCCTACTTCTCCCTATTGTTAATTCTACAGGCATGCCGTATCATCAGTTTCACATGCCTCTATCTTATTGGCTTACAGCCTTGTGACCATTAGGTGTGGGGTGATATCCCCTTGCCCTCCTCCCTTCTGTCCCCACTGGACACTCGACCATCGATATATGGCATACCTAAACAATTTAATGTACTATCAATCACACTCCCATGAATTTTATTCGGTCGCATGTTTGATTTATACAATCAGCTTGGGGGTTCCCTTCAGGAACCATCTATTTTGTTAACATACCACATGTTAGTTACTGTTGTGCACCCTGACTTATCAATTGATGCACTCCTAACCAGGGTCAGGTCCTCTCTCTATTAAGGTCAGATTTATATTTTTCTCTCTCCAAAAAATCCCGTTAAGTTCATGTATAAGAAAATAACGACATGTAATGATCGTCATGTTTACTGTGTTTGAATTACAATGGATTTAATGTATAGATCTCTGTAATGCCAATTGACATTATATTATATTATGTCTGCTTCTCCCAAGTACTTACTATCCCTTATTGCTTTCCAGTCCCTGCCCTCCCCAAAGTGACCACCTTGATTAGGTACTGGTGAGCCTATGAGTGTACTCTATCCTTATGGGTTTAGAATTCTTTTGTGCTGTTCCTCATTATTATTTACTATTTTTTATTATTATTGCATACTTAATACAACGGCCCTGTTCCAGGGCGTGATTTTGTAATGAATATCTCCTTTTCCCAGGAGTTTATACCTATATGCTTTTTATTTTTGTATTCGGTCCCCCTTTCCCTGCCCCTCCCGGGGTGCGTGTGGCCCGAGCGATTGCCCGGCACGGAAAAGCCGCCCAGGATAATTTCCCAGGGCGGCGCTGTAGGAGGTACCAGGGCGTCCTTCCATCCACGCCCACTGCCTCCATATTGCCACTCCGGCGAGCATGCCCAGTTCGCCGGATGGGCATTTCCGTGTCGGTGGGGCGGGTGTGCGCGACGTCGCCCCAACGTCATGACGTTCACGCATGCGCGGTAGGGGCGACGCCGCGCATCCTCGCCTCGGGGGGTCTCAATGAGGCTTCCCAGCCGACGAGCTCCGTAACACAGCTGTGCGTCGTTCTGACGCCAGCTGATTGGAGCCCGTCCATTATTTAAACCGGCCCCACTCACTCCCAGTCAAGGCGCTCTACACGCCGGATGCTGGGATGCGTGGCTGGCCGAACCTATAAACAATCTACTCAAGGTATCCTTTCACTACTCTTAAACCCCTTTTATTGGGATTATTGTTTTATCTTTATGATGCCTTCTCTCATCGTTATATCTGTATAGCTACATCCCTATGTGCTGACATCATCTTGCTGTTTATCAGTCCGCAATATCTGTGTTTCTTGAAAGTTAGACACAGCATATACGGCTATAATCCAGTAACAGATTCACTTCCTCATACTTACCACTTGTCATTCACCCCTGTATTATCCCCTGCTATGTTTTTGTTTGGCAGCAGCATTCTCTGCTACATTTGATAACACCATTTAAAATTCCTAACTTTGGAACTACACAACTATTTATAATTCATACATATCATGTACCTATTGGCATTTACCAATTATACTTCCTATGCAACAAACTCTTATAACATTGTTTATATATTAAGGATATACATTACAAACCATACAAAATTTATACTCATTAACTTATATCAAGTATAGTCTCTTTGCAATGAGCCTCTAAAAATATTGCTTGCACATTAAGTACTTTGAATACATACCCCATTCTTCAATTTCTTTAAAGTTCCCTTTACATCAGCTTGTCATCTAATTTTTCTCTATGGTATTCATAACGGTTCCTATGTATACTCATGGTACCTTAATCTTTTAATTTTAGGGGTGCCTCTCTCGACCCCAGCATATCGCTTTGGCTTATGCGCGCCCGGGCCGGGCAGGATAGGTGAACTGTTACATCCCCCTGTGGAAATCACTGCTTATTAACAACTAGCTCTTACCACCCAAGAACAGCACCCATATCCTCCACACTACAACTGCCCACCATCCCACCTTGCCTTTTCATGTGGCCTTTTAAAAAGTCTCCTTTCCAGAAGTAACCAATGAAACTCTCTCAGGTAGGTGATCAATTGATCATTCAAACCTTTGAATAGATATCCAGTGGTAGTCCTTTACAATCTTCTGATCTATGCACCACTTTTTTCAATCAATCCAGATGAACCCCTCTTTTCAAACATGCCCCTGAAGAAGGACTGAAAAAACATTAAGTACCCCGAAACGCGTCAGGTTGGAAAAGAGTCTCTCTGTATTCCCCACCATTGCTTACTGTATGATGTTTACTATGTTTATTATGTATCACTACTATGCTACCTAGGATATCCACATTGTTTTTAGAATGTATTCCTTCATTAAATAAAAATATTTTTTTATAAATTTCATACTAGTCTATACCTCTATATTCTCTACTTTTGTGCAAGTGCCGGGAAAGTCCATCTAGGGGAACCCGATGTTTTATGTTACATGCTATTGATTCTGTTCAGTTTGCTGTATTGAAAGACAGCCCGTTTTTTAAGATAAAGACAAATAAAAAACTAACATACAGTATTGATGTATGGGGCTTTATACATTTTGCATTATTGAAATATTTTAAGTACAGTATATATTTAAACTGGTAGCCTTTTTTTCACATTGCAATAATATGCACACATTTATAAGTGTTTATATGCATTTATGGGACATTTATAAATGTATAATAATGCATGCAATGATTTAAATTGTATAATTAATGCTGTGTGGTTAGGTGCACTCAGTTTAGCTGTTTTTTGACAATTGTAATTTTGTTTGACTAAGTGCAGATTAGATGCTCTGAACACATGTAAATGCATGTAAACATGTGTAAATGGAAGTACATTTAAATGCAGGAGAGCTTGATCTGTGAAGCATAGATTTTGTTCACACTTCCTAGTCAATTTTACATCAGAGATCATTTTAATTTTGGAGAAAATCTACTATGTATGATAAACATCTACAAGAATGGCAAGAATATATTTGTTTTCTCTAAAAGGAAAAGCAAAGGATAACTTAATGGAGTGCTGGGGATGAAAACAGTGTTTTTGATTAAACTGATTTCTACAAAATAACAGATTTCCCCATCTGTGGAATTTTGGCAAAGCAGAACCTCTCTGTTTAACTTATTTAGATGCTTAGCTGCATTTTACACTATTTAAATTTTTACATTTTTTTTACACTTTAAATTTAACCCTCTTGGGCACGAAGTTCACCAGAGCTTTAGAGGTTGCCACTGGATTGGAATCCTCTTCCACTCCTCCATAACGACATCACTGAGCTGGTGGATGTTAGGGGGGAGCTGAAGCCTGTCAGATCTGTGCGTGTAGATGGTGATTTTACTGCTCAGCTACACACAGATCAATAAAAGCAGCCATCTCACACAGTACCCAAAACACCATCTGTCGCTGTCCAAGTGTCCCATCAACATCTGTAGCAGTGTCCCATCAACATATGCACCAGTGCACAAAACATCCATCACAGTATACCAGTGCACAAAAACATCTGTCAGTGTCCCATTGCAACATCAAAATCATAAAAAAATGCAGCGCTCTAATTAACACAAATTATGTGTGAAATAAAAATTAAATAATGTGCAAAAGTTCAAAAATGTAAACAATCAAAAAACAATAATTGCATTATGTGTACATTTGCTGAATATCAAGTTCCTCAGGTCAGTGAGTTATGATAAATAATTAGATAATCCAATAAAATTAATCAAATAAATATCCAAGTGAAAATAGTGCTCTAGTATGGCTGTATTGCACACTCACCGGAAAAACAGGCTGCTCACTTAAGTGCAGCATAAATGCATATAGGATGTTAGTATTTTGTTGATTCCAGTGTCTTTCAAACACAACCTCCAGGAGGCAACACTCCATTTTTCCCCACAATAGAGCTTTCTCTTGGTGGTATTTTATCACATCTGCAGTTTTTATTTTTTGCGCTATAAACAAAAAAAGGCTGACAATTTTGAGAAAAAAAAACTTTCCAATAAAAAAAATTGAAAAAAAAATCAAATTTCTTCATGCATTTAGGCCAATATATATTCGGTTACATATTTTTGGTAAAACAAATTCCAATAAGCGTATATTGATTGAAGTCGTAGAATCTATAAACTATGGGATAATGGTATAGTAATGGCGGCAATCAGCAACTTATAGCAGGACTGTGATATTGCGGTGGACATTTGGGCACTAACTGATACTTTTGTCACTTTTTGGGAACCAGTGACACCAATACAGTGACCAGTGCTAAAAATATACACTGTCACTGTACTAATGGCACTGGCCGGGAAAGGGTAGTTAACATCGGGGTGATCAAAGGGGTGCCTGACCAGTGTTTCTCTAAAGTGTGGGAGGTGCTTTTACTAGGGGAAGACATGGATCCTATTCCCTGCTTTGTGAAGACACAGGACCCATGCCTCCCTCCTATCAGAACAGCAATCTGCCTTGTTTCTCTCTGTGGCTGATGATTGACGGATGCCGGTGGACATCGAGTATTCGGTACTCACTGATTGGCGGTGTGCACTCGCGCCCCTACCCGGAAGTGCAGGATCACATATATATAAGTGATCCTGTGCACAGCGGCTGGCATGTAGCAGTAAAACTGCTACAGGGCGGTCCGCAAGTGGTTAACGTTCCGAATGCACCAAAGGCAGAAAAACAGACTGTTCATTTAAGTGCAGCATAAACGCCTTCTTTGCTGCCAAATCAATGTCCAACACAAACAGCTTAAGTGATGGTAATAAACAGAGACATCAATCCCATCTGCAGTCTTTCAATTCCATCCTCCAGGGGTAACACTCTGTTTATTTTTCCATATGCAACATAGGCAATAAATGTAAAATGCCATATAATGTAGTAATTCTTTTAATAAGGAATAACAGCAGGAGCACAGATATTAAAAATTAGACCAATCCAAATGCATAAAAACTGAAACAATGAGCCTCTAAGACTTTCACGATCACCTCCACTTTGGGCTCCAATGTGGCAGCATGATGTCCCTCCACAAGCTCTACCCAATGTGTGTTTCAGACGACAGTGCATCCTCAGGGGCCTCTACAGTGTCTTACACCAGTGGTTCTCAACCCTGTCCTCAAGTACCCCAACAGGCCATATTTTGTGCATTTCTCTTAGATAAAATAGCTGTCCAAAATACCAAGCCATTGACTCTGACTTAAAGCACCTGTGCAAGATAAAAGAAAACCTATAAACATGGCCTGTTGGGGGTACTTGAGGACAGGATTGAGAACCACTGTCTTACATCACCGGCCATGACTATGTAACCTATCACAGGAAACAGCCTGACATCACTTTCAATACGGTGCCATTTTGCAAGAGAGGTCCAAGCAAGCATATTGCGGCCATATTACTGTGAACCACGAAAGTGGAAAATGAAAAACCAAGCAAAAATTATGAAAATGCTCAATAAAAGGTATACAAAAAATCATATATAATGCCATTGGAGCTGTTACCATTAATTACTTTAACAATCTTGGACAAAAAACAGTCATGGTGAACAGTTAATGCTAAAAAAGGCATCCATCTAGCCATAAAAAATATATACAGTAAAAAGCATACAATGCGGACTCAAGGCCAAGTGACCAAAATTTATTATATATATTGGTTCTGAAAGGAATATCAATTATTCAGTCGCCATCTAGTGTATATGGAGTAAATTGCAAAGAAAATGTCCATTTAAAAGACAAAAAATAAAAGCTAACAGAGATCTAACATATGCGGATAACATGAATAGATGTGAATTAAAAAAAAATATTAAACATTATACACATGTGTAAAAAGTATATAAAGAGCTGGGATAGATTACATAGTCATGCATAAATACCATATATAAAAATGATATAAAATATAAAAAGGGGGGGGGGCCCAAAGAGGTAAATATAAACCAAAATACATCTGATGGATATAAATCATTAACATAAATAATATATATAAGAATAAAAAGGTTTACAAAAAATTATAAAAGATGTTCTAAAAAAAAATACTGAGGAGAAAAAAAACAAACAAAACAAGAGGAGGTCATTCTTTGACTGGTGTCAATTAAGCAGTTGATGTCCCAATCAACATTATGTCCCAGAGGAAAATGAGACTTAAGTTCATATAGCCAGTACATTTCCATCTTGGAAATTTCCCTGCAATTAAAGGTAATGGCTCCAATATATAATGGTTGATTTTTTTCCTACCTATTATTTACCTTTTTTTTAAAAATTTTTGTACTGAACAATAAATGGAGTATTGCCCCTGGAGGATGTGATTGAAAGACTGGAGATTTCCTCAGATTGATGTCGGCATTTATTACCATCACTTAAGCTGTTTATGCTGTACACTGATTTGGCAGCAAAGAAGGTGTTTCTAAGAGTTCACTCGGATTGTGTGACTGGTTGGAATCGGCAGAATATTAACATCCTACATGTGTTTATGCTGCACTTAAGTGAGATGCCTGTTTTTCTGCCCATTGGTGCTTTTGGAACATTAAACAGAGTGTTGCCCCCTGGAGGTTGTGATTGAAAGACTGGAGATCTCCTCAGCTGTTTATGCTGCACATTGATTTGGCAACAAAGAAGGTGGTGAGTGTGTATTGCATGTGGGTGGAGACTGTTATTTTGAAGCACTTTTTTACACAGAGTGGCACTTTATTAATGTGGTTGGTGTAGAGTGGATGCTATGCTATCTAGCACTATTACGCTATGTGTTCTGTTCCAGTTTCTAAGAATTGACTTGGATTGTGTGACTGGTTGAAATCAGCAGAATACTATATGTGTTAATGCTGCACTTAAGTAAGCAGCCTGTTTTTTTAGTGAATGTGCAATACAGCTGTACGAGAGCATGGAAGAAATTTCACTTGGATATTTATTTGATGAACTTTATTGGATTATCTAATTTTTTATCATAACTCGCTGACGTGATGAACTTGATAATGTGGCCAATGTAGCACCAATATTTAAAAAAGGGCCAAAATACATCCCTGGGAATTACAGACCAGTTAGCCTAACATCAAAAGTTTGCAAGCTCTTGGAGGGGATGATAAGGGACTATATACAAGATTTTAGTAATAAAAAGAATATCATTAGCAGTAATCAGCATTGATGCGTGAAGAATCATTCTTGCCAAACCAATTTATTAACATTCTATGAGGAGGTTAGCTGCCATCTAGATAACGGGAGGCCCGTAGATGTGGTATATCTGGATTTTGCAAAATCATTTGATACAGTTCCCCATAAACGTTTATTGTATAAAGTAAGGTCCGTTGGCATGAACCATAGGGTGAGTACATGGATTGAAAACTGGCTACAAAGGCAAGTTCAGAGGGTAGTGATAAATGGGGAGTACTCGGAATGGTCAGAGGTGGAAAGTGGGGTCCCCCAGGGTTCTGTCCTGGGACCAATCCTATTTAATTTGTTCATAAACGACCTGGAGGATGGGGTAAACAGGGCAATAACTTCTCCACAGATGTGGAAACCTTGCAAGTAGATCTGAACAAATTAACTGCTTCCACCCCGAAAGATTTTACCCCCTTCCTGACCAGACCACTTTTTGCGATTCGGCACTGCGTCGCTTAAACTGACAATTGCGCGGTTGTGTGACATTGCACCCAAACAAAATTGATGTCCTTTTCCCCACAAATAGAGCTTTCTTTTGGTGGTATTTGATCACCTCTGCGGTTTTTATTTCTTGCGCTATAAACAAAAAAAGAGCAAGAATTTTGAAAAAAACACATTATTTTTTACTTTTTGCTATAATAAATATCCCCAGAAAATATATAAAAAAAATATTTTTTTTCGTCAGTTTAGGCCAATATGTATTCTTCTGCATATTTTTGGTAAAAAAATCGCAATAAGCGTATATTGATTGGTTTGCGCAAACGTTATAATGTTTACAAAATAAGGTATAGTTTTATGGCTTTTTTATTTTTAATTTTTTTTTATTAGTAATGGTGGCGATCTGTGGGGGGGTTGGGCTTCAAGTCACATGACAGCGATCACCGCTCCCGATGACAGGAAGCGGTTATCTCTGTCATGACACAAGCCAGAACGGGGAAATGCCTTGTTTACATAGGCACTTCCCCGTTCTGAGCCTCTGTTACACAATCGCCAGGAGACCGGCAGACAATGAGTCCGGCGGTCCCGCGGGCTCTGGTGACATGCGTTCCTGCTATCCCCGGCTCTTAAAGGGGATGTACAGGTATGCCCATTTGCCCACTGCTGCCATTGTGCTGATGTATATTGACATGCAGCGGTCTGCAAATGGTTAATGGGTGGGCAACTACGTGGCAAATGAGGTTTAACCACTTCAGCCCCAGAAGGATTTACACCCTTAATGACTAGGCCATGTTTTCCGATATGGCACTGCATCGCTTTAACTGACAATTGCGGGGTCGTGCGACGTTGTACCCAAACAAAATTCACGTCCTTTTTTTCCCACAAATTAATTTTTTTCATTTACAAGGAATTGTGGGTAAAAGATGACTTAAAAAAACTCACAATGCCTCTTACTAAATATCTTTGACTGTCTACTTTCCAAAAAAGGGTCATTTGAGGGGTATTTCTAATGTCCTGACATGTTGGGGTCTCAAGAAATGAGATATGCAGTCAGTACATCAGGCGTGAGTAAGTGTGATCAATTTTCAATGATTGGTACCATAGCTTGTAGACTCTATACCTTTCACACAGATCAAATAGTATGCTCTGATGTGGGTTATTTTTACCAAAGAAATGTAGCAGTAAAACATTTTGGTCAAAATGTATGAAGAAAATTACTTTTTTCCAAAATGTTATAACCGAAACTAAGAACAAAATGTTTTTTTCTAGATGCTTGGTCTTTTTTCGATTATGGGGCAAAAAATATAAAAAAAACTGTGGTAATTAAATACCACCAAAAGAAATCTCTATTTATCGAAAAAAAAATTATAAAAAAATTGTAGGAGTACACACAAAAAAAGTATTCATGCTTCTTGAAATTTTCCACATTTTGTCATGTTACAACCAATAACGTAAATGTATTTTCTTGGGATTTTATGTGATAGACCAACACAAAATGGCACTTAATTGTGAAGTGGAAGGAAAATAATAAATGGTTTTCAAAATGTTTTACAAATAAACATGTGAAAAAGTGTGGCATGCATTTGTATTCAGCCCCCTTTACTCTAATACCCATAACTAAAATCTAGTGGAACCAATTGCCTTCAGAAGTCACCTAATTAGTAAATCCAGTGGTCCATTGGTGTGTAATTGTTTTTAATAACTTGAAAGTTTATTTAAATGTTTCAACATTACATAAGTACATCTTTCAAATATTACAGGTGATTTGATAATAGATATAAGGTACAAATAAGTACAATAAGGTTTATTGCAATAACACTAAACATCTGAAGTGTATATAACATATGAACAGTAAAGGGATGTCAACAGAGAATAGGTTTACATATTAAGTGAGAGCAGCAATAGGGCAGGTGGTCCCTTTGGGTGCTGAGGTCCTGGAATTAGTTTATATGGTTTATAAGTCAGGGTAGGGGCAGGCATTTAGGGTGTATAAGCCAGGGGTTCCATCCGTTAAGTAATGCAGGAACTTGTAGGTGGGCCCTGGCATGCATTAATTCCATTAGGCAATGGTTGTTCAGTAATAGTATTGCTTCCATGATAGGAGGGGGATCAGTAGATTTCCATAATTTAGCAATTGCTAATCGCGTGGCGATAAAGACGTGTGTTAGGATGGTGTAGATAGTTGGTGGCCAGGGGTCAAAATCTAAACCCAAAAGGACCATTTCAGGGGATAGGGAGATTGAGAGAATAGAGGAAAGAAATCTTGTGAGAGCAGACCAAAAGGGTTTCAGTTTGGGGCAAGACCACCAGATGTGTATAGATGATCCAGCGTGACCACAGGTCCTCCAGCAGGCATCCAATGTAGAAGGGTAACACCTTGCCAGTTTAGAGGGCATGAGATACCAGTTGTTAAGATTTTTTTGTATGGATTCCAAATGTGTTATACACCTGGAGACTTTCACTGGCCTTCGGAGGGCACTAAGCCATTGTTATGGTGTGTAATTAGAATTTAATAGGTTCTCCCAGTGTAGCATAGATGAGGTTTTGCAAAAAGAGGACTCTAAAAAATATATATATATATATATATATATATATATATATATATATATATATATATATATATATATATATATATATATATATATATATATATATATATACACATATGGTTCAAAAAATAGGGGGGGGGGGTATTTGCTACCCTGTTTATTATGTGTATAGTGGTGAACCACAAAGAGAATTTTTAATTCTCAATAAGGCGTTGCCAACATCCCAGAATATATTGCAAAAAAAGAGGACCCTAAAAAAGGACACTTGTACCCCCCCGGTACAGCGGGACTTTATAAGCGAACAAAGAAGATTTTATGAAAACATATTATTTATTTGAAAAATGCTTAAAAAAGCATAAAAACATGATAGAAATCTATACAATATGATAATCTATACAAAATATTATGCAGAATACATACTTTTTTTATACATAATGTGTTTTTTACAACTCCAAATATGAGCACATATTTCTCCATAAGCCTGATATGTTTCAGGACGATGTCCCTTCTTCAGAGGCGTTTTAGGAGAGAAACATGGATGTATTCTGAAAAACAGGTAAGATAGACATAAACATCTTGTTCAGGGCAAAATCAACATTATGGCATCTGAAAATGTCCAATATACATACCAAATTGAATTTTATAGGGAGAATTGTGTAAAAATGTACGAAAAAACAATTTTCTTGGAAGGTTGAATAGACTTCCACCGCCAAAGGGATGATGGGCTCCGTCAGGGCTCAGAGAAGCCCACACAAAGGCCCCAAGAAAAAGGATGACCCCCATGACATCCACATCAGAGCCCTGAGGGATAATTTAAATGATTTTATTTGTTAACTTTTAGTTATATGATTTGGAAAAAATACATGTCAGAAAACCACATAAGGAAAGACTACCTCTTCTATATCCTATGCATCAGAGCTGACTGCTTTTCATCTCCATTTAATTGTTTGTAGGGAAATATTCAAAGAAAAAGAAAAACTGCCTCTCCTATATCCCATACAACAGAGCTGACTGCTTTTTATCACCATTTGAATGTTTAGAAGGAAACACTTTTAGATAAAAACTTACCTATGCAGTTACAAAAAAACTGCGAGGAAGCCAATAAAAAATGACTTAGAGGTAAAGAAAATAAAGGGGAGAGAGGATTCTTCACCCTTTCATAAAAAAAAGGAAGCATGGAGATGAGAGGAGATCTAATGACCTTTTCAACTTACTTTTAAATATGGATGCAGTCCACGAGTGGCTGGGGCGTTGTTTCTTGTTGGCAGGTGTAGTTTGCACTGGGCAGGACGCCGTCTGCAGGCTTTAAAGGCTGCCGGCGCCTGTGCAGTGCTAATCGTTATGCTGGTGTCAGCAAAGTGGGATATTTTGAAGGGCAGCATCCATTGCGTATAACGCGATGACGTCATCGCACCGCGACGGTAAGAGAAAAGATAAATAGAAACAAAGCAAATTGCGACGCTCCAGACAGAGGACGGGGAGGGGAAATCAAGGGGGAGAGAAAAAACGCATCCGGTAACGTGATAGGCTGCCTGAAAAAGAAACAAAACATCTCTATGGCAATCACCAAGCACAAACCACTGTGGACCCAATCATAAAACACATGTAAAAAAAGGGGATACTGAGGAGCATTTCCGAAGGGCCTGCAGGGATCGGGATGGGGAACATCCAAAGGGACCTCCAGGGCAGAATCTGCACAACGCCCACCCACCACCAGAGTAGTGGAGGAGCGCCATGCAGATAAAGCCCACCGGCGCAATGTAATTGCGATTGCACAGTCAACCAAAGCCGATCATGCATGCAATGTTAAGTGGAGGCCCTTCCTCCCATCAAAAGATGGGAAAAAAGGGCCCCCGTGCGCCGGGCGGGGATAGACCGAAACCCGAACGGAATAATAGGCGGCAAAAATGGGTGTACCTATAAAGATCTTCAAATAAATATAAATTCGCACAAACGTTAGAACCCCATTGACATCTATGGGACTCGAACGTTCAAAATCAAAAATGCTAATTTTAAAGGCTAATATGCATAGTATTGTCATAAAAAGGATTTGGGGACCCAGGTCCTGCCCCAAGGGACATGTATCAATGCAAAAAAAAGTTTTAAAAATGGACGTTTTTTCGGGAGCAGTGATTTTAATGATGCTTAAAGTAAAAAAAAAGTGAAATTTTCCTTTAAATATCGTACCTGGGGGGTGTCTATAGTATGCCTGTAAAGTGTTGCGTGTTTTACGTGCTTAGAACAGTCCCTGCACAAAATGACATTTTTAAAGGAATAAAAGTCATTTAAAACTGCTTGCGGCTTTAATGTAATGTTGGGTCCTGGCAATATGGATGAAAATCAGTGAGACAAATGGCATGGGTACCCCCCAGTCCATTACCAGGTCCTTTGGGTCTTGTATGGCTATTACAGGAGACCCGGTACCCAAATTAAAAAAAGGAAAGGCGTGGGCCCACCAGGCCCTATAAACTCTGTACAGCAGTATACAGGCGGTGCAAACAAGACAGGGACTGTAGGTTTGTTGTTAAGTAGAATCTGTTTGTAATTTTCAACTAGTACATTTTTAACGTGTTTAGCTCCAGCCAAAAAATCTATTTTAAGCTTTTTGGAAAACATAGGGAAGGGTTATCACTTCTGTGACATTTGTTTTGCTGTCTGTGATCCTCTTCAGAAGATTTCACCTCACTTTCTGTCCCAATGACAAATGTTTTTAGAAAATTTGGGGGTTTTAGTGAAACAAGGATTGGTGATAAAGCATCAGTGGAAAGGAGAAACGTTTTTTACCATATTAAATCTTACAGGAGGGAATTTCCCTTCTTAGGGGTAGATTTCATCTCACTTCCTGTTGTCTCCTTCCATTTGCAAGTAGGAGTCATTTGTAAGTTGGATGTTTGAAAGTAGGGGCCTGCCCTATATATTCTGCAGAAATTGTGGCCTTAGGTGTTGGTGTTGCCACAACACTGTAAGCCCTCACAGGGCCCTGCTGTGAAATATTAGATCAAGAATTGCAATTACATGCACCTTTTGAACAGTGGCAGAAAAATTGGGCCTTTGGTGGTGCTGGTGCCACAACACTGTAAGTCCTCACATTTACTCTTGGTGGGCGCAGAAACGGGCCCTGCTGTGAAATATTAGATCAAGAATTGTAATTACATGCACCCTTTTGAACAGGGGCAGAAAAATTGGGCCTTTGGTGGTGGTGATGCTGGTTCCACAACACTGTAATGCCCCGTACACACGGTCGGATTTTCCGATGGAAAATGTCCGATCAGAGCGTGTTGTCAGAAATTCCAACCGTGTGTGGGCTCCATCGGACATTTTCCATCGGATTTTCCGACACACAAAGTTGGAGAGCAGGAGATAAAATTTTCCGACAACAAAATCCGTTGTCGGACATTCCGATCATGTGTACACAAATCCGACGGACAAAGTGCCACGCATGCTCAGAATAAATAAAGAGATGAAAGCTATTGGCCACTGCCCGTTTATAGTCCCGACGTACGTGTTTTACATCACCGCGTTTAGAACGATCAGATTTTCCGACAACTTTGTGCGACCGTGTGTAGACAAAACAAGTTTGAGCCAACATCCGTCGGAAAAAATCCTAGGATTTTGTTGTCGGAATGTCCGAACAAAGTCCGACCGTGTGTACACCCTATAAGTCCTTACAGTTACTCTTGGTGGGCGCTGGAACGGGACCTGCTGTGAAATATTAGATCAAGAATTGTAATTACATGTCCCTGTTGAACAGGGGCAGAAAAATTTGGCCTTAGGCACTGCTGCTGGTGCCACAACACTGCAACCCCTCACAGATACTCTAGTTGGAGCACAGGAACGAGCCCTGTTGCAAAGTATTGCATCAAAAATTGTAATTACACGCCCCTGTTAAACAGGGGCTGAAAAATTGGGCCTTAGCCACTGGTAGCAGCGCCCAGAACCAAAAATGTTCTTACAAGCTATCAGCATGATCATTGAGGAGGAAGAGGATAATCACTCAGAATAACAGGATAGTCACTCAGCATCAGCATAGTGTCAGGGGCATGTCAGTAGCCGTCGGGCGAATCTGCGTACACGCAGGGGCATGAGGAGTCTTTCTAGGACAATTCAGCTCAATTCCCCACCAGGGGGCGCCGGAGCGCTCCCGCGTGTGCCTGTACGCGCGTTCGCGGGTGCGCGTGCGCCCGTTCGCGCTAGCGCTGTTTTGGCGCCAAGGCCCCTTTAAAAGAATGACAGGTGCTCATGTCAGGTGCTGTTCGTCTGCAGCTCTGCACCTGAAGTTCCTGTATCTGCCTGTCTGTTATCTTGCTAGTGACCCGGCTACGTCTGACCATTCTCCAGTCTCCTATCCGACCCGGCTTGCCTGACCTTGCTTATTATGATTACCTGTTGCCGAACTCCTGCCTGCCTGACTATCCCTGGATCATCCCTTCTGTTTATACCTGCCTGATCTCCTGCCAAAACGGACTGTCTGACCTTGCTTGCCTGTGTCCTGTGACGCTGCTCCCAGCCTGCTTGTTTGGCATCCAGCTGCGGTCTTCTCATCTGTCTGCCTGCCTACCGGCCAGCACCAGCTTACCTGCATCCGCAGCTCAGCCATCCCTGAGGGACATCCTTCCAGTTCCGGTATCTGCTTCCGCTGGAATCTGCATCAGGCCCTCCTACCCACTGCGCTCAGGAGACCACTGTTCCCACTTCCAGTGGCTCCTGAACCAGCGTTTAAGAGAGGTCTCCTTCTACCAGTCAGGCTCAACTACCAGGTACATTACAGTACGAACAGCCATGACTGAGCCTGCAGGAGAGACCTCTCCCATCCAGGAGATCTGTACGCATTTAGCAGCCCTCACCCAAGCAGTGAAGACCTTACAAGATAGTTACAACAGACTGGAGGGTCAAGTGTTAAACCTCAGTGGTCCCGGTGGTGTGGCTCCTGTTCCCGCAGCTGCTCCAGTACAGGCTGCTGCACCACCCTCTGTGGTCATGCTTCCACCAGAGCCAAGAGTCCCTGTTCCTGAAAAGTTTTCTGGTGACCGAACCAAGTTTTTGGCCTTCCGCAGCACTTGTCAACTCTACTTCGGCCTACAGCCGCAGACTTTTTCCTTGGAATCTACCAAAGTGGGATTTGTCATATCCCTCCTCCAGGGGGAACCCCAGACCTGGGCCCACCGCCTGCTTGAAACCAACGCTATACAGATTCAGTCCTTACCCGCCTTTTTTGAAGCCATGGCCCAGCTTTATGAGGACCCTCAGCGGGCTGCCACCGCTGAGGCAGCTTTGTTCGCGCTCCAGCAAGGCCGGCCGAGGACTATGTTATGGACTTTCGACGCTGGAGCGCGGACACTCAATGAAACAACGCAGCTCTACGCCACCAGTTCCGCATGGGGCTATCTGAGGGTCTTAAGGATGAACTTGCCCGAGTAGGAATGCCTGACACCTTGGAGGAGCTCATTGCTATTACTATGCAAATTGACCGACGCCTTCGTGAGCGCCGGTCTGAACGATCTTCTCAACAAACACGGCCTATGTGGATGACCGCAAGAGCCCCACTGCTTGCCTCCCGGTATCTACCTTCTGCCGGCCCAAGTCCAGTCAACCAAACAACTGATGCTCCTGAACCTATGCAACTGGGACTTATGCGTACTACTCTGACCCCTGAAGAACGAGAACGCAGGCGCCAACTGAATCTTTGTCTCTATTGTGGCGGGACGGGCCACTATGTGAGCAGCTGCCCAGTAAAGATACGTAAGTGTTTTTCTGTTACTCCAACCAGTTTATCCGCTTTAACGGCCAATACCACTCAACTTGTTCTCCCTCTCTCATTACAGCTCCAGGGAAGAACAATTCAAGTCAACGCCATTGTTGATTCTGGGGCATGTAGCTGCTTTGTTGACTCTGTTTTTGCTACCCAACAAGATCTTCCTTTAAAGTATAAAACACACAGACTTTCAGTTTTTCTGGCCGATGGGTCCCATATAAGATCTGGACAGGTCTCTCAAGAAACCCTTCCTCTGTCTGCTACCTGTTCATCTCAGCACTGAGAAATCCTAGTCCTGGACGTTATTTCATCACCTCTTTTCTCAATCATTTTGGGTATGCCCTGGCTTCAGACCCACAATCCTCTGGTTAACTGGGCCACGGGCGAGATCAAGTTTCAGTCCCCCTATTGCCAAAGACATTGTCTACCTGAACCCGTTAATTCTGCTGCTACCTTACTTTGTATGGACATTGACCCAGATCTGCTTCAAGACGTACCAGAGGCCTATCAGGAATTTGCAGATGTGTTCAGCAAGAAGGGAGCAGACTCTCTGCCACCCCATCGTCCCTATGATTGTCCAATTGAATTGCTTCCTGGAGCTGAGATTCCTTTTGGGCGCATCTTTCCGCTATCTGAAAAAGAACAAGAGGCACTTAAAGTTTACGTTAACGAAAATCTTGAAAAAGGCTTCATCCGACAGTCCACTTCACCAGCTGGTGCGGGAATATTTTTTGTTTCCAAAAAAGATCAAACGCTTCGCCCTTGTGTGGACTATCGGGAGCTAAACAAAGTTACGGTCAAAAACCGTTATCCATTGCCCCTAATACCTGAACTGTTCCAAAAATTAAGGTCTGCCATCATCTTTACCAAATTAGATCTGAGAGGGGCCTACAATCTGGTCCGCATTCGGGCCGGGGATGAATGGAAGATGGCCCGTGTGTTCATTAGGGAAATTGTCAGGTTACACGGAATCCCCGCAAATATAGTGTCCGATAGGGGGGTACAGTTTACTTCACGCTTTTGGAGAGCCCTTTGTGAAAATCTGAAAATTGAACTAGCCCTGTCCTCAGCATACCATCCCCAAACAAATGGGCAAACTGAAAGGACAAATCAAACTTTGGAGCAATACATTAGGTGTTTTACATCTTTTGTGCAAGATGATTGGGTGTCCTTGCTGCCCCTAGCGGAATTCGCTTACAATAATGCCAGTCACTCTGCCACCGGTCAATCCCCTTTCTTTGCCAATTATGGGTTTCATGCATCTTTTTTACCAGATTTTCTTTCAGAATCCTCAGTTCCAGCGGTCCAGGACACAGTGCAGTTCCTCAGTCATAATAACCGGATCTTGCAGGAAGCGGTGTCCAAGGCGCAAGCGGACAACAAGAGGTTCTTTGACCAGAAAAGAAGAGGAGATCTAAACCTTCAGCTTGGCGACAAGGTATGGCTGTCTACCAATAATATCAGATTAACATGTCCTTCCAAGAAGCTTGCCCCTAAATTTATTGGACCCTTCCCAGTGAAAAGGAAAATTAACGAGGTGTCTTATGAATTATGCTTACCTGACGCACTTAAGATACACCCTGTGTTTCATGTGTCACTCTTGAAGCCTGCTGTAGATGATCCTTTTCCTGATAGGGGCACCAGGGTCCCTGAACCAGTTCTGGTGGACGACAATGAGGAGTATGAAGTGGAGGCCATCCTTGACTGCAGAAAAAGGTCTGGGCAAGTACAGTTTTTAATTAAGTGGAAGGGGTATGGTCCGGAAAACAACTCATGGGAACCTGACTGTAATATTCATGCCAAACGTTTGATTCATGCCTATTTCTCTGCCCATCCTGAAAAGAAGTGTTATCTGGGCATCCGGAGGCTGCCCGTTGGGGGGGGCAATGTCAGGGGCATGTCAGTAGCCGTCGGGCGAATCTGCGTACACGCAGGGGCACAAGGAGTCTTTCTAGGACAATTCAGCTCAATTCCCCACTAGGGGGCGCCGGAGCGCTCCCGCGTGTGCCCGTACGCGCGTTCGCGCATTCGCGGGTGCGCACGCCCGTTCGCGCTAGCGCTGTTTTGGCGCCAAGGCCCCTTTAAAAGAATGACAGGTGCTCATGTCAGGTGCTGTTCGTCTGCAGCTCTGCACCTGAAGTTCCTGTATCTGCCTGTCTGTTATCTTGCTAGTGACCCGGCTACGTATGACCATTCTCCAGTCTCCTATCCGACCCGGCTTGCCTGACCTTGCTTATTCTGATTACCTGTTGCCGAACTCCTGCCTGCCTGACTATCCCTGGATCATCCCTCCTGTTTATACCTGCCTGATCTCCTGCCAAAACGGACTGTCTGACCTTGCTTGCCTGTGTCCTGTGACGCTGCTCCCAGCCTGCTTGTTTGGCATCCAGCTGCGGTTTTCTCATCTGACTGCCTGCCTACCGGCCAGCACCAGCTTACCTGCGTCCGCAGCTCAGCCATCCCTGAGGGACATCCTTCCAGTTCCGGTATCTGCTTCCGCTGGAATCTGCATCAGGCCCTCCTACCCACTGCGCTCAGGAGACCACTGTTCCCACTTCCAGCGGCTCCTGAACCAGCGTTTAAGAGAGGTCTCCTTCTACCAGTCAGGCTCAACTACCAGGTACATTACACATAGGCAGTCTTGAAGGGACCTGACATTTAAAAAAAAAATGATTCGGTTACATCAGCATCAGGTGCTTGGTAGCTGGTGGTGATCCAAGAATGATTCATTTTTATGAAGGTCAGTCGATCGACCGAGTCGGTGGACAGACGCACCCGGTGATCGGTTACAAAGCCTCCAGCAGCATTGAATGTGCGTTCCGAAAGAACGCTGGATGCAGGACAGGCCAGTAGCTCAATTGCATACTGTGCAAGCTCTGGCCAGTGATCCATCCTCAAGAAGGATACTGTGCATACTGTGCAAGCTCTGGCCAGTAACCCAGAGGATTTTCGGTGGGAAAGGTGTCCAAGTCAGATCTTGCCCCTAGGTATTCCTGCACCATGTAAAACAGACGCTGGCGATGGTTGCTGGAACTGATCATACCTTGGGATTGCAGACTAAAAAATTGTTTGAATGCATCGGTCAGATGGCCACCTTCTCCACCTCTCCTTCTTTGACTGACCGAAGCCTCAGCAACATGTTGTCCAGGAACAGGAGTTTGCAACCTCCCAGTCTCTGGGAACGCGTTGCACAGACCTTTCTGCAAGGCCTCCCAAAGATGTTTCATCCTCTGCACCCTCTGCAATGGCAAGATAAGGTCCGCAACCTTACCCTTGTAATGTGGATCAAGGAGGGTTGCCAGCCAGTATTGATCCCTCTCCTTGATACCACGAATACGAGGATCCTTCTGCAGGCTTTGTGGGATCAGGGAGGCCATGCAGCGTAGGTTTGCTGAGGCATTCGGTCCGGAGTCCTCTGGGTCACTAAGGATGACATGATCTGCAGCCACCCCCTCCCAGCCATGTACAAGTCCATGGGTTTCTTCAGACTGTAAATGATCCCTTAAAGACTGCTGCTGATGCTGAGTGCCAGGCTCCACCTCCATGCTGACGCAATCCTCCTCCTCCTCCTCGTCCTCTTCCTGTGTGATCGGCGGGCATGCAGGAACACTGTCTGGATAAAGGGGGCCTTGAGAGCTAAGGAAGTCCTCCTCTTCCTGCCTCTGTTCTGCCTCAAGTGCCCTGTCCATTATTCCACACAGCGTGTGCTCCAACAGGTGGACAAGGGGGACAGTGTCACTGATGCATGCACTGTCACTGCTCACCATCCTTGTGGCCTCCTCAAATGGTGACAGGACAGTGTATGCATCCCTGATCATGGCCCACTGGCGTGGGGAAAAAAAGAAGCTCCCCTGACCCTGTCCTTGTGCCATAGTCGCACAGGTACTCATTGATGGCCCTCTGCTGCGTGTGCAGCCGCTGCAGCATGGCCAATGTTGAGTTCCACCTGGTGGGCATGTCACAGATTAGGCGGTTCTTGGGCAGGTTAAATTCCTTTTGGAGGTCTGCCATCCGAGCACTGGCATTATATGACAAGCAGAAATGCACACAGACTTTCTTGGCCTGCCTCAGGACATCCTGTAAGCCCGGGTACCTGCCCAAGAACAGCTGCACGGCCAAGTTAAGGACGTGAGCCAAACAGGGCACATGGGTCAGTTGTCCCTGTCAGAGCGCGGAGAGGAGATTGGTGCCCTTGTCGCAAACCACCATTCCTGCCTTAAGTTGGCGTGGCATCAACCACCTCTGAACCTGCCCCTGCAGAGCTGACAGAATTTCTGCCCCAGTGTGGCTCCTGTCCCCCAAGCACATCAGCTCAAGCACCGCATGGCATCTTTTGGCCTGCGTACTTGTGTAGCCCCTTGAACGGCTACGGAGCACCGTTGGTTCCAAGGACAAAGCACAGAAAGAGGCCATGGAGGAAGAAGAAGAGGAGGGGGTGAAGGAGAGAGGTGTGTCAGAATCACCAGTACTGGCATTTTGGAGACGTGGTGGCGGAACAACCTCCAACACTACTGCACCTCGTCCTGCATCCTTCCCAGCTGCCCAATGTGCTGTGAAACTTAGGTAACGTCGCTGTCCATGCCTGCTGGACCATGAGTCAGCGGTAATATGCACCTTACTGCTGACCGCCCTGTCCAGCGAGGCCAAGACATTGCCTTCCACATTCCGGTAGAGAGCCAGAATCGCCTTCGATGAGAAAAAGTGGTGTTTGGGAACCTGCCACTGAGGAACCGCACATTCCACAAACTCACGGAAGGGGGCAGAGTCTACCAACTGAAAAGGTAGCAGTTGAAGTGCTAGCAATTTTGTCAAGCTAGCATTCAACTTCTGGGCATGTGGATGGTTGGGAGCGAACTTCTTTCTGCGGTGCAGCAGCTGGGGCAGGGAAATTAGCCTGGTGCAATCTGACATTGGTGTACCGATAGCAGATTGCACGCAAGTACTTGGCTGTGACACACCTAATTTTACATCTTCATTCCTCTTAGTGCAGGTCTCAGAGAGGACTGAAGGTATAGTGGGGTTGGAGATCCCAGCTGATGAGGAGCAAGGAGAGATCCTCTTTGTTCTTTGGTGTGGTTGCCAACAAACTGCATGGCAGGTCAACATATGTCTGGTCAAGCATGTGGTGCCCAAGCGGGAGATGTTTTGGCCACGCGAGATATGCTTGAGACATATGTTGCAAATAACAGCAGCGCGATCTGATGTACTCGTCTCAAAAAAGGCCCACACCAAAGAACTTTTGGAATAACGTGCAGAAACAGCAGTGCCCTGCACATGTGAAGCTCTGCGGTGTGATGCAGTCAGTGTGCTGCCCTTAGGCTGGTCCCTGGAGGGCATCCTGCCTCGTTGGTGATGTGCCTCCTCCTCTCTCCTATCAGGCACCCACGTTGAGTCAGTGACCTCATCATCCCCTTCCTCCTCATCACCTCATCACTGAAGCAAACCTGGCAGTATGCTGCAGCAGGGGGAACATGACTGCCAGATTGCTGTCCTTCTTGGGCACGTTACTGCCTTCATCTAGATCAGTACCATCCTCAGAGCCTTCAAAACGCTGGGCATCCTCCTGGAGCATGTACCCAACACTGTGGTTAAACAGTTCCAGGGACTACAGATTATATTGCAGCTAGCAGAATCAACTGCCTGCCTGTAGTATTATTAGTATGATAACACCTGCACTTGTCTTAAGGTAGCTATACTGTAGGTGCAACTGTGCAGGGTACACAGTACAGTAACTGGAAATACGTCAAGAGCCTACATAAACACCTGGCTGCAGGTAGCTATACTGTAGGTGAGACTGTGCGGGGTACACAGTACGGTAACTGGAAATACTTCAAAGAGCCTACACAAGCACCTGGCTGCAGGTGGCTATACTGTAGGTGAGACTGTGAGGGGTACACAGTACAGTAACTGGAAATACTTCAAAGAGCCTACACAAGCACCTGGCTGCAGGTAGCTATACAGGTTACACAGTACAGTAACTGGAAATACTGTAAAAACACCTGCCTGCCTGTCAGTATATTAGGAAGAGAAGAACAGGATCTAGCTAAACTGAATACAGTGTATATATATATATATATATATATATAACACCTGGGATGCATATATATATACACAATACACTGTAACTGCAACTAACTGACTCGACCTACCTACTCTAACTTAAATCAAATAACACTGTCTCTCTCTATCTGTCTCAACGCTGGAACACACTACACAGGGCCGATGTGCAGGCAGCCTTATATAGTGTGGGGCGTGTACTAAACCCCCTGAGCCATAATTGGCCAAAGCCTCCTTGGCTTTGGCCAATTACGGCTCTCTGTACACACTGTGATGGCCAAGCATGCGGGTCATAGTGCATGCTTGGCCAATCATCAGCCAGCAATGCACTGAGATGCCGCAGTGAATTATGGGCCGTGACGCGCCACTGGAATTTGGTGCAAACGGACCAAATCGTTTGTAATTCGGCGAACAACCGAACACGCGATGTTCGAGTCGAACATGGGTTCGACTTGAACACGAAGCTCATCCCTATTAGAGAGTAAATGGACATAATCAGATACACATAATGGAATTTTGTTGGACAGCAATGGGTGCAAAACAAAAAGGCAGACATGGTTTTGATTGTATGAAAGGACATCCAACATCAAGTTATATAATACACTCTTCTCGTCAGTTATGTCATCGATTACATCACATCAATTTTTTATCATAGGATATTGCAATCAATATGGAAATAGTGAATGTGCCTTGCAATTACATAATTTCTTGATCAAATATTTTTGACATATTAACTGAAAGTATGGCACATTTTTAGATGAGAGTCACTCTTATTCTTTTTCACATCCCCCGACACAAAACCGTCCAGAAATGGACAGAAATTAATTTGAGTATTGAGTCCTGGGAACAGAGTTGCATTGAGATCAGCAATCCACCGGACCTCCCTCTGGAGCAAGATCTTGTTCCAGTCACCACCTCTGCTATCCGGATGAACTAGGTCGAGAATGGTGAAATGAACAAGGGGAAACTTGCCCGCGTGATGGTCTTGCACTTGGCGCCCCAGAGGGAGGTCCGGCTCGCCTGTCTCATGCTGGTGATATGTCGTACTGCTCTCTTGTAGAATTCCAAATTCATTTTGCCAACGTAAAAACATTTACATTGGCATGTTAAAAGGTAAATAACACAGAGCATTTTGCAATTGCCATAGTGTCTAGGCCTGTACATCTTGCCATTTGGTAATGCAAATTTTACCTGTGTATTCATATAACGGCAGCAAGTACATCCACCACAGGTAAAAGTTCCAAACCTTTTACACACATTGGAGCGAAAGATGCCAGTGTACTCACTTTTACCCAAATGGTCTCTTAGTGAGCTTACTCATCTGAAAGTGATGGTGGGTGTCGCAGACACATGTGATTTTAAATTAGGATCGATTTGTAGCAAGTGCCAATGCTTTTGTAAAATGTTTTTAATGATTTTGTGTTGTTTGTTATAGGTGTTTATTAGTCTGGTGATTGATTTGGAATCGACAGATTTTTTTAAGGAAAAACTATATTTTGTCTCAATTGTCCTCGTGCACGTTTGAAGGCCTTTTTCAGACATGTAGATGAGTAGCCTTGATCTAGAAGTCTTTTCCTTAGTAGGTTTGCCTCACGGACAAATTCAGTGTCCGTGGAGCAATTACGTCTAAGCCTCAGATATTGCCCATATGGAATGGACAGCACTAAGGACTTAGGATGCGAGCTAGACGCATGTAAGATGGTGTTACCAGCGGTCTCTTTTCGATAGAGACCGCTGGATAAACAACCATCTGTTGATTTGGTAATGTTTAAATCAAGAAATGTAATAGAAGTATCATTGAAGATCATAGTGAAATATAGATTAAATATATTTTTGTTCATGATGTGTATGAAAGCTTGTAAATCCTCTGGTGTGCCATTCCATATCATCAGTATGTCGTCTATATATCTGAACCATGCTACCACATGGGTGGTATAAGATGACAAACTCATCAGAAAGCAAAGATTGCTCCCACTCCCCCAGGTACAGGTTGGCATACGATGGGGCACAACAAGTCCCCATCGCAACCCCCTGCACCTGGAGATAGTGGGATCCATCAAAAGAAAATGTGTTGTGCGTTAATAAAATCGAATGCCTTTAGCAAGAAAGAATTTAATTTTCGATCATCCTTATGGGATTGCGATAAAACATGTTTTATTGCTGAAAGACTAAATTGTGGGGTATGGAGCTATATAACACTTCCACGTCTATAGCAGCTAGAAAAGAGCGAGATGGAACGTGTAATCCTTCCAAATTTTGCAATAAATGAATGGTATCTTTGATATATGAAAATAAACCAGCAACAAAGGGTTTGAGATGACTGTCAACAAATTTACTCAAGTTTTCAGTTATAGAACTGTTTCCGGAAATGATGGGACGGCCTGGAGGAATTTTTTGGTTCTTATGTATTTTTGGGAGACAGTAAAGGGTGGGAATACGTGGATAAGGTGTTCTGATATACTCCCAAACATTCTTATCAATGGCCCCATTGTAAAATGCCCCATCTACTAAATCATAAAAGGCACCATTGAATTTATCAACGATGCCTTTTGAGATAGGTTTGTACCATGATTGGTTGGTGACAACCTTAACGTACATTGCTTTGTATTGCTCATTTGTCATAATGACAATGTTTCCACCCTTGTCGGATGGTTTGATTGTGAGGGAGTGTTCTTTTTTAAGGGATTCTAGAGCTAGCTGTTTATCTTTGGTAAGATTACTAGAAAGTACCTTTGATTTTATTTTCTTAATCTCTGATGTAGTAGAAGCTATAAAGGCCGCTAAGTTGGGATTACTAGTGAACGAAGGAAATTTGTCCGACCTTTTTTTAAACTTTTCTTGTTTATCTGGCAAAGATTCTTTTGTAACATGTTCCTCTAGAAGGGTTTCAATATCTATTGAGTGAATCAGGTCACTGGGATCCTGTTCCTCAAGGAGTGTTAAAAGATCATCCAATGCTTCGTCTGATCTCTTGGTCTCTATTTGAGAAATATTTTTTTCTTTTTCGTTTGAAAAGAGGCTCTTATAATAAAGTTTTCGAGCAAAAAGATGTAAATCTTTAATAACTTCAAAGGTGTTTAACCCAGCATCTGGACAAAAACTAAGACCTTTGTGCAACAAATCCCTCTCAGCTTGAGTGAGTGATTAGTTAGAAAGATTGACAATGTTTTGAGAGTCAAGGGAGGGAGAAAGATCAGATGAAGGAATATGATATGAAATTACATGTCTGGAGGACTCTCCTCCATTCGGTGAACTAAAAAATCTTTGTCTGAATGCAATAGAGTTGTAGTGATGGAAGAGAAAGAGGAATCACCATAGTGTGTAGATGATGTAGAACCCATACTAGGAAATCCCATCAGAGAAGGCTGATTAACACCACGTGAATTACCTTTACCAATAGATGGAAGAGTGGAAGTTAATTGGGTGGAAGTGGAAACCGTGATTCTCTTCTTATTAGGTGAAGAATCGTCAGCAGATGGTGGTCTTTTATTTTTCTGTGGTTTGCGATTTCTGTATCTGTTTTGGGAGGAAGAGTTGACAGAAGTGTTTGAAGAAGAATTGGATTCTGAGTTCCTTGAATTTTTGCTTAACTTACCCCTATGGGAGCATTGTATTGAATTGGTTTGTTTTCAATCTTAGTTTATTTTCAAAAGTAAGAACACAAAGAATATAACAGAAAAATACTGTTCTTTACAGTTTGGCATCACATATAGTATACATAGATTAGTGAGGTGTACTTTACCCATGTATAAACAGGAGTGATCATTTTAACATACAGCTTTCGGTGAACTACTGGTATATCATATTGTATAATGAAATCTTTATTCTAAGAGAGGAATAATATGCGGGTGGGGGCCAACATATAATGAACCTTGTAGTTTTGCGGGTTGGTGTTATCTGAGGGTTCCCTCTCAACGAATTAGACTGCTGTAGAAGTCTTTTATTCACCTATTATAGATAATCAAGTCATTTAGCTAGTCCAAAGATATGATCTTTAACTATATATGTGAGTGGTCGGTTCAGTACTTAACAAAGAGGAGACAGAAAAAGTCAGAAATAAGATCGTGAGTAGAAGTGTGGGATGGTACCTGAGGCACTAGGCACTCCAGCATGGCTAATCGGCGGGTAAGGGTGGGGTATCCCTGACCCAAAGGGAAAACTCATCAGAATAGCAAAACATGGACCATGAGGTCCAGGTGGCGGTAAACTGCTCCTCCTTTCCCACTTCCTCCGCCAACAGGCGCTCCAGATCTCTTATCTGGTCCACTTCAACCGCCCATTCTCCCAAGGAAGGCACATCTGTCGTTTTCCAATGTCGGGGGATCACTGTCCTAACTGCTGCCAGAAAGTGGCGCAGTACATCTTTTTTAATCGACTTGAGGGGGCCTGGGAGTATAGATAATAGGGCTATCTCTGGTGTGGGTTTGATTGATGTCGCCATCAGCCTGCTGTAAAGATCAAAGACCTTTTGCCATAGTTTCCAGATTGGAGGGCAAGCCCACCAGATGTGAAGCATTGTCCCGCTAGAGGACAGGCATCTCCAACACACGTCTGTCAAAGAGGGGTTAAACTTTTTAATATCTACTGGGCATCTGTACCACCTCGTTAATAATTTAAACCCTTTTTCTTGGTTCTTGATTGCCAGGGAAATCCTATGCGTTAGGATAAAGCTTTTTTGCCAATCAGTGGGGGAGATGGAGTGTTGCAGCTCCGCTTCCCATTTGTGTGTATATGTTGGAAGGTCAGGGGCGTATTCGTTCAGTAGTAGGGAATACAACAGTGATACTACATGTATTGGTGGGTCTGGTTGTAAAAGCAGTTCGTCAAAGTCTGATGGGTCGGCCAGTATCTCTGAGATGGATGAGAAAGTGCGTATGTATGACGTTATTTGACCCCTTTGTAACCACATTGTTGAGGTCCCTAATTCCGTCCGAGAGGGTATGTCCGTTCTCAAGGATGGGTCAGCGCGTAAGACCTGTGCTAAACGTCTATGGCTATCCCTACTCCAGGGTCCAAATCTTAACTTGTTCGCTGCTGGGGGGAAAGCCGGAGTCCCAAAGAGAGGGATCATTGGGCCCTGGATTTTAGACAATTTACTCGCTGAGATCATGCGGTCCCAAATCTGGAGAGTTTGGCGAGTAAGAGCAGTGGAGAATAAGCCGTCCCCACGCCCAGCCGTAGGGGTCCACGGCAGGGCGCAAAGATCAGCCTCATTAAGATATTTCTCTAGTTGAACCCAAAGTTTGGAGGAAGAGTGGTGGAACCAATCCACTATACGCACGAGTACCACTGCCTTATGGTATATAGAGGCATCTGGGACCCCCGCACCCCCCCTGACTTTCGGGAGAATCATTGTGTCATGTTTTATCCTGGGGCGACGTCCCTGCCATATAAATTTAGAGAAGATCTGACGGAGCCTTTTGAAGAACGAGGTGGGGATATATATAGGAATGGTCTGGAAAAGGTATAAGAATCGAGGGAGAACATCCATCTTCAAGACATTCACCCTACCCAGCCAGGAGAGCTGTTTAGAGGCATATGTGGTCAGATCCGCTTGAGTTCTGGTAAGTAAAGGGGTGAAGTTGCTGGAGAATAGTTGGGATGAGACTGTTGGAATATGGATTCCTAGATAGCGGATAGATGTGGAGCTTGTCTTAAAAGGGAAGGAAGTCGTGAGCTGTTGTAGAGCCGCTGTTGGGAGTGAAATGTTGAGGATTTCTGACTTATTTAGATTAACTTTAAAATTACTAACCTCTCCATACCTCTGAAACTCCTGCATAATGGAGGGTAGAGAAACTTGTGGTTGGGTTACAAATATGAGTAGATCATCAGCAAATAGGGCAATTTTAGTGTGTAGTGGGCCTACTCTAACGCCATGTATGGCCGGATTGTTTCTAAGGGCAATGGCTAGGTGTTCCATGACAATTACATAAAGAATGGGGGACAAGGGGCACCCCTGCCGCGTTCCGTTGTGTATAGTAAACTTAGGGGATAAGGAGCCGTTTAGTCTAATCCTAGCGGAAGGAGATGTGTAGAGGGACATTATTCTGGAGATCATGTTTTGGCCTAGACCTAGTTGTTGTAATGATAAGCGGAGAAATTGCCAGTCGACACGGTCGAAGGCTTTTTCCGCATCGACTGTGAGAAGGCACAATGGGATATTGTGGGCGGGCCCGAGCATAATCCGCAATGAGGAGTGTTTTTAGGGTGTTGTCACGCGCCTCCCTTCCACTCACAAAGCCAACCTGATCTAGGTGTATTAAACGGGGTAACAATGGTTGCAACCTATTAGCTAAAATGTTTGCGTATACCTTTAGATCTACTCCTATTAGCGAAATAGGTCGGTAATTAGCGCAAACATTCAAGTCTTTGTCTGGTTTGGGGATGAGGGTAATAGGTGCCTCTAAGGTTTGTGGTGGGAACACTGATCGTTCAGAGATGGAGTTAAATACTTTTGTCAAGAAGGGAGTAAGAAGGGTAGCAAATTGTTTATAGAATTTCGGAGTAAAGCCATCAGGACCCGGGCTTTTACCAGATGGGGTAGAAGTAATGGCGCGGGCAACCTCGTCTTCCGAAATCGGGGCCTCAAGGTCCTCTAACGTCTCTCCATCTAGAGTGGGTAATGCAGTTTGCTCGATGTATAAGGCTTGTGTTTCCGCTGTAGTGAAGGGAGGATCAGTGGAGCTCGCTGCAGGTATATTATATAGGGATTGATAAAAGTCCTGGAACACCTGTCCCATCTCGGAAGGTGATGAGACAGTTTTCCCAGAGCTGTCCCGTATATGAGGTATAAAGGTGTTAGGTTGTTTGGTGTGGAGGGTATGAGCCAGGGATCTACCACATTTATCTCTAAATTTATATTGATGAAAGGCTAGTTTGTTCGCAAACGTGCGGGCTGATGCCTCATATAACTCTCTAAGCTGGGTGCGAGCAGAAGAAACCTCCGTAAGCAGTTCAACCGTCGGGGAGCGTTTATGAGTAGTTTCTAGTGTCCTTAGCTTATGTACTGCCGTAACTATCGCAGCTGAACGTTCTTTTTTCATGCGAGCACCCATCTGAATAAACCTACCCCGTAATACCGCCTTCAATGCTTCCCATTTCATGGGTGGTGAGGTGTCATCAGATGTGTGGTCTGTGAAAAAGTTTGATATCGTCTCTGCTATCTGTGTTTCAAACCCTGGTTCAGTCAAGAGAGAGTCATTTAACCTCCATGTCCATTCTTTTATTGGAGTAGAGGGGATTGTAAGCGTCAGGAATATGGGTGGGTGGTCGGACCAAACCATAGGGTCTATTTCACAATTGGGGGACCAATCTAAGCAGCCGTGCTCGACTAAAAAATAATCTATACGACTGTATGATTGGTGGATGTTGGAGAAGTGTGTGTAGTTTCGTGAGTCCGGATACAGTATTCGCCATACGTCAATGAGATGCATATTGTAGATGGCACGTTTTAGGGCCCGTATTTTTGGAAAGGATATAGATGAGCGGGATGTCGATGAATCCAAAAGTGGATCCAGGGGAGTATTGAAGTCCCCTCCGAGTATGAGCTTGCCCTCCGTGAAACCCGCCAAGATCTTTAGGTATTGCAAGGCTGATGGGACTTGGTGTGTGTTAGGCAAGTATACGTTGGCTATTGTAAATTTAGTCCCCCATAATAAAATTTTTACAAAGACATACCTGCCTTGGGGGTCCGTCACCTGATCAAGCAGCTCAATAGGGAGTGCTTTATGAAACGCAATAGATACTCCTTTAGATTTTTGTGTCGGGTTGGTACTGTGTATCCATCTATTGAAATATCTATTGGAGCAGGAAGGAGTGGAGTCAGAATGGAAGTGGGTCTCCTGCAGCAAGAGTATGCTGACCTGTCTTTTGTGCATCTGATATAGAATTTGCCCACGTTTCGACGCTATGTTAAGTCCGTTTACATTATACGAACAAAGTTTCAGGTGTGGGCGCAAAGTCACCATGTGAGCCATGCTGGAGTGCCAAAAGCTGTAAAAGGGAGAAAGTATTAAGATATGGAGGAAAGGTATAGGGAGCAGGAAAGAAAAAGAAAGAAGAGATGAAGAAAAAGATAAACAGACAAAGGGGGGGAAGAGAGGGAGGGGAGGAAGAAAAATGAAAGGAGCGTGAGGATAATGGAAGAAATACGATATAAATGAAAAGACACCTAAAAAGATGTGTCTGGAAAACTAATGTGTCCGCGAACGCAGAACACTGCGTGAAAATTCACGTTTTAGGCACAAACCGTGCCTGTCCTATTGCGGGGGAAAAGTCGAGATGAATGGGTCTGAGCCGTGTTCCCGACAGCATATCAGGCATGCAAGTAGTATGTGTGGCACACTTGATATTTAAAACGAGTGTGGGGCATAAGGCAGCTTAACCACAACAAATGATAACAATCAACCAAGTGTGTGCATTGGATTTAAATAAGTAACCCTGAGGTATATATAAAACTATTACATTGTCTCATGTATATAAAGTTATTGCGCCAAGACAATTGGTGGGTATATGGAGGGCAGGTAGAGTGGGGGATCCCCCCACGGGGGCAATCCTCTGCTCCATGTGTAACGTCCTTTAAACCCTATATTCTCTGTAGCAGAGACCGAGTAAAACCGGGTACCAAACCCCCCTCCGAGGAAGGTATCCCCCCACTCCCGCTACACCTCCCCCACTGCATATATCATCATGGGAAGGTGAGAGGAATCAATCTGAGACAATGCAAAACATCTTTAGAAAAACGTCAGATAAAAAGGAAAAAAGAAAAACACAAAAACATAGCATTGGTAGACATTCGCATTACCTGACGCTCTTCATAATGAGAGGCATAAGATTGACTCCAATCTATGTTCTCACCCGAACCCCAGCCAAATTGTAAATTGGCAAAGAGCAGGGAAAGAACCAGTGGAGACAAAACAAGCCATCAGTCTCTAATTAACTGTTGAGTTAATCTTCTGGGGAAGTAGGTCTTCTTATCCCTGGGCCAGAGGAAACTGATCTGGACCTAGGATGTCTGCGGCGCTGTGGAAGTGGACCAAGTCCCACCTGGCCTGATCTATCCTCTGGAGGGTCTAACCAGTTCAAAACTTCCACTGGATCTTGTTCGATAAAGAGGAAAAAGTCGGGCAGTTGGTCTGGATCAGAGAGCGTAAACCTGTTGCCGCCCCGTGTCACCTTGATGCTGAAGGGGTGACCCCATGTATAGGTAGCTCCAGCTTGCCGTATAAGGTCAAGTAGAGGGCGCACCACTCTACGCATATGCAGCGTATTGCGAGATAAGTCAGGGTATAGGTGAATAGGGGCACCAAAGAAGTCAACAGGACCCAAGTTCCATGCCTTTCGCATGATCTCTTCTTTTAAAGTGTAATAGTGGACCCGACATAGAACATCGCGGGGGCGACCATCTCGGGCCCTCCCTGGTCCTCCTACCCTGTGAACACGATCCAGTTCAATTGGTGATGTTGCCTCTCTTCCCAGTGCTTTATTGAGGATAGTTATGACAGTGGGTTTCAATTCTGCTCCAGATGTTGCCTCCGGTATGCCTTGCAGTCTAATGTTATTTCTGCGACTGCGATTTTCGCTGTCTTCTATGCGGAGTTGCTGGTGACGTATGCGCCTAAGATGTGTCGCGGATGAGGATTCAAGGGCTGTTATACGTGCCTCGTGGTCATCCTGAGCCGTGGTTAAGACCGAGACTGCTTCCTCGTTAGCTGTGACTTGTTGCCTCAGGGCGTTCAGCTCCACGTGGAGGGAATCTTCCATTTTGCTTGCCCAGGATTCGAAATCCATTCTGAAGGCAGAGAGGAGGGCAGCAGCTTCCGTTCTAATGGGTTCTCCTGATAGGGGATGCGTAGCAGACTGGGATTCCCCGGTGCCTGTGTCGGACGATGAGACTGACCTTGTGGAGGAGGCTGAGGGCTCTCCCGTAGAATTCTGAAGTCTCTCATTATTGTCCTCTGCCGTGTGAGCTGCTGCTGAGGCGGGAGGCTTGGTCTTCCCCGGGTTGCGGCCGGGCGCCATCTTGTCTTTGGGAGTTCGGGGATCAATCGGCGTTGTTCTAAGTAGATACCTCTGTATGGTGCCTTGTTGGGGGTCGGTAAGCTCCGTGGAGTGTGAGCTAGTTGCCGCCATGTATTATGTGGGTGTGCTATGCTATGTAAATAGCCTGTAGCTGTCGGGATAGCACGGGACTCAGGGGTGCGGGTCTTCAGCCATCCATAGTTAGTCTCTCTCCATCAAAACCTATCTTCCACGGAGATGAGGGGGACTGGGGAGGGAGACCAGGCCTGCGGGAGCAGCGGTGTCACCCTATTAACATGGGCGCAAGGCTGGGACACCGTATGGGTTCAAGGGGGAGAGCACCGTCCAGCCAGGGCACAGTTTCTGATAGTGCGGGCCCGTCTTGTAAGCTAGGCCGCAAGATGGTAAGATGGCGGCCGTTACTGGAAGTCTCTAGTGTTACCGGGGCCAGCGATGGGTCTGAGCTGGCTATAAACTTGTCAGATATGCCCAGGGGGGGCCACTTTAAGTGAAGGTGAATTATATGACCCCCTTACCTCCGGTCGTGGCGCCAAGATGCGGTGATGCTGGGGGCCTCACAGGCCTCGGGCCTGCCGCAAGCATCCAGGGCCTGCTTTCTCTGCCTTGTCTGGTGTCCCCTCCGCTCCGGATACAGCCCTCCCGGCCCCAGGGCCTCCGATCGCCCTCCGCGCCGCCGACCGCGGCACTCGAGACCGGGGATTCTGTGTGTCTCGTAGGCCGCAAGATGGCGGCCGGCGTCTGTGGAGTGAGGCCGGCCGCGGCCCGAAAACAAGGCAATCCGTCAGCCAATCTACTTAAATATTCCCAGGGAAGGACTCCTCCAGTGCCCAGTGGCCACCAGGTAGGCTTTGGGGCAGCTTTTGATGTCTGTGGAGGCCGGATGGCTGTAGATTGTAGAGGGCCAAGCGGAGCTCCCCTGCAGTGCATCCAGGGCCTGTTTGCTCTGCCCTGTCTGGTGTCCCCCTCACAGTCCGGTCCGCTCTGGATACAGCACTCCCGGCCCCAGGGCCGCTGATCGCCCTCCGCACCGCCGATCGCGGCACTCGAGACCGGGGATTCTGTGTGTCTCGTAGGCCGCAAGATGGCGGCCGGCGTCTGTGGAGTGAGGCCGACCGCGGCCCGAATACAAGGCAATCCGTCAGCCAATCTACTTAAATATTCTCAGGGAAGGACTCCTCCAGTGCCCAGTGGCTACCAGGTAGGCTTTGGGGCAGCTTTTGATGTCTGTGGAGGCCGGATGGCTGTAGATTGTAGAAGGCCGGCCGCGGCCTGAAAACAAAGTAGTCCGCCGGCTAATCTGCTCCAATGTCCTCAGTAAAAGGCTCTCCTAGTGCCCAGTGGTTATTAGATAGGCTTTGGGGCAGTTTTTGACGTTTGTGGATGCCGGATGGCAGTGGATTGCAGAGGGCTAGACGGAGCTCCTCTGCAGTGCGTCCATTCACCTCGCCATTCGGACACGCCCCCCTCCATTCTCGTATTGAATTGGTTTGATGTCATTTGTAAGCCTTTCCTTCTTGGAAGGCTCTTTTATCTCGCCAGAATTTTTTATCTCTTATTGCTAATTTTTCTTGGGATTTCTGATTGAGCTGGGTTCTGATTTTTTCCTCATGTTCCTTAAAAATGGGCAAATCTTTGAAGGGAAGTAATTTAGCATAAATTGCATCAATGTCTCCATTGAAGCTAGCAATGCGTTTTTTATATCCTTCACTTAATAAAGTCATCATAGATCTGGTACAAAGTTGTAAATTTCTCTCCCAGTTGATTTTAAAGAAGGAATCAACATAATCTAGCATAGGAAAGATCTGGATTCGTAACCCTAGGGTATTAATGTCCTCCTGGATATATCTATCAAAGCTATCAGCATGCCAGAAGCATGCAACTTTTTTGTCAAGAATTTTACCTAGTTGAAAGAACAAAGAGGAAATTTCTGATTCAGAGGATGATTTTTTACTGGACAGTTTTGTGTTGGGGGATGTGAAAAATAATGAAAGTGACTGTCTTCTAAAAATGTGCTATACTTTCAGTTAACATGTCAAAAATATTTGATCAAGAAATTATGTAATTGCAAGGCATATTCACTATTTCCATATTTATTGCAATACTCTATGATAAAAAATTGATATGATGTAATCGATGACATAACTGACGAGAAGTTTGTATTATATAACTTGTTGTTGGATGTCCTTTCATACAATCAAAACCATGTCTGCCCTTTTGTTTTGCACCCATTGCTGTCCAACAAAATTCCATTATGTGTATCTGATTATGTCCATTTACTCTCTACACTAACTTGTAGTTTTAGCTGAACACTGTTCAGAGGACGCACTACACTAACTTGTAGCTTTAACTGAACACTGTGCAGAGATCACACTACACTAACTTGTAGCTTTAGCTGAACACTGTTCAGGGGACGCACTACACTAACTTGTAGCTTTAGCTGAACACTGCGAGGAGGACGCACTACCCTAACCTGTAGCTTTAGCTGAACACTGTGCAGAGGACACACTACACTAACTTGTAACTTTAGCTGAACACTGTGCAGAGGTCGCACTACACTAACTTGTAGTTTTAGCTGAACACTGTGCAGAGGTCACACTAAACCAACTTGTAGCTTTAGCTGAACACTGTTCAGAGGACGCACTACACTAACTTTTAGCTTTAGCTGAACACTGTGCAGAGGTCGCACTACACTAACTTGTAGTTTTAGCTGAACACTGTTCAGAGGACGCTCTACACTAACTTGTAGCTTCAGCTGAACACTGTGCAGAGGTCGCACTACACTAACTTGTAGTTTTAGCTGAACACTGTTTAGAGGACGCACTACACTAACTTGTAGCTTTAGCTGAACACTGTGCAGAGGTCGCACTAAACTAACTTGTAGCTTTAGCTGAACACTGTTCAGAGGATGCACTACACTAACTTGTAGCTTCAGCTGAACACTGTGCAGAGGTCGCACTACACTAACTTGTAGTTTTAGATGAACACTGGTCAGAGGACGCACTACACTAACTTGTAGCTTTAGCTGAACACTGTGCAGAGGACGCACTACACTAACTTGTAGCTTTAGCTGAACACTGTGCAGAGGTCACACTGAACTAACTTGTAGCTTTAGCTGAACACTGTGAGGAGGACGCACTACCCTAACTTGTAGCTTTAGCTGAACACTGTGCAGAGGTCACACTAAACTAACTTGTAGCTTTAGCTGAACACTGTGAGGAGGATGCACTACACTAACTTGTAGTTTTAGCTGAACACTGTGCAGAGGTCACACTAAACTAACTTGTAGCTTTAACTGAACACTGTGAGGAGGACGCACTACACTAACTGTAAATAGTCTAGCTGCCTGACTGTGGTACTAATAGGATCAAAAGAACACCAGCAATTTTCTTCAGGTAGCTGTAAATACTGTAACAAGACAAGCCTGCCTGTCAGTAGGAAGATAACAGGAACGGATCTAGCTAAACTGAATACAGTATATATATATATATATATATATATATATATATATATATATATATATATATACATATATACACAACACCTGGGATGCATATATATACACAATACACTGTAAGTGCAGCTAACTCACTGACTGTCCTGCCTAATCTAGCTAACTCAAATGAAATGACACTGTCTCTCTCTCTCTCTCTCTCTCTAAGCACGCCGGAACACACTACACAGGGCCGCCGCGCAGGTGGCCTTATATAGTGTGGGGCGTGTTCTAAACCCCCTGAGCCATAATTGCCCAAAGCCACCCTGGCTTTGGCCAATTACAGCTCTCTCTACTGACGGCGCTGTGATTGGCAAAGCATGCGGGTCATAGTGCATGCTTGGCCAATCATTAGCCAGCAATGCACTGCGATGCCGCAGTGAATTATGGGCCGTGACATGCCACACGAATTTGGCGCGAACGGCCCATATCGTTCGTAATTCGCCGAAAGATCGAACAGACGATGTTCGAGTCCAACATGTGTTCGACTCGAATGCGAAGCTCATCCCTAACGGCTGTTTTTAAAACTTTTTTTGCATTGATACATGTCCCTTGGGGCTGGACCCGGGTCCCCAAATCCTTTTTAGGACAATACCATGCAAATTAGCCTTTAAAATTAGCACTTTTGATTTTGAACGTTCGAGTCCCATAGATGTCAATGGGGTTCTAACATTTGTGCAAATTTTCGGTCCGTTCGCAGGTTCCGGGGGGGTGATCGGCTCATCCCTACTCTCTAATATAAATGTTTGATGCATAATTGGACTAATTTACAGTCCATTATTTATTTGAAGATCTTTTTAGGTACACCATTTTTGCCAAACAATAAATGATTCACTATACACTAGCCCCAACCAATAGTGAAATCAAATAGCAGCGCTAAATCAATTGACCTAAAAATACGTGTAAAAATTATATGTGACTCATAATTTACACCACACTGTATCAACACAATGTACCTGTGTCCAAAATCAAAGTTCATAAATAAGTGTGAAACAAAAAAATGTGTTTTGACAAGGACCTAAAAAAACATAAATAAAATTTTAAGGTCCTTGTCAAAACACATTTTTTTGTTTCACACTTATTTATAATTCATAATATAATTTTTACACGTATTTTTAGGTCAATTGATTTAGCGCTGCTATTTGATTTCACTATTGGTTGGGGCTAGTGTATAGTGAATCATTTATTGTTTTGGACTGTTTTGATTATTTTAAGCGGCTGCTCAAAGTGAGGCTTTGACTCCACGAGCGCAGCGTTTGGCACATAGGAGGGGGCGGATATCCTGTGTACCATATTGTTGACACCAATTTTGCCGCCTATTATTCCTTTCGTGTTTCGGTCTATCCCCGCCCGGCGCACGGGGGCCCTTTTTTCCCATCTTTTGATGGGAAGTCGGGCCTCCAAATTACATTGCATGGGCGATCAGCTTTGGTTGACTGTGCAATCGCAATTGTATCATGCCGGTGGGCTTTATCTGCATGACGCTCCTCCGCTACTCTGGTGGTGGGTGTGAGCCGTTCAGATTCTGCCCTGGAGGTCCCTTTGGATGTTCCCCATCCCGGTCCCTGCAGGCCCTCCGGGAATGCTCCTCAGTATCCCCTTTTTTTACATGTGTTTTATGATTGGGTCCACAGTGGTTTAAGTTTGGTGGTTGCCATAGAGATGTTTTGTTTCTTTTTCAGGCAGCCTATCACGTTAACGGACGTGTTTTTTTCTCTCCCCCTCCTTTTCCCCTCCCCGTCCTCGGTCTGGAGTGTCGCATTCTGCTTTGTTTCTATTTATCTTTCCTCTTACCGTCACGGCACGATGACATCATCGCGTTATACGCAATGATGCAGCCCTTCAAAATATCCCACTTTGCTGACACCAGCATGATGATTAGCACTGCGCAGGTGCCGGTGGCCTTTAAAGCCTGCAGACTTCGTCCTGCCCAGTGCAAACTACACCTGCCAACAAGAAACAATGCCCCAGCCACTCGTGGACTGCATCTATATTTAAAAGTAAGTTGAAAAGGTCATTAGATCTCCTCTCATCTCCATGCTTCGCTGTTTTTATGAAAGGGTGAAGAATCTTCCCTCCCCTTTATTTTCTTTACCTCTAAGTCATTTTTTATTTGCTTCCTCACAGTTTTTTTGTAACTACATAGGAAAGTTTTTATCTAAAAGTGTTTCCTTCTAAACATGTAAATGGTGATAAAAAGCAGTCAGCTCTGTTGTATGGGATATAGGAGAGGCAGTTTTTCTTTTTCTTTGAATATTTCCCTCCAAACATTTAAATGGAGATGAAAAGCAGTCAGCTCTGATGCATAAGATATAGGAGAGGTAGTCTTTCCTTATGTGGTTTTCTGACATGTATTTTTTCCAAATCATAGAACTAAAAGTTAACAAATTAAATCACTTAAATTATCCCATTAGGGCTCTGCTGTGGATGTGGTGGGGGTCGTCCTTTTTCTTGGGGCCTTTGTGTGGGCTTCTCTGAGCCCGGACGGAGCCCATCATCCCTTTGGTGGACAGCTGGTGGTGGAAGTCTATTCAACCTTACAAGAAAATGTTTTTTTCATACTTTTTTACACAATTCTCCCTATAAAATTCAATTTGGTATGTATATTGGACATTTTCAGATGCCATAATGTTGATTTTGCCCTGAACAAGATGTTTATGTCAAGTCTATCTTACCTGTTTTTCAGAATACATCCATGTTTCTCTCCTAAAAATGCCTCTGAAGAAGGGACATTGTCCTGAAACATGTCAGGCTTATGGAGAAATATGTGCTCATATTTGGAGTTGTAAAAAACACATTATGTATAAAAAAAGTATGTATTCTGCATAATATTTTGTATAGATTATCACTTTGTATAGATTTCTATCATGTTGTTATGCTTTTTTAAGCATTTTTCAAATAAATAATATGTTTTTATAAAATCTTCTTTGTTCGCTTATAAAGTCCCGCTGTACCGGGGGGTACAAGTGTCCCTTTTTTAGGGTCCTCTTTTTGCAATACATTCTGGGATGTTGGCAACGCCTTATTGAGAATTAAAAATTCTCTTTGAGGTTCACCACTATACACATAGCAGAGGTTTTAGTATCAGGCGCAGAGTCAGTGAGAAGCTTATATGTGTAAGAGATGTCCATTTGATGGGGATGGTCGGTAATGTAGAATTTTATAAGGTGCCAGAAGAAGAGATATTTTGACCAGATTACATGTGTGAGAGCTGAGCGGATTATGAGATACTTGAAGAAGTCTTTGGGTGGGATGTGGATAGGTCGATTGTAGGTGTTGGAAGAAAGGAGCGAGGAGTCATAGTATAGATCTCCGAGTGAATTGACGCCGCCTTGTATCCAATTCGATAGTGGGATATCAGGTGTAATGTTTTGTAGAGCGTTTAAAGATTTATCTTGCAGTAGTCGCTGGGGTATGCATCCAGACAGTTGAAGGATTGCTCGCCATGTTCTGACACTAGCATTGACAGTATTAAAGAGGAGTTTCACTCAGGGGGGCCGTCAAAAAAAAAAAAAAATTAAAAGTCAGCAGCTACAAATACTGCAGCTGCTGACTTTTAATTGGACACTTACCTGTCCCTGGGTCCAGCGATGCGGGGGAATCGAAGCCCCGCTCGTCCCCCCCCTCCGCTCGTTGGCGCCGGCATTTCAAATGTGGGTGCCGGGCTGTGGCTTCACAACCTGGCACCCACTGCGCATGCGTGAGCGGCGCTGCGCGCCGTGATTGGCCGCTCAATCATCTGGGACCTGTAATGGGTCCCAGATGATTGACAGGAGGGAGGGAGCAGAGCGGAGCCCTTCCTGTGCCGAGGGGGAAGTGATGTCACCAGCCCCGGCTAAGGAACAAGCAGACTACGAGGGACCACCTAGCAACAGGCATTTAGAGGTAAGTGAAAAAAATAAAAATATCCAAATGTTTTTTTTTTTTTTTTTTTTTTTAGAATTTTTCCAGGTATTTTTGTTTTTTGGGTGGAACCCCACTTTAAGATAGCTCTGCTGTTTGTGTTGGTGCAGAAGTAATACACTAAGAGTCCACTTGGGATGGGTTGCCAGGGCCATTTTTTTTCTATTTGTAGCTAAGAGTGTTGCATGTCTGACTTCCACCAATATTAGGCTTGGTCCAGGATGAATGCTTTAAAATATGCTGAGACATTAAGAGCTCCCATACCACCTGCAGAAGTCAGTAAACATAGGGTAGATCTCTTGATTCTGGGGTTTTTCCCATTTCATATGAAGGAGATTGAAAAAGCTTGTAGTTTATTTAGGTGTGATTGCAAGAAAGGGACAGGCAGAGTTCGGAATATGTACAGTATATGAGGTAAGAGGAACATCTTGGTGAGAGCGATACGTCCGGCCCATGATGCTTGGATACTTTGTAGATCATGTGCAGTTTTTTGCAGTTTGGTTACCAGGTGCGAGAGGTTGAAGAGAAGTAGGCGTTAGGTGGGAATTCGGAGCCCATGAAAAAGAGGTGTGTTCAGCAATGCTAAGTTTGGTGTTAGAATCAATATTGGCTACAATCATACATGATTTGAAATAGTTTATCTTATATAGAGATGCTTTGCTATAAAGATCCAGGGTATGATGGTGATGAGGAATTGATTGTGTGGGGCTGGTTATAGAGATGATCACATTGTCGGCATAAAGGCCAATTTTGTGGTTGATCTCGCCAATTTTGATGCCAGATATAGCGGGCTTGGTGCGAATGGAGTATGCTAATGGTTTCATGACAAGGGTAAAAGTTTATGGAGAAAGGGGACAGCCCTGACAGGTTCCATTGGTTATGTGGAAGGGATCTGACAGAATACCCAAATTTCTAACTTTAGCACTGGGGGAGGAGTACAGTGCCCTTATTGATTTGAGTATCAGGCCAGAAAAGCCGAAATTCATTAGAACCGCTTTTAAGAAATTCCAGTGTACTCGGTCGAATGCCTTCTCTTCTAGGGATATGAACAGAGAAGGCACTTGGTGGTGTTCGACCCACTGTAGTAGGTCGATGTACTGGTGGGTGCTGTCAGATGCCTGCCTGCCTGCCAGTTACAGATCCCATCTGGTCTTGATGTACTAGTTGTGGGATGATAATGGATATACGTTTGGCGTAGAGTTGTGTTTTGGCGTAGAGTTGTGTCAGTATTTAGTAGTGAGATGGGTCTGTAGCTGGCTGGGTCATCAGCTGGTTTGCCGGGTTTGGGGATTATGGTGATGTTTGCTTCAAGGGCTTCTGCAGATATGGAGCCTGTGGATAGTGTATGATTCAAGGATTGACAGAGATAAGGGGTTAGCAGTTTGGAGAATTGCTTATAATATTCATTACTAAAGCCATCAGGCCCAGGGGAGTTGTGTAGTGGGAGGGAGGCAATAGCGGTTTCACGTTCAGGTAACAGGAAGGGGCAGGAGATGGTATGCAATTGTTTGGGAGATAGTGATGGTAGATTTAATTGATCTAGGAACTGCACTATGTCAGCTTGTGTGGGGGAGGGGGCTTCACCTGAGGAAGCTAAGTTGTATAAGTTGGCATAGAATTCACTAAATCGATTGGCTGTATCTTTAGGGTTGGTGAGGCGAGTACGATTAGGGGATGTTAGGTGTGAGATTTTAGTGTGTACTAGGCGGCATTTAAGCTGTTTCACAGGACCAACTCTTGGTTTGTTGTGGTGTGCGTAGAAATGCAGCTTTAGTCTTTTCAAGGATGGGTCAAAGTTTGCATGTAAGTGTTCGCTTAGTGTTCGTCTAGTGTTGTGTAGTTGGGTTTCAAGGAGTTGGGAGGGGTGGGTCTTATGTGCAGATTCAAGAGATCCTATTTGTTCCAAAAATTTGGAGGTAGTAGCATTGCCTTTCCTTTTTTCATGTGCCCCGATTTTGATGAGGAGACCTCTAAGATACGCCTTATGTGCATTCAAGCAAACTGAGGGATTGGATACAGATTCAGCATTTAACAGAAAATAATTTTCAATTTCGGATGCAACATGTTTCTGGAGATGATGGCGAGAGATGAGGGAGGTGTTGAGCCTCCACATCATCCCTGATTGTTTAGGGTGGGGAAAAATACTTTGAGCAGAATCAGGGCATGGTCAGACCACGTAATGGTGTCAAGTTTGGCCTCTTGTACTGCTTGAAGAGTATGTTTGTCTACCATAAACATGCCTATCCTGAAGTAGGACTTTTGGTGTTTGAATAGAAAGTGTAGTCCCTTTATGTGTTATGTAAGCATCTCCACGGGTTAAATAAGTCTTCTAATCGAAGTAGGGATGAGAGAGTGGTGGATTGTCTATGGGATGGGTTGGAGGAGCCTAGAGTTGGGTCTACTATTTGATTGAAATCTCTGCATATGATTAGGGGGTGTTGTCGAAAGGGTGCTAGTTTTCGCCATAACGGTTTTATAAAAATGGCCTTGGTGGGTGTTTGGGGCATAAACATTGACAATAGTCAAGGTGCGGTTGTTGATGGAGGCATGTAGGATAATGTACCTGCCATATGGGTCTATCTCAGAGTGAAGTAGCTGGAATGCTACAGTGGATCGTATGGCTATGAGGACACCTGCTTTTTTCTTTGGGGAGTTGGCAAAAAAGTAATGAGGAAACGGATTATAAGAGCAGGGTTTGTGGGAGGAGAAATGAGTTTCCTGCGCACATATGAGATCTGAGTTGAGTCGTATGACTTCTTTCCAGAGTAAGTGGCGTTTGAATGGGGAGTTATGGCCTTTAACCTTTAGGGGGGTGATGTTAAGGGCCATAGCGATTGTGCATTGGGGTTGGTCCTGAAAGGGGAAGGGAGGAGAGGGAGAACACCTGTTAATTCGCACACCAAATTCCTGAGTGCTGGTTATAAAGTACAGCAACAGCACTTATTAACTGCTTGTACAGTGACAAGTATAAAAAACGCAAATAGCAACAAGAGAGAATATTTTGGAATGTACCGTACACTTTTAAACTTGTGATAGAGTGCCTAGCACTCTGTGCTATCCATATAACAGATATGTGAGCAAAGAACCAGAAGAGAGAGTAAAAAAACAGAGGAGAACAGTAAATACAGTAATACTCATCTGGGACAAGTTTGCTGCTAAGGAATAGAGTAACAATCAAATTGCTTGTAAAGGAAGATGGATGTTCCTGGGTAAAGCTGGAGTATCAGCGAAGATGCTGGTCATGGGGCGAAGTGTGGTTGGTATTGCTGTGGCCGTGGGTTTGTGGGTGGCATGACTCTCTTTATGCCCTCTTTAAGTGTGTAGATGTTGGTTGCTTAATTTTGGAATGCCACCACCAATTTGGCAGAAAAGCCCCATTTGTATGTTCGCCGCAATGTTTCATTACTGCTAAAAATCACAGATCACTGTCATTACTAGTAAAAAAAATGAATAATAAAAATGTCATAAAAATGCCATAAATCCTTCCCATAGTTTGTAGATGCTATAACTTTTACACAAACCAATCAATATACAGTCAGGTCCATAAATATTGGGACATTGACACAATTCTGATCTTTTTGGCTCTATACGACACCACAATGAAGTTGAAATGAAACGAAGATGTGCTTTAACTGCAGACTTTCAGCTTTAATTTGAGGGTATTTACATCCAAATCCGGTGAACGGTGTAGGAATTACAACAGTTTGTATATGTGCCTCCCACTTTTTAAGGGACCAAAAGTAATGGGTCAGATTAACAATCATCCATCAAACTTTCACTTTTTAATACTTGGTTGCAAATCCTTTGCAGTCAATTACAGCCTGACGTCTGGAATGCATAGACATTACCAGACGCTGGGTTTCATCCCTGGTGATGCTCTGCCAGGCCTCTACTGCAACTGTCTTCAGTTCCTGCTTGTTCTTGGCGCATTTTCACTTCAGTTTTGTCTTCAGCAAGTGAAATGCATGCTCAATCAGATTCAGGTCAGGTGATTGACTTGGCCATTGCATAACATTCCACTTCTTTCCCTTAAAAAAGTCTTTGGTTGCTTTTGCAGTATGCTTCAGGTCATTGTCCATCTGCACTGTGAAGCACCAGTAAATACCCTCAAATTAAAGCTGAAAGTCTGCAGTTAAAGCACATCTTGTTTGTTTTATTTCAAATCCATTGTGGTGGTATATAGAGCCAAAAAGATTAGAAATGTGTCTATGTCCCAATATTTATGGACCTGACTGTACGCTTATTGCGAATTTTTTTTTATCAAAAATATGTAGAAGAATATATATTGGCCTAAACTGATGAAGAAATTTGTTTTTTAAAAACATTTTTGGGGATATTTATAATAGCAAAAAGTAAAAAATATTGTTTTTTTTCAAAATTTCTCTCTGTTTTGTTTTATAGCGCAAAAAATAAAAACCGCAGAGGTGATCAAATACCACCAAAAGAAAGCTCCATTTGTGGGGAAAAAAGGACGTCAATTTTGCTTGGGTACAGCGTTGCATGACCGCATAATTGTGAGTTAATATGATGTAGTGCCGTATCGCAAAAAATGGCCTGGTCATTAAGCAGGAAAATCTTCCGGTCTGTTAGTGGTTAAGCTTTGAAACTGTTTGGTAATTTACTGCATTTGTTGTCCAGTGTTGTCCAGTGTGTATCCAGTGTGCACACACTTGAAAGGGCCTTGGCAGAAGTTAGCGATGGTGGAAGAGAGCTCAGTGGTAGGGAAGCCCTTCATCCTGGATGTGGTGGAGCACATGGTAAAGCAGATCCATGAGAAACAAAAACCGGCAACTGGATAGCTTGTTAATGAGAAAATGTATTGTTGCACTACAGCAATAGCAAATTCTAAAAGATGCTAACGCGTTTCAGTGGAAGCCTTCCTCTTAGCATACACAGATTAAAATCTGATTTATAACTGCCCCTCTGAGAAACAGGGGGCGTTTCAATCTTAATTAAAAATTCATCAAATCAATTGATAACACTTGGGGATAAACATACTGAGAAGAAAGGTCATGTGGGAGGCAGAACACTCAGGGCATGATAATAACCACATACTGTATATACCAAGGTAAAGCAAACATTTATTTTTAAAAAAAGGTAAACATCCATCCTATTATTCATTACAAATTGAGTCCTGATGTTGAGTGTATAAATCTACCACACCTCTCTCTGGAGCAAGATGCAATGTGTGTCACCTCCCCTTATGGGTCTTTTAATCTGTTCTAAACCCCAAAAAATCTTCTGTTTGCAGCATCCAACTTCCCAGCGATGTTGCGCAGGAGACTCGGCTGCCTGGGACTCTCCTCCTCATTGGCTTAGACAGCAATGTAGAGCCATTGGCTCTGGCTGCTGTCAAAGTCAGGGAGCCAATGAGGAGAGAGAGGGGGCGGTACCTAGCCGAGGCTATGTGACTGAATTGACACACAGAGTCTCGGCTTGGGTGCCCCCATAGCTGCTTTCTGCGGGGGCACTAGTCAAGAGGGAGGGGCCAGGAGCTCCTCTATGCAAAACCACTGCACAGAGCAGGTAAGTACAGGGCTTTTTTTCAGCAGGAACTAGGGGGAACTCAGTTCCACCACCTCTGGCTCAGGTCTTCTGCTCCCTGCTCACCACTATCTCTTGGTAACACTGAAGTCCAGCTTCTGCATTTACAAGTGAAAGCTTATCTCCCAGCAGCTCCCACAGGTCAGAACTCCTGTGCAGATCCCACTGAGTGCCGGACAGGGACAAGAGAGATACAGAACGGGTGCCAAGGGTTCAGTGCATTCATGGGCAGGAGAGGGTGTGTGGTAGGCTGCACCCTCTGTGGTCTCCATTTTTTCCCTGGTGACCAGTTGTTGATGCTCCTACTGCATAATCTCCCTTGCAAGTGACTGTAGTATAGTATAGTATGCTGGGAGGTACTGCAGCCGGATAGGTGTTTCAGCTTAATATTGCAACAAAGGTAAGATATATGACAGATAGTGGAGCTTTTAAGGAGGGGGGAGAAGATGAGGGCAGTGGAGGGAGGGGTTGTATGCAGAGAGAATAGTTACTATTTGATGCCATTTGGTAGGTATGTGAGTGTGGCGGGTATGGTTGAGTTCCTGTACCTATTCTCTGAGAAAAAAAGCCCTGGGTAAGTATAATACGTTTAAGAAAAAAAGAGGCTTTAAAATCACTTTAAGAACAAGAGACATTTTTTTCCCAATGGTTAAAGTGAAATATAGAAATATATATTGACGGCAAATTGAACAAAAATAAATGTAATACATAAGCATGTATATATTAGGGTTGCACCAATACCACCCATTTAAGACCGAGTACAAGTAACAATACTTTTGTACTCACCGATACTGATTACCAATACTTTTTTTTATTTCATGTGACAGTGGCACTAATATGCAGCACTAACTGACAATGTCTGGACTGTGTCAGTTGTTTTATCTGTTTTTTAGTTTGCTTTTATGTTTTACAATTTATTTTTTTTAATACTTTTTTACAATTTATATATTTTTTTTATTTTTTTTTTTACAATGCTTTCTTTTTGGGGGAGAGTGGATGGTGTCAGTGTTTTCTTTTAATTTTATTTAAAAAAAAAATACAATATTAACTTTTAAATATTTACTAAAAAAATGTATTATTTTTTTTTAACAGCCCTGTTGGGGTGGGCTTTGGCGAGATATCAGGGGTTTAAAAAGACCCCTAACATATCCCCTTTTAGAGAGGGAAAGGAACTGGGAACACAAATTCCCCAGTCCCTTTCTCAGCCACCTTAGCTGCACTGAAAATGAATGGACAGGAGACAGAGGCTCCTCTTCACTTTACGATGCTCAGTTATGAATGGACAGAGGCTGTGATCACTGACATTCAGAATAGGAAGGAACCGCTAAATTACATATTTAACCACTCCTTCCTCCGCTCTCGATCCTGACAGATCTGGAACGAGGGGGGACCAGAGGAGGACAAAGAGGGTGGAGGAGCACAGAGGGGGACCATGAGGAGTATGAGGGGGATTGGAGGAGCACGGAGGACACAGAGGGGGGCTGGAGGAGCACTGGGGAGCACAGAGAGGGGGACCGGATGAGCCGGAGAAGGGCACAAAATCCCCCCTTATTTGTCGGCAGGGCGAATGACTAAGTCCTTCCTTTCACATAAAGATCTAAAGCCAGCATTAGACAGGGAATTATCATAGGTTCATTTAAGAGGTAAATAAGCGAGATCTTTAAGAACTTCATTCCTAAAAATATTAATGGCCGGAGCCATCTGGGTTTGTGGATTGAAGAGAGATGAATTTGATAATCTGCAATGCACTGTCCCAGAAGTGACTGCTCTTGATGGATTCCTATAGGAGTTGAGATAAGATAACGTTGGATATAAATTTTTCGGATATACTTGTTTATATCTATGAAGGTATTAAATTTGTCCAATTTTTTCGGAGGGGCAAATTTAAGACCCTTATCCAAAATGTGTTGTTCCTCTTTATTTAACTCGTTATTACTGAGGTTGAACACTCCTTGACCGATTATGTTCTTCTACTTTTTCCTCTGAATCCTCCTCCACCCTCAGGAACCTCTCTTAGGTCTGGACCTCTTTTTCTCCCTTGCAGGTCCTCGTGAAAAACCTGATTCACTTGGGAATTGGGATTAGATTGATTATACCCATAAGAAGACTGGTCATAGTCACCATTAGGGATGGGCGAACTGTTCGGCCCGAGCATAGGTTTGGGCCGAACTTTGGTTGTTTGGACGTTCAGCGAACACTGAACAATATGTGGTGTTTGTGGCAAATTCGAAAACAGCAGAACACCGTTAAAGTCTATGGGATATTAACATGAAAAAAAAAGTGCTCATTTTAAAGGCTTATATTCCTTTAAATATCATGCCTGGGGGGTTTCTATAGTATGCCTGTAAAGTGGCGCAGTTTTCCTGCGTTTAGAGCAGTACCACAGCAAAATTACATTTCTAAAGGAAAAAAGTCATTTAAAACTAGAAAAAAGGAAGAAAAAGGTTTGGGACTTTATATAAGGCCAAATAAATCTGTCTCCATCCCCAATTTAGAAAAATCTGAGAGAACAGGGTTTGGGACTTTACATGAAACATGCAGCCAGGGAGACATCTCAGCATATTACTGCGGTAGTGTTTGGTAAATAAACCAACAATAATGACCATATTTCTAAACATAATGATGTAATAACCAATCGTAAAATGGAAAAACTTTATTCCTCAACATAATACATACTGGCATAATAACATAATCGCATAGTAGCACAATGGTAACATAGTAAAAGCACATCCGACTGATTGCTATGTATCTCCATAACAAAAAAATATTATAAATTGGTATGATCCCAATGTGGACATATTACTGGTAACAGTCATAAGTAATATAGAAAGGATCTCAGATCTTTCTATATTGGGGATGGGGGCACATTTATTTGGCCTCATATAAAGTCCCAAAACTTTTTATTCCTTTTTTCTTTTTCCTAATGCCATATCTGGGATGGAAACATGCAAACACCTTTAATATATATTGTTATTTGCTGTCATCCAATGTGTACATTATTTCAGGTATTCTTTAATTCTATTATGTTGGTTATTTCAGGCGCGCATATACAGGTCAGACTTCAGATAGATCACAGAGAAGTATAGACCAGGTTCCGGATGTATTCTTCTCGGATCCCCCTATATCAGAGATGACGAACCTTGGCACCCCAGATGTTTGGAACTACATTTCCCATGATTCTTATGCACTCTGCAGTGTAGTTGAGCATCATGGGAAATGTAGTTCCAAAACATCTGGGGTGCCAAGGTTCACCATCACTGCCCTATATCATTTCCTCCCCTCCCTTACATGTGGGTATTGTGTCATCAGTGGTGGTGCTGCTGAGCTGTGCGGTCTGGCTGGTGTTGTTTTTATTGGCCCCCTCTTGAGCTGCGATCAGCTCTGGGAGTCCCCCCTTCCCCTCCCCTCTTCATTGATGTGGGGGCGGGCATCCCGTTGCTGACCGATGTCACACTTCCCACGCTGTGTGTGTTGCATCATCACCAGTGACGTTGCACGCACCGGCATGATGAGATATACACCCTTGACACACGAGGTGATGTGTTAGCCGGCTGACGAGTGCCTTATGTTGCTCTGCTGTTGGCACCTTTCCTCTATTGATCCCAGCGTGACTTTGGCGGTCACCCTCTTCTATGTTGGAGTATTTTGTGCTCCCACACACCCTATTAGGTATCCTCTAGGACTATTATCCTGCGGACAGTGTACACCATTTGGACCTGATTGTCCATATTAGGCTATTACAGGTAATAGTTTTATATATCTTATCTTTTATCAATCTATAGTTCCTCCCCTGCACCCTTGCATGGGTGGTTTAAAAATATAACATAATATAAAAATATAACAATATAAAAATGTAAAATTATCAGGTAGATATATTATCATATTAATTACCACTATATTATATACCCTGTGTTACTATATTTTGATAATATAACAAATATAATAATGTAAAAATGTAAAATTACCAGGTAGATATATTATCATATAAATTTTGCCATATTATTAATCACTATATTATATACCCTATGCTATTATATATTTTTTACCCAATTTTATCATTTCCTATAGATTGGTTATGCTCTGTGTTAGTCAGACTACGTTTCTTATCCATGGGGAATCGTCCGTGGACTGTCCTTTCCCAGCGATTATTCCATTAATTTGGTTGGGATCACCACCTCAGCTCCCAGGGCTGGTGATTCTCCCGGTTAACCCCCAGTCCTAACACCCTATAGAATAAAATGGCGGTGTTTGCAATACCTTCTGTCACACCGTATTTGCGCAGCGGTCTTACAAGCGCACTTTTTTTGGAAAAAATACACTTTTTTTGGAAAAAATACACTTTTTTGAATTAAAAAATAAGACAACAGTAGAGTTAGCCCAATGTTTTTATATTGTGAAAGATAATGTTACGCCGAGTAAATTGATACCCAACATGTCATGCTTCAAAACTGTGCCTGCTCATGGAATGGCGACAAACTTTTATCCTCAAAAATCTCCATAGGCAACATTTAAAAAATTCTACAAGTTGCATGTTTTTAGTTACAGAGGAGGTCTAGGGCTAGAATTATTTCTCTTGCTCTACCAATCGTGGCTATACCTCACATGTGTGGTTTGAACACCATTTTCATGTTTGCTTCTGCACGCAAGCTCGGTGGGACGGGGCACATTTAATTTTTTTTATTTATTTTACCTTTTATTTTTTATTTTTACACTGTTCTTTTTAAAAATAAATTGTGTCACTTTTATCCCTATTACAAGGAATGTAAACATCCCTTGTAATAGAAAAAAAGCCTGATAGGACCTCTTAAATATGAGATCTGGGGTCAAAAAGACCTCAGATCCCATATTTACACTAAAATGCAATAAAAAACGTAATTTGAAATTTTTTTAAAAAAAATGGCCCTTTCAGAGCTATGGGCTCTGAGCTATGACGTTTTGACGTTGCTTCCGCACTGCAATGGTATGGAGACGGGTGGGGGCCATCTTCCCCTCACTCATCTCCATACCCAGGAAGGAGAAGGAAGGAGAAGGATCCGATCACCTCTGCCGCTACCGACGGATCCAGTAAGGAGCGGAGGGCAGCGGAGAGTGATGGGAGAGGGCTCCTCTCCCGCTGCCAATAAAAGTGATCTTCCGCCGCAGAGACCACTATTATCAGAAACCGGACCGTCCGCCGAAGAAGAGAATACCAGGGTTATTGCAGCTAGCTGCTGCCATAATAAAGATGTCCCTCTTTAAATTTAGAACGTATATCAGCATGCGGCGGTCCGGAAGTGGTTAAAAGATAAAAAAACTAAAAATGTCCCGCGATGTCCTTTCATCTTCTATCACACCGCCCGCGAACACGAAAAAAAAAAAAAAACACAACAGCTCCGTCTCTATGGGAGGCTCCTGCCGAGTGATGCTTCTTCTTGCTGACAGCTGTTATATAGCTATAGATATAAATGGGTGACCCTGCCTTCCTTTGTCACGAGGCTTCAGAGGAGGCGGGGTCATCTGTTTACATTACCGGGTGGCCCCGCCCTCAACTATATAAGAACTGTCACCAAGGAGAAGCGTCACTAGGCAGGAGCCTCCCATGGAGGCGGAGCTGTTGCATTTTTTTCTTTTTTCAATTCGTTGGGCGGCGTGATAGAAGATGAAAGGACATTGCAGGACATTTTTACTTTTTAACAAAGGACTTGTCCCAAAGTGTCTCCTGTCTTTTTTACTATTTTTGACACTTACTTTTGTGAAATGGTAGGGGTACAATGTACCTCTTACCAATTCACATGAGGGGGTGGGATGTGGGGGTCCCCTTTTAAAAAGGGGCTTCCAGATTCCAATAAGCCACGCCCACATACCCCCACAACCACCGGGCAAGGGTTGTGGGGATGAGGCCCTTGTTCCCATCAACATGGGGACAAGGTGCTTTGGGGGCTACTCCAAGCTCCCTCCCCATGTTGAGGGCATGTGGCCTGGTACGGTTCAGGGGGGGTGCTCTCTCATCCCCCCTCTTTTCCTGCGGCCTGCCAGGTTGCGTGCTCGGATAAGGGTCTGGTATGGATTTTGGGAGCCCCCTACGCCATTTTTTTAAAAAAATTGGCACAGGGTTCCCCTTAAATTCCATATCAGACCTGAAGGGCCTGGTATAGATTTTGGGGGGACCCCCACGCATTTTTTTTTTAAATTTTGGTTTGGGTTCCCCTTAATATTCATACCAGACCCAAATGACCGGGTAATGGACTGGGGGGAACCCATGCCATTTTTTTCAATGAATTTTATCTGTATTTCCGAGACCCGACAATTCATTACAGCCGAGATCAGTTTTAAATGACTTTTTTCCTTTAGAAATGTAATTTTGCTGTGGTACTTTTCTAATCACAAGAAAACTGCGCCACAGGCATACTATAGACACCCCCCAGGCATGATATTTAAAGGAATATTTCATTTTTATTGTTTCACTTTAAGCATTATTAAAATCACTGCTCCTGAAAAAATGGCAGTTTTTCAAACTTTTTTTGCATTGATACATGTCCCCTGGGGCAGGACCCAGGCCCCCAAACACTTTTTATGACAATAACTTGCATATAAGCCTTTAAAATTAACTCTTTTGATTTTTCATGTTCATGTCCCATAGACTTTAACAATGTTCGTTTGTCCGAATTTTTTGCCTGTTCGGATGTTCTAGTGTGAACCAAACCGGGGGGTGTTTGGCTCATCTTTAGTCACCATCCATATATGAATGTGGGTCTTCATTATAGGAATCCCGAAGTAGGGAGAATCTATTATAAGTGGTCACTGGAGGACAGTTGTATTGATAGGAGCCTGAGTCATAGGGGGCTGAATGATCATAATATCTTGTGGGAGAACCCCTCTGATATTGTCCCCCTTGTTCATGATGGTAATATATTCTAGAGTCATGATGATTACCTCTAGAATGACCTCTACCACCCCTTCTATTGTAATTATTGCATCTACCTCTGTATGAATTGGTTGGCGTGCGCATACTGAGATGTCGTCCCCTCTGATGGGAAGAACTATCCCTGCAATTGCATCCTTTCCCACCAAGCATATGTGGAGGTTTGGCATTGGAATTCAACAACTGGCCTACACCAATTGATCCATTTGAAGGGCCTGATGAAGCTGTAACAACTTCACGAGTTGGGTCGGATGCAGATGGCTTCTGCCACCCAAACATCACTCCAGACTTATAGTCACCTACATCCCTGGAGTATTTATTATGTTTTTCATTTCTTTGGTCTCTATCTTCCTTTATGAGGTGAGCCTGAAGATTAGACGAAAGAGAATTATACTTTATAACTATACTTATATGGAGTTTTTGTGTAACAAAAGGTTATCTTTAAGTTCTTTATTCTCTCTATTGAGAGTAGAATGTCAATTCCATTTCCTGGTGATAAGAAAATTAAGGGATTTGAAACCAGCCTTATTGAAATATTGAAACCAAGATTCCAAATCCAAGTCTCCTTGTTGGGGATGAACATCCCATCTTAGACTCCTGGGCACCATGTGTTCTGACACATACTGCTCTAGGAATACTAAGTCCCACTGTAAATGTAATTCTGATACCATGGCATTTTTTAATCTTAAAAATAAAGCTCCAATTTCTGTATCACTGCCAGTAGCTATAAAGACACCCTCAGTATTAACTGTGCGGGATGCTCTATAGTCGAACACATGTATAATAAATGGATAGTAGACATGTGCATTTGTTTTCGTCCAAATGCATTTTCGTCCGAATTTCAGGTATTTTCGTTATCGTTTTAACAAACGATAACGAAAGTGCAGATTGTAAAAACCGAAAGATCCGACATAAACAAATGCTTTTTTTTCATTTTCGTTGCAACAACAGTTCGATATAGATAGGAGATTCAACATGACACTGACAATAACAATCTGTGTCTATCAAACCTGTGGTCGAATGTGCCTAACCTTAACTCTATTAGTCCAAGATTATTCTACATAGAGAGAAAAGATTTGACATAGAAAGAAAAGATTTGACATAGAGAGAAAAGATTGCTGCTGGAATTGGGTGGGGGAAGTAAAATAAAAATAATGATGATGATGAATGTTATTGGCCGATTGTAACCAAAGAGGAGGGGCAGTAAAATTGCTAGAACTAAGTACACACATACAGCCAACTTACTTTCACTTACGATTTGCTAGCAGAGAGACACACACACTGAATAATTTCAGAAGAAAGTCAATCTTATCTGGTCCGTTTGTCAGAGAACCTGAATTAATTAGCAATTAAGCATAAGCACAGCAGCAGAACAATAGTGAAGCAAGCTACAGTTCAACTTAACTTTTTCATAGCAATCTGCTGCCATTGTGTAATGCCCCGTACACACGATCGGACATTGATCGGACATTCCGACAACAAAATCCATGGATTTTTTCCGAGGGATGTTTGCTCAAACTTGTTTTGCGTACACGCGGTCGCACAAAGTTGTCGGAATTTCCGATCGCCAAGAACGCGGTGACGTACACCACGTACGACGAGACTAGAAAAGGCCAGTTCAGAACCAAACTAAAAGTTTGCTGAGAGACGATTTGCGCTTTTTCAGACTTGTGGTTTTCAGATCTATTTCTGCTGTTCAGTTTGTGCTTGTGGGTTTGTATCTGCTCTTCAGTGCCTGCAGCAAGTGACGCGTGACTCTTGTCATTCTGTTCTTGTTCATTCGTTACTGTTTTCCAGGTCACTCTTCACAGGCCTTGCTGTTCTTCAGTGCGCTCTGTTACTTCGTTCTGAGCAGCCGACCGTTTTCTAACCATGTTGCGTATATGTACTCCTCATAGAGTTTGTGCTGTGCGGGGGCTTGGTGTTGGGGTCCTTACCTTGACACAAGTCCAGTCCATGAACTGGGTGAGGAGGAGTTCATGGACCAAGAATTGGTTGCTTCAGCGTGACCAATTCTGTCATATGCCTTTGCTCCGTGAGATCAGTGAGAATAATCCTGATGATTTCAGGAACTTTCTCCGGATGACGGACCCCGTATTTCACCGTTTGTTGGCTTTGCTGACCCCCTATATCAGCAGGCAGGATACCTGCATGAGGCAAGCCATCACTCCGGAGCAGAGGCTCGTCGCCACCCTGTGGTACTTGGCAATGGGGAGAAGCCTGCAGGACTTGAAGTTCTCAACAGGCATCTCCCCCCAGGCTCTGGGGATCATTATCCCAGAGACCTGTTCTGCCATCATCCAGGTCCTGCAGAAGGAGTATATGAAGGTAAGATTTTTATCCTTTAATATCACATTTTATTGTATTTAATGTTTGATAATATATTGTATTTCTTTCCTCATTCCCTAATTACCATGATTGGAATATGCTGTGAATGTCCCCTTTGTCCTCATGCATGCTGGATTTTTATGTAATTATTTTTGTTGTCCTTCATACATATTTGCCTTCACTTACCTCCCCAGCATGGTCTCCTGGCCCTATATTCATCTTATGTAGTCACTTAACAATGTATTTTATCAGCTCCATAGTAGTGCTTTACCCCAAACAGCCCCTAAAATGTTTTGAAATGTGATTTGTGCTTTAAATTCAGGCAGAGTGCCAGAGGCTTTTTTTGGGGGTCCCCAAATCATTTTTAACCCTCCCTCCCCCCAACTGCTAAGTCAGCTGATAACAATTCTCTATCTATCCTCAATCATCTATCTGCTGAATTTGCCAAACCCATACACACTTTACCCACCTCTTTTGTGGTCAGATGTATGGATGAATTACCCAAAGCATGTAGTGCAAGGGCCTGCCTGTATACTTTCAAATGGTACTGTTTCAAGTTTCTGTATACTATTGTTATCTTGATAGGTAATAGCAGAATGTCCAAATGTGCTCAAATGTGTACAGTGTGTATTTATATCTTTGTATTATGACACTTCTTACCTGTCCAGTGGGCTGCCAATAGTGTAACTAAGGAGGGGCTGTTCAAAGTAATACCCATTATTTAGGCATTCATCTCTCAATGAAGTGGAGAGGGTTACCTGTCCAAGAGTTCCCCCCTATAATGTTAGAAATGGCCCATGAGAGGGGGGGGGGGGGGGGAATCTGATAGGTGTACCTTATATGCAAAAAAATTGATTCACTATAATCTCGCCCCAAGTGAACTCAAAATAGCAGCGCTAAATAAAATCCTAATCATAAATTAAAAAACTGATGTAATAAAACAATCCACCAGTGATAAATTTATATAATCACTCCTTCCTATTCCTGTGCATCAAGAAATAATATATTCAAAAAAATCACAAATGTAATGCGCATAACCAAATAAGTGAATGTTATAACTGTACACAAAGATATATATAATTAAAGTATATATGTGTATAAACACCAGTGAATAAAAGTCCACAAATGTGAAAAAAAGTCCAAAAAAAACCGTTAATAATCCGTGACGTGATAACAATGTAGATATCCACTTTAAGTGACTCTTCCACCGCACCTCTGTGACCGTGAATCCACTCCCCTTATTTTAATGAACTCACCAGCTCCTTTCGCCCACACTCTCGTGTTGGGCCTTAAAGCCTTATCCCACACAGAAAGGGGAAATAAATGATCTCCAATAATTCACCTTTGCATATCCAGAGTGTGATGCTAAAGAGCTCTCTCCACATGAAAGAAAGAAAATGATCCAATAGTGCAATAACGTAATGGTAATTTATTAAAATCACATACTCCTCCACCATTAAACTCACATCTTTGTAATTCACTGCAAGCTCAAAAAAGCACAGCACAGCAAGCTGGCACAGCACAAAACTCCAAACAGCAGTAACCAGTGTATGGTGGTCGCGACTGACCCAGGTAATGCGCTCTCCAATACCCGTCTCACCCGATCCCTGGTGTTGCTCGGACCCACTTCCACACTTCCTCGTATGGCTCTCCCTGTCACAGCGTCCTACGTCACAAGCGTTTGATTGCCGTGTAGCCACGCCCCGACATGTTTCGTCATGAAGACTTAATCATGGAATTGGCTACACGGCACGGCAATCATTCCTTTATACCCTCCGCTCCCAGTCCGAGCGGAAATGATCTTACTGCACCTGCGCGCTCCCTGTGTCCCCGCTCGCAACATACACTCCCATCACAATGCAGCAGAGACAGTACAATTCTATTAACTATAATATTGTTACAAATGTCAAAATATTTAATCCAACAATACCAATACTATCATTACTAATAATAAGATGAGGATTTCTCCTCCGCACAAGGTTTCAAACGGGCTAATTCTCCCTTATATAAATTAAAATTACATAAAAACTGCGGGATTTTGCATCATTCCCTTGACAAAGTGGTTAGATATAAAAAATTGCGAAAAATAAAATAAAATAAAATAAAAATGAAACATAAGAGTTAAAATCCATTAATACTACCCTATCAATGAATGAATCTAAATCATTAACCCAGTGAGTATCTCAAAGGGAATATATTAATATTTAAATCTTTCCTGCAACCGGAGAGGGGGACAATAGTTTGCCACTTGTCAGTAGCAGACATCCGCACTTATACTGTATCTATAAACCATATGTCCTCCTCTCCTTCTGAGATTCACTCCAAATGTTCTTAATTTTTTTTATTTTTTTTTATTACATGATTTATTTAGAAGATATTCATCCCAATACTTCAAGTGTAAAAATACCAGTATATCCCCTAAGGTGCTGTACATGATTAACCCACAACCAGAACCAGACCCTACCGGATCACCAACAAAACAATTAAATGAAAAGAAATGAAAAAATAAAAAAAATGAAAAAAATGTAAAAACAATAAAAATTGAAAAAAATAATAGAAAAAAATAATAATAATTACAAAAATAAATAAAAAATAAATAAATAAAAAATTATATATATAAAAAAAAAATATATATAAAAATATATATATATATAAAAATAAAAATAAATAAATAGAAATGAAATAAAGTAAATTAGAATAGAAAATAATAATTAAAAATAAATTTAATAATTGTTGATGAAGCAGTTAAGGTCCAGTTCTATGTTTAGGCCTTTCGGAAAAAGACATTTAAGCAGGAATATCCATCAAGTCTCTCGTTGGGATAAATCCCTCACTCGATTTGAGCCTCTCCAGGTAGGATACACTATGTCAATCCCACAAAACTGAAGGAGACTAGGGTCCTGATCATGTTTTTCTTTAAAATGGAGGGACACACTGTGATACTTAAATCCATTTTTAATGTTAGACATGTGTTCAGAAATTCGCACCCTTAGAAGTCGCTTTGTGCGCCCAACATAAAACAGGCCACAGGGGCACCACATTAGATACACCACATACGTCGAGATACAAGTGATGAACTCTCTTATTTCAAAGGTCTCATTTTCATAATTAGTGATGCTCTTCATCCCTCTATTGCTGGTCCTAGCTGTTCTGCAGCATACACACTTCCTGCATGGAAAAAAAACATTTAGGTCTATTTTTATAGAAGGGCGAGCAGGTGGGTCAAGGATCTTCCTCACCACCCTATCCCCAAAACTGGGAGCCCTTCTATAAATAAACCTAGGGAGTTCAGGCAGAACCTCCCCCAAATGGCGATCCCTACAAAGAATATACCAGTATTTCTTAAAAATATCTTCGATTTCTTTGTATTGGTAGTGATAATTAGAAATAAATCCCCACTGGTGTTGTTCATTGGAGGTGGTCAATTCTTTTTCTTTGCTTTTTAAACACTCTTCCCTTGGGATATTGGCCACCTGTTCTATAACCCTATCCAGGGATCCTTCTGAATATCCCTTTTGCAGGAACCTCTCCTTTAATACATTGGCCTGCATGTAGTATTTTTCCTGTTCAGAACAATTCCGACGGATCCTCAGCATTTGGCCCTTTGGAATATTTTTTATCCAAGGAGGGTGGTGACCACTCCTGATGGCAAAAAGCTGTTTCGATCCGTTGGTTTAAAAAATACACATGTTCCTAGAGAGTTCCCTTTTTTTCTCAATTGTTACATCCAGGAAGTTGACACTCAAGTCACTCACTTGTGCTTCCAGTCTAATGTTATTTCCATTGGTGTTTAAATAAACTAAAAACTCATCCAAAGAATCCCTAGACCCCTCCCAGACAAATAGCAGGTCGTCTATGAATCTTCGGTAGAGTTTAAGTTGGGCCATGAATGAAAAATGGCCATTCCACTAAAAATAATTGTGCGACATACAGAAGGTCAAGGCCTGACCCAAAAAACGCTTCTGCATGTCGGGGATGTCCTCTCTCCTACTTAGTGCCCAATTCAGCGACAGGGACGCATCCTCGTGCTGAATGATGGTGTAGAGCGAGGCCACATCGGCCGTGACCAAATAGGTCTCGGCCGTGGGATTAAGATGAATCTCACTCAAATGTTGGAGAAGGTCAGTGGTATCTCTAAGATACGCCCTAGTAATTTTCACACTGGGTTGGAGAAATGTATCTAAATATTCTCCAAGCCTCACCGTTACTGATCCTATCCCATTCACGATAGGACGTGCTGGGGGTGATTTAACATCCTTATGGATTTTAGGCAATGTGTATATTACTGGAATCCTGCAGGCGCTCGGGACCAGATATCTCCTTTCTCTCGTATTTAGGGCGCCTATAGCATACCCCCTCTCTACTAATAAGCTGAATTGATCCTTCTATTTCTCCGTGGGGTCACTAGTAAGTCTCTCATATGTTGAGCGGTCCCCAAGCATATCAGTGAGTTGTTCATGGTAAAAGGTCTTATCCATGATGACGACTCCCCCCCCTTGTCGGCTGGGCGTATAATAATATTATTCCTTTTTTCCAAGGATCGAATTCCCTCATTGATATATTTTGGATTCACATTTTCTTTCACAGTTAATTTTTCTATATCATTCAACACCAGATTCTTAAAAACCTCTATGCAGTGATTGCTAGAGTTTTGGGGATTAAATACGGACTTATTCCTTAAGCCACTATCCACTTTCCTCAAAGATGATACATCATTATTCCTGGGAGCTAGCGGATGGCTCAAGAAATATTTTTTAATGTTCAGAGTCCGTGTAAATTTATGTGTATCAATATACACTTCAAATTTGTTAAGCATTTTTTGGGTGCACATTTAAGGCCCAAATTTAATATGTTCTGTTCTTTCGGGTTTAATTCTACCTTACTTAAATTGTATATGCCAGTTTTTATGTGTCCCTCATTCTTTTTCTTGGATTGTCGACGTTGTCCTGATCGACATCCCCTTCGTTTCTTGGTGGTGGTCCCATTCCCCTGTTCACATATTGCTGTGGACCATTCCTCCCTCCTCTGTTGCTCATCGGATGACCTTTTCCTCTCGGTGTCCCCCCTCCCCTCCCCCTCCTCCCTCGCTGTCCTAAAAAAGGTCCAGGGCCCTGTTGATGATAATACTGTCCCTGATAATCCTCATCCAAGGGGAGATATCTATTGTATAGGGGAGTGGGGCTCCTACCATCCCCATAGTTGAAAGGTGGGTAATTTTGATACATATCATGACCCTGTGGTGGGAGACATCCACCAGAATAATTCATTCTGGATGACTGGGGTTCCCGCCATTCCCCCTGACTGGAATTTTGTTGATAGTTTCCTCTCCAGGGTAAGTTTGGCCTAGGTGAGTAGTGGTGATCATTATATTGATTTCTTCTTTGTTGCGGAGGAGCATTATTAAATGCTTGTCCACTCCCACCTTGTTCATTTCTGCCATTACCACTCTTCACCCTCCCTCTTTTTTCTTGGTCAATTTTAGGACCAGTGCTTGAATTCATATTATTTGTATCATGCATAGGAGTCTCCTTAATTTTCACAACAGGATTCTGCCATGCATAAATCTTATTGTTCTTAAAATCAGCTGCATCCCTGTTGTACTTCCTAACTTTTTTCTTTTGTGTATCTCTATCCACCTTTTCAAGCTTCCTTTTCATAGTATTAATAAATTCTTTAATCTGATTTGACTCATTCATTGGTTCTAATTTACTGCGTAACGTGTTTATTTGTTCATTAATTCTACTTAATTTCCTCTGTTTTCTACTTAGAACCAAATCTTGTAACTCCCTTCCTACTTTATTAAAAAATTCTAACCACTCGTCCATAAAACATTGGTCATCAAGTCCATCCTGGGGAGGGATATCCCACCTCAGACTCCTAAAAATCAGCTTCTCTTTCTGATAATGATTAAAAGTAAACACATCCCACCAGGTTTTCACCTGTTTTTCCGATAGATTTTCCAAATTTTTTAACATGCCAGATATATCCTCCTCATAATCCGTCATTTCATAATTAGCTGAGAAGATATTTTCTGGATTAATCTGTCTGTTGGTAAGAAAATGGAGGACTTCCATGGCTGCACGCGTTTAAATAAATTTCAATATGTCAAAGATCAGGTATATAGAAAATCCGCCCCTTCTTACACCCAAAAACGCTGCGCTGATGGTGAAATTAAAGCTAGAAACTAAGCTGCTGCTTAAATATTAACAACTATATATGCAAAAAAATTGATTCACTATAATCTCGCCCCAAGTGAACTCAAAATAGCAGAGCTAAATAAAATCCTAATCATAAATTAAAAAAGTGATGTAATAAAACAATCCACCAGTGATAAATTTATATAATCACCCCTTCCTATTCCTGTGCATCAAGAAATAATATATTCAAAAAAATCACAAATGTAGTGCGCATAACCAAATAAGTGAATGTTATAACTGTACACAAAGATATATATAATTAAAGTATATATGTGTACAATAGATAAATAAATCCGCGCTTAGGACAATTTACGAGCCGCAGCCTCTCCCTAATTAGTTCCCCAAGGGGCCTAATTGCATAGATATGATGGGTGGTCTGGGAGAATAGTGGCGCTGCCCTATTGTACAATAAGATATTTAGCAACCTAATTAACATAGGTTGCTAAATATCTTATTGTACAATAGGGCAGCGCCACTTTTCTTCCAGACCACCCATCATATATATGTGTACAAGTTATCCTTGACCCATCTGCTCGCCCTTCTATAAAAATAGACCTAAATTTTTTTTTTTCCCATGCAGGAAGTGTGTATGCTGCAGAACAGCTAGGACCAGCAATAGAGGGATGAAGAGCATCACTAATTATGAAAATGAGACCTTTGCAATAAGAGAGTTCATCACTTGTAACTCAACGTATGTGGTGTATCTAATGTGGTGCCCCTGTGGCCTGTTTTATGTTGGGCGCACGAAGCGACTTCTAAGGGTGCGAATTTCTGAACACATGTCTAACATTGAAAATGGATTTAAGTATCACAGTGTGTCCCTCCATTTTAAAGAAAAACATGATCAGGACCCTAGTCTCCTTCAGTTTTGTGGGATTGACATAATGTATCCTACCTGGAGAGGCTCAAATCGAGTGAGGGATTTATTCCAACGAGAGACTTGATGGATATTCCTGCTTAAATGTCTTTTTCCGAAATGCCTAAACATAGAACTGGACCTTAACTGCTTCATCAACAATTATTAAATTTATTTTTAATTTTTATTTTCTACTCTAATTTACTTTATTTCATTTCTATTTATTTATTTATTTTTATTTTTATTTATATATATATATTTTTTTATTTATATAATTTTTTTATATATATATATTTTTATTTATTTATTTATTTTTTATTTATTTTTGTAATTATTATTATTTTTTTCTATTATTTTTTTCAATTTTTATTGTTTTTACATTTTTTTCATTTTTTTATTTTTTCATTTCTTTTCATTTAATTGTTTTGTTGGTGATCCGGTAGGGTCTGGTTCTGGTTGTGGGTTAATCATGTACAGCACCTTAGGGGATATTTACACTTGAAGTATTGGGATGAATATCTTCTAAATAAATCATGTAATAAAAAAAATAAAAAAATAAAAAAAATTAAGAATATTTGGAGTGAATCTCGGAAGGAGAGGAGGACATATGGTTTATAGATATAAGTGTGGATGTCTGCTACTGACAAGTGGCAAACTATTGTCCCCCTCTCCGGTTGCAGGAAAAATGTAAATATTAATATATTCCCTTTGAGATACTCACTGGGTTAATGATTTAGATTCATTCATTGATAGGGTAGTATTAATGGATTTTAACTCTTATGTTTCATTTTTATTTTATTTTATTTTATTTTTCGCAATTTTTTATATCTAACCACTTTGTCAAGGGAATGATGCAAAATCCCGCAGTTTGTATGTAATTTTAATTTATATAAGGGAGAATTAGCCCATTTGAAACCTTGTGCGGAGGAGAAATCCTCATCTTATTATAAGTAATGATAGTATTGGTATTGTTGGATTAAATATTTTGACATTTGTAACAATATTATAGTTAATAGAATTGTACTGTCTCTGCTGCATTGTGATGGCAGTGTATGTTGCGAGCGGGTACACAGGGAGCGCGCAGGCGCAGTAAGATAATTTCCGCTCGGACTGGGAGCGGAGGGTATAAAGGAATGATTGCCATGCCGTGTAGCCAATCCCATGATTAAGTCTTCATGACGAAACATGTCGGGGCGTGGCTACACGGCAATCGACCGCTTGTGACGTAGGACGCTGTGACAGGGAGCGCCATACAAGGAAGTGTGGAAGTGGGTCCGAGCAACACCAGGGATCGGGTGAGACGGGTATTGGAGAGCGCATTACCTGGATCCGCCGCGACCACCATACACTGGTTACTGCTGTTTGGAGTTTTGTGCTGTGCCAGCTTGCTGTGCTGTTTTGAGCTTGCAGTGAATTACAAAGATGTGAGTTTAATGGCGGAGGAGTATGTGATTTTAATAAATTGCCATTACATTATTGCACTATTGGATCATTTTCTTTCTTTCATGTGGAGAGAGCTCTTTAGCATCACACTCTGGATATGCAAAGGTGAAATATTGGAGATCATTTATTTCCCCTTTCTGTGTGGGATAAGGCTTTAAGGCCCAACACGAGAGTGTGGGCGAAAGGAGCTGGTGAGTTCATTAAAATAAGGGGAGTGGATTCACGGTCACAGAGGTGCGGTGGAAGAGTCACTTAAAGTGGATATCTACATTGTTATCACGTCACGGATTATTAACGTTTTTTTTGGACTTTTTTTCACATTTGTGGACTTTTATTTACTGGTGTTTTTTACACATATATACTTTAATTATATATATCTTTGTGTACAGTTATAACATTCACTTATTTGGTTATGCGCAATACATTTGTGATTTTTTTGAATATATTATTTCTTGATGCACAGGAATAGGAAGGAGTGATTATATAAATTTATCACTGGTGGATTGTTTTTATTACATCAGTTTTTTAATTTATGATTAGGATTTTATTTAGCGCTGCTATTTTGAGTTCACTTGGGGCGAGATTATAGTGAATCAATTTTTTTGCATATATAGTTGTTAATATTTAAGCAGCAGCTTAGTTTCTAGCTTTAATTTCACTATCAGCGCAGCGTTTTTGGATGTAAGATTTTCTATATACCTGATCTTTGACATATTGAAATTTATTTAAAGGTGTACCTTATACTTTGGTCTTTAAAAACTCCCTCAAATAAATGTTATCTTGATGTTGTCTGCTTTCCCTGTTTATTTGCAAAATGACAATTTTTTTTTGTTTGACTCCACAGTTTCCTTCCACGCCACAGGAATGGCAGACTGTGGCCTCTCACTTTGCCCAGCGGTGGGACTTTCCTAACTGCGGAGGGGCAATTGATGGGAAACGCTCCCACATCGTCCCACCACCCAACTCGGCGTCATACTATTATAATTATAAGGGGTTCAATAGTATTGTGATGTTGGCGGTGGTGTCGGCTACTTATGAGTTCCTGTATGTGGACGTGGGGAAGAATGGTCGGATGTCCGATGGTGGAGTCATCACCCAGACGGAGTTCTACAGGCGTCTCCAGAATGGCAGCTTGGACTTGCCACCTCCAGAAGACAATGTGGAAGGACTCCCTTTCGTCTTTGTTGCGGATGAAGCGTTTGCGCTGGGGGACCATCTTATGCGGCCATTCCTGATGAGGACCCTCTCCCCGGACCAGAGGGTTTTTAATTACCGGCTGGCCAGAGCCAGAAGAGTGGTGTAGAACATGTTTGGAATCATGGCCAGCCGGTTCCGCCTATTTCTTACAGCCATAGATATGGCGGAGTATAAACTGAATCATATAATCCTGGCGTGCTGTGTTCTACACAACTTTTTACGGCAACATTCTGCTTACTATGCTGGCTCAGTTGGGCCTGAGGCTGGAATTCAAAATGAAACAACCCTGACGGTGCTTGAAAGTGGCCGTCCTCGCTTGCCCCCCCTGAGTGCCGTGATGTCCGGCTAAGATACCTAGAATACTTTGCGGGTAGGGGGGCTATCAATATGCCATACAATGTCTGAAACCTTTTTATAATAATAAAAAAAAACAAATAACTACTCAAATCTTTGGTGACATCTACTGCTTGTGTTTGTTTTAGCTGATCCTGACAGAAATGAGTCCTGAAAATGGCGTGATTGTGTAACCTTACAAAGCACTGTTGGGTGTTATTTACTAAAGGCAAAGACACTTTGCACTACAAGTGCACTTGAAACTGCACTTGTAGTGCAAAGTGGATTTGCCCTTAGGAAACACCCATTGTCACAGAAAACACCAATTAGAGCACCACAAAAGTGTTGTAGCGTTGAAACAATAATCCACACATTCTTGATTAACAATCTTTTTAATAACAGTACAATCACATGTGCATTTAGAAAAGGTTTTTTTTTTTTTTTTTTACTTTTTGGTCAATTGACTGGGGATGGGCGTGACGGGAGGCTGAGGGGAAGGGGAGGGCGTTGAGAACCCGGACCCAGCTGCTCCTCCTGACGCCCGCCGTCTGCCACCCACGCTGGAAGCTCAGGATGCCGTAGCGGCTTGTCCTATGCCTGTGACGGCCGGAAGGTAGGGGAGACAAGTAGCGAGCAGCCGGCTCAAAGATCTGGCTGGCACCGCCGCCGTGGCTGTCCCGGAGACAGGAGTCTACACCGCACCGGATCTTCCAGCAGAGCGCTCGTGCTGGCTGTCTGTAAAACAGGTCTGCAAACAGGTGGACGCTGCTGGTCAGAGCAGGGGATTGGAAGACAGGGGGAAGGAAGACCATCCAGGTACACTGTGCACTGTATGCCTTAAGGTAACCTGTCTGTGTCATCCCTGTAAAACGAGAATCTGGAGAACCCCCCGTAGTGACACCTTTCGGTGAGTTCCTGCCTTGATGTACGGGTACACTGCAGAGGTCGCACTACACTAACTTGTAGTTTTAGCTGAACACTGTGAGGAGGACGCACTACACTAACTTGTAGCTTTAGCTGAACACTGTGCAGAGGTCACACTAAACTAACTTGTAGCTTTAGCTGAACACTGTGTGGAGGACGCACTACACTAACTTGTAGCTTTAGATGAACACTGTTCAGAGGACGCACTACACTAACTTGTAGCTTTAGCTGAACACTGTGCAGGGGTTGCACTACACTAACTTGTAGCTTTAGCTGAACACTGTGCAGGGGTCGCACTACACTAACTTGTAGTTTTAGCTGAACACTGTTCAGAGGACGCACTACACTAACTTTTAGCTTTAGCTGAACACTGTGCAGAGGTCACACTAAACTAACCTGTAGCTTTAGCTGAACACTGTGAGGAGGATGCAATACACTAACTTGTAGCTTTAGCTGAACACTGTGAGGAGGACGCACTACACTAACTTGTAGCTTTAGCTGAACACTGTGCAGAGGTCGCACTACACTAACTTGTAGTTTTAGCTGAACACTGTGAGGAGGACGCACTACACTAACTTGTAGCTTTAGCTGAACACTGTGCAGAGGTTGCACTACACTAACTTGTAGTTTTAGCTGAACACTGTGAGGAGGACGAACTACACTAACTTGTAGCTTTAGCTGAACACTGTGCAGAGGTCGCACTACACTAACTTTTAGTTTTAGCTGAAACTGTGCACTACACTAACTTGTAGTTTTAGCTGAACACTGTGCAGAGGTCACACTAAACTAACTTGTAGCTCTAACTGAACACTGTGAGGAGGAAGCATTACACTAACTGTAAATAGTCTAGCTGCCTGACTGTGGTATTAATAAGAACACCAGCAATTTTCTTCAGGTAGCTGTAAATACTGTAACAAGACAAGCCTGCCTGTCAGTAGCAAGATAACAGGAATGGATCTAGCTAAACTGAATACAGTGTGTGTGTATATATATATATATATATATATATATATATATATATATATATATATATATATACACACACATACAACACCTGGGATGCATATATATATATATATATATATATATATATATACACACAATACACTGTAAGTGCAGCTTACTCACTGACTGTCCTGCCTAATCTATCTAACTTAAATCGAATGACACTGTCTCTCTGTCTATCTATCTCAACGCCGGAACACACACTACACAGGGCCGCCGGGCAGGCGGCCTTATATAGTGTGGGGCGTGTTCTAAACCCCCTGAGCCATAATTGGCCAAAGCCACCCTGGCTTTGGCCAATTACAGCTCTCTCTACTGACGGCGCTGTGATTGGCCAAGCATGCGGGTCATAGTGGATGCTTGGCCAATCATCAGCCAGCAATGCACTGTGATGCCGCAGTGAATTATGGGCCGTGACACGCCACGCAAATTTGGCCCGAACGGCCCATATCGTTCGCAATTCGACGAACGACCGAACAGACGATGTTCGAGTCGAACATGAGTTCGACTCGAACACGAAGCTCATCACTAGTACATGCAACATGGCTTCAAAACGGTTGGCTGGTCAGAACGCACTTAACAGAACGCACTGAAAAACAGCAAGGCCTGTGAAGAGCGAGCTGAAAATCATCAACAATTGGACAATAAGACACTGAATGAATCAATGCGAACTGACCACACGCACTGAAAAGCAGATACAAACCTCACAAGCACAAACTTAACAACAGTTAAACGATCTGAAAAATACTAGTCTCACAAGCGCGAATCGTCTCTCACCAAACTTCTACTAACACAAGATAAACACGAGATTAGCAGAAGGAGCCCAAAGGGTGTCATACGAGCTATTGAACTTCCGTTCTCGTCGGACTTGGTGTACGTCACCGCGTACTAGGCTGTCGGACTTTTGTTTGATCGTATGTAGTCAAGTCCGTTCATTAGAAAGTCCATCGGGAGTCCGCCAAAAGTCAGTTGAAAGTCTGTCGGACACACCGTCGGACTTTTGTTGCTGAAAAGTCCGCCCGTGTGTACACAGCATTAGACATCTTCCTGCCCAGTCCAATTTTCAGCTTTCAGCGCTGTCGCAATTTGAATGACAATTGCACGGTCATACAACACTGTACCCAAACAAATTTTTTATCATTTTGTTCCCACAAATAGAGCTTTCTTTTGGTGGTATTTTATCACCTCTGGGATTTTTATTTTTTGCACAACAAATAAAATAATACCGAAAATTTTGAAAAAAAAAACACGTTTTTCTTTGTTTCTGTTAAAATTTTTTGTAAATTGGTATGTTTTCTTCTTCATTGATGGGCACTGATATGGCTGCACTTATGGGCACCGATGAGGTGGCACTAAAGAGGTAGCACTGATGAGGTGGCACTGACGGGCACTGATGATGGGCACTGATAGGGGACACTGGTATGCGGCACTGATGGGCACTCATAGGTGGCACAGTTGGGCACTCATAGGCGGCACTGATGGGCACACATAGGTGGCACTGATGAGTACTTATGGGTGGCACTAATAGGTGGCACGGTTGGGCACTGATGGGCATGGATGGGCACTGACAGGTGGCACCTATGGACACTGATGGGTGGCTCTGATGACACTGATTGGTGGCTCTGATGACACTGATGGGTTGCATTGCTGGGCATCACTGTTATATAATGGTGCCAGTCAGTGCCCATTTGTGGGCACTGATTGGCACAGATTGAGCATAATTTGCACATGTGGATGGCCATGGGGTACATACCTGGCCATCCACATGTTGTCCCCTTCCCTGGTGGTCCTGGCGGCTTCCCTGGTTGTCTAGTGTGGGCATCCGAAGGGGGCTGCACTGTCAGGAGAGCCACTGATCTGACAGACGCGAGTGAGGAAAAGACGATCAACCGCTTTTCTTATTGACATCATGATCAGCCATGATTGGACATGGCTGATCACGTGGTAAAGAACCTCCACCGGAGGCTCTTTACCAAGATCGGTGGAGCGGTGTGTCAGACTGACACACCGCTCCACCGATCGCCGCAATGCGCACCCCCGCAGGCACGCGGCAGCTGTTATCCTGCTGGACGTCATATGCACCCATAGACTTCATTAGGGTTTGCTGTTCGGCCCATCTCTACCCCCACTCTTCACATACTGTGATGGTTTGCACGGTGGTCCTATAGTTAAGAAATGTTTAGGCTTTTGTGGGATTCACATTCCACTTTCTTTTTTTATCATATACAGAGATGATTACCTTAACAACTACTGGTTCTTCATTGGGACGTTTTACAAATTTTTTTGTTCACAATTATTATTTATGGTCATAATCTTTCTACATTATATACAGCATATACAGTATCTCACAAAAGTGAGTACACCCCTCACATTTTTGTAAATATTTTATTATAACTTTTCATGTGACAGCACTGAAAAAATGACACTTTGCTACAATGTAAAGTAGTGAGTGTAAATTTTGTATAACTGTGTAAATTTTCTGTCCCCTCAAAATAACTCAAAACACAGCCATTAATGTCTAAACCGCTGGTAACGAAAGTAAGTACACCCATAAGTGAAAATGTCCAAATTGGGCCCAAAGTGTCAATATTTTGTGTGGCCACCATTATTTTCCAGCACTGCCTTAAACCTCTTGGGCATGGAGTTCACCAGAGCTTCATAGATTGCCACTGGAGTCCTCTTCCACTCCTTCATGATGAATCCCAAAACTGGTGGATGTTGGAGACCTTGCGCTCCTCCACCTTCCATTTGAGGATGCCCCACAGATGTTCAGTAGAAAAAAAGGGTTTATGGTCCGGGGAGAACCCTCTGACACCTCCATCCCTAAATGTTACAAAAGAACAAAGAAAGCTAGCCCGTTGGGACTTTGAGTGAGGTGGGAGGGATAGGCACACGTATACACAAACTGCAATAAAAATTGATTTATTGATACAAAGGCTGTATAAACAAATGGGAACAGCAATAAGTGTGCATTACCCGGCATAATAGCCTAGTTAACAGCATAGGTAAAAAACAAATACAATTACACTGCAATCAGTTTGTACATCCATAAAAAGTAGCAAGATCCATGATGAAACATTGAAACCAGTAAATGCATATACATCATCTAACATTGAAATTACATAAACATAAGTGGCAGCAATGTGTGGACATGGTATGGCCAACTGCGGATACCCAGCAGAGTGGGCATGCGGATAGCATCGATGGTGCCATACGCGTTTCGCGAGTCTGTTCTCGCTCATCAGGGGCAGATGCATGGTAGGTTTTTTTCTACAACAAAACATAATATTAAGGTAGTAAATATATGTAGTTCATTAGATGGGTCAGGGCAAGAAAAGTGGTTGGCAAGTGAGGTCAATAAAATAAAGGCCTCATACTCACCAATCAGCTGGGCTTGGTAACCAAAAACACTGGATGCCAAGATGGCGGCCACAAGCATTGCCAGTTCGGGAGCTGAGGGGGCTTTGCAACCGGGAACGCAGCAGGATGGAACAAGGACGCACGGCACGGACTGACAGAAAGACATCTGGTCTGTGGTCTGGATGTATCCATGGGCAAATCTAAAAAAAAGGGGGGAGAGTGTATGAGGATGCATGAGTTTCAAGGGATGTATTGAAACCGAATAGGCATCAAATAATGAATTCAAAAAATGATAAAAAATGCCCAATGTGGGTTGCATTTGAAAATAATAGATATAATGTATGTATGGGGGACTTCTAATGTAATTGTGGAGGCTGTTGTAATGGCCGTACTCGTAGATGCATAAAGACAAGAAGCTGAGCAGGAGACGCAAAAAGAAAAAAAGAGAAAGAAAACCAAAACCAAAGTGTAGAAAAACCTAAATTATGCCTGGAAAAATATGGCACCAACAATGATGGAGAATTGGTGTTGTATAGGATGAGAAGGGATGACCTACACAGCGGGTGAGAGATAAATGGAAAAAAGAGGAAAAAGAAGACCAATGTTACCTGAATATATTAGACAAGTCCCCAACATAGTAATGTATTCCCAGGTCTGTGACCATCATGATAGACCATCAGAGAACAAATGCAAACCGCAGCCGTGCAGAGCGTCCTAATATACCCACGGTGGATCCGGAAGCTCCGCCCCCAGCGTCATGTACGGATGGTGACGAGCCAGCGTGTGCGACGCCGGCCGTCAAGAACGGGTGTGCATAGCACCAACCCCTCATCCATCCGGGATGTTCCACACAGCCCACAGAGATGTGAGGTCAGAAGACATCACAGAGTGGGCGTGGAAAACATGACGCCGACATGCAGGTGGCCAGATCCGCCCTAAGACAGATGAGGACAGCAGGAGGTCAAAGGTACCTCCCCTGTCCATGTCGCAGCCCCCGATACCGGAAGTGCAAGGCCACCATCAGGCAGAGCACAGTGAAAAGGAGCCAAGGCCAGCTCAGGAGTCAGCCCCGATGCTGGCTGGATGTAAAAGTGAACTTGAACCATGATCAGACCAAATTTTTGGGCTGATGGGTGTCTACCACCCGGGTAATTGGAGAGAAAAAAAAGGGGTTATGGTCTGGGGAGAACCCTCTGACACCTCCATCCCTAAATGTTACAAAAGAACAAAGAAAGCTAGCCCATTGGGACTTTGAGTGAGGTGGGAGGGATAGGCACACGTATACACAAACTGCAATAAAAATTGATTTATTGATACAAAGGCTGTATAAACATATGGGAACAGCAATAAGTGTGCATTACCCGGCATAATAGCCTAGTTAACAGCATAGGTAAAAAACAAATACAATTACACTGCAATCAGTTTGTACATCCATAAAAAGTAGCAAGATCCATGATGAAACATTGAAACCAGTAAATGCATATACATCATCTAACATTGAAATTACATAAACATAAGTGGCAGCAATGTGTGGACATGGTATGGCCAACTGCGGGTACCCAGCAGAGTGGGCATGCGGATAGCATTGATGGTGCCCTAAGCGTTTCGCGAGTCTGTTCTCGCTCATCAGGGGCAGATGTTCAGTAGGGTTTAGGTCTGGAGACATGCTTAGCCAGTCCATCACCTTTACCTTCAGCTTCTTTAGCAAGGCAGTGTTCGTCTTTGGGGTGTGTTTGGGGTCGTTATCATATTGGAATACTGCCCTGCGGCCCAGTCTCAGTACAGTTTGGCTCCATAGACTTCAATGGGGTTCGGATTAGAACTTTTCCCCTGTTCAAGAGTTCTGCTGCAAACTGAAGAGGGGGGTGTATGGCCCATTTCTAGTTGCTTGACCCAATAGTAATATTGCTGGATGACATATTGGTTTTATGTTTTATTTATTTCTTTTAATGAAGGTTTTGGTAAGCAAACATACAAGAATGCTTTTATGTGGCGTTAATTTGTGTGAAACAAACATACTGCCAGTATATGTGACATACACTATATTACCAAAAGTATTGGGATGCCTGCCTTTACACACACATGAACTTTAATGGCATCCCGGTCTTAGTCTGTAGGGTTCACTATTGAGTTGGCCCACGTTTTGCAGCTATAACTGCTTCAACTCTTCTGGGAAGGCTGTCCACGAGGTTTAAAAGTGTGTCTATGGAAGAGTTTGACCATTCTTCAAGAAGCATATTTGTGAGGTCAGGCACTGATGTGGATGAGAAGGACTGGCTCACAGTCTCCGCTCTAATTCATGCCAAAGGTGTTCTATCAGGTTGACGTCAGGACTCTGTGCAGGCCAGTCAAGTTCCTCCACCCCAAACTCGCTCATCCATGTCTTTATGGGCATTGCTTTATGCACTGGTGCGCAGTCATGTTTGAACAGAAAGAGGCTATCCCAAACTGTTCCCACAAAGTTGGAAGCATGAAATTGTCCAAAATGTATTGGTATGCTGATGCCTTATGAGTTCCCTTCACTGGAACTAAGGGGCCAAACCCAACACCTGAAAAACAACCACATACCATAATCTCCCCTCCACCAAATGATTTGGACTAGTGCACAAAGCAAGGTCCATAAAGACATGGAGTAGCGAGTTTGGGGTGGAGGAACTTGACTGGCCCACACAAAGTCCTGACCTCAACCCGATAGAACACCTTTTGGATGAATTAGAGGGGAGACTGTGAGCCAGGTCTTCTCGTCTACATCAGTGCCTGACCTCACAAATGTGCTGCTGGAAGAATGGTCAAAGACTCCCATAGACACGCTGTTGGGGGATGTCACAAAGGCCCCAAACATTCCCACTATGTCTCCATAAGTAAGAAATGTAGCAGAGGGTAAACAACAGAATGGCCAAAATTCAGTGTCCAAATGTGGGAAAAAAGTGTTGAAGAGCATAAAATGGACATACATAAGGAAGCTAACTTTAGAATCCAAATGAAAATCACTTCCAGAGAAATTATAAAGTCATCAAATATGACCAAATTTATTTTAAGGGTCCACTCAGGCCCGGTTAGGCATATAAACATAAACACAGTACAGGGTTCCAGAATGTAGGTGTTGCAGGATACAGTATGCTTGTGTTCTAGCCATCCCTCCTAAAAGATCTAGATGCCAAGTTAGCAAATAAAAGTGAAAATTAAGAAGTCCAGAACAGCAACAATCAAAAAAGACTCTGGGGACCAAAGAAAAGAGAACTTGCAATTGCCCAAAAGTTGAAAACAGCTTTTAATCAAGAAAACATGAAACCAATGAAGGCAAGTATAGACAATTCAGGAAGCTGTAAATCGTGGTGACCTACGATGATCAGGGTCAGACCTGGTTCTGTGCCTCCAACTTGAGCTCTGAGAAATGATTTGCCTTCTGTCTGAGCAAGATTAAACAGGAATAGGTTCAAAGGTGCATTGGTCAGGGATGTTGATTTTGGACAGGTTCAGTATGACTCTTGCCCTCCCCAGCCACATCTGTGCATTAGCCCGGACGAGAGGTAGTTAAAAAAACAGTACAAAGCAAAGGACAAAAAATGATGTTTAGTTAAGGTCCTTTCAAAGATAACCTAGTAAATATTTATGATAATGTAACACATTTGGTCATTGATGTCATTTTTATTATTATAAAATATATCTATAATGATGACATTTGTTGTAGGTCTGTCAATTTACACATGCATATGGTCAAAATGGAACAATTAAATTTGGCAGTAATACAGCTACAAATATAGTTTATGCACATTTTATTCAGCATTTGATTTTCAAAAGCTAATTTTATAACTAGAGTGATGTAAATGGAACATCGATTTGATTGCTAAGACATTGTGCCAGGCTAACCGTTAATGCACGCATTACTGCATTACCAGTAAAGCAAACACACAGTTAAAATGCATTTACTTCCTTTAACGTAATTAATTTAATGCATTTTATATTTATTTGAAATAATCTTTTTGGCTCTATACACCACCACAATGGATTTGAAATGAAACAAACAAGATGTGCTTTAACTGCAGATTTTCAGCTTTAATTTGAGGGTATTTACATCCAAATCAGGTGAACAGTGTAGGAATTACAACAGTTTGTATATGTGCCTCCCACTTTTTAAGGGACCAAAAGTAATGGGACAGATTAACAATCATCCATTAAACTTTCATTTTTTAATACTTGGTTGCAAATCCTTTGCAGTCAATTACAGCCTGAAGTCTGGAACGCATAGACATCACCAGACGCTGGGTTTCATCCCTGGTGATGCTCTGCCAGGCCTCTACTGCAACTGTTTTCAGTTTCTGCTTGTTCTTGGGGCATTTTCCCTTCAGTTTTGTCTTCAGCAAGTGAAATGCATGCTCAATCGGATTCAGGTCAGGTGATTGACTTGGCCATTGCATAACATTCCACTTCTTTCCCTTAAAAAACTCTGCAAGAAAAATGGAGTTGGGACTTTATATGAAGCAATTAAATAGTGGAGGAGGGTTAATATAAAGTATTTTTATTAACATTGATCTCAAAGCATTAAACCATTGTTCATTTCATGTATATACATATGGAGCGTGCAGAGGCTGAGCAAAATAAGTAAGAACAATACATACATAACACCACATGATCAGAATAGTATAGATAAGTAAAAAGGGGGGCCCATGCACGTGCCACAGGCACCATGCCCTGACACTGCCAATCCCATATTTGGGATTGGCAGTGTCCCCCTACCATCCCTGTGTGAGGTTGCCCTCATTCATAGGGTACCTTTTATCAAGGTTTATACACTTATATATTGATATTACCAACAATTGTTTATACTGTTTATTTACATCTATATTTGTGAGTATTGTACATAGTATTATTCACATGCAGCATTCCCGATGCTGGTTTAACCTACCCACATGGACTGCTTCCACCTAGATATCCAATACACTTCCTCTGCCTTGAGCTATCTGTTCTGTGTGGATTGGTTGGTGCGGGGTTGCGGCTGGGGTCCTTTCTTCATCATGGGAGCTGCGATGCGCCCAGTGGACCCTCCCCTTCCTCCCCTTGCACGTAGTGTGTTTGGGAGGATCGGACGGGTGCCCCTTCATGCATCGGTGCCACGTTTGTCACGCTGCTTGTGTGACAGCAGTTACCCTGTGCGCATGACATCAGTCATGATGTCATTGCGTCAACGTCCAGCCATAACATCTCATGTCCCTATATGGGGGAGTTTCCACGCCGGTTACTGAGTGTTCACTGGGTTCAGGTGCAGTTCCTTCTCCCCCATTGGTTCACTGGCGTGGCGTTGGCAGCATATATGTACACTCCCCATTGCAGTGAATTGTTCAATTGACCAGTCTCCCTCTGAGGTCATTGCACACCAGCTACGTCCATCTGCTGGTGGTGCTTTGATGCAGCATTAGGGTAAGGCTTTTCTTTTTTGGTTTAGATTATTTTCTTGTTGCTCATTTTCTCATTAATACATTTTGTTTATTTTATTTATTTTTTCCACCTGTCACCTAGTTTTTTAGGTTTTTTCACACTTTTATAGACCATATATATTTATTCATCTCTCTACAGATACTCCCATACCTTTGGGCACTATTCTTACTTTGTCATCACCCCTTGTGGAGCTACACTGGGTTCACTTATATAGAATTACTACTATTACTCAGAATATCTTATTGTTATAATTATACACATATTCAATATTTCATTCCTAGATACTCCTGCTTCATATAGTATACCCCAATTTATTGTCACGTGGAGATCTCATCCAATTTTTGCACGCTCTTATACCATCTGATGTTGCATCCCTGTACTATGCCGCCTCAGCTCTCGTGGTGGGGTTGTATTCTCGGCCGGCCTTTGCCAGCTACCCCACGCTGCAGTTGCTGTCCAGGTTGGTGAGTGTTGTTGTTAACCATCCATACTCATAAACAACATTTGAGAAGTTTTTCTCTAGAGTACAATTTTTCACATCTTTCTATATATATTCCATAGGAATACTTGCCGCATCAGCTCCGGGCGAGTAGGAAAACCCATGAAACACGTAGAGCTTTACTTGATGCCGCAGTTACACTCCGCATGGACTGATATTCATTCACCCATTACTAGTATACCCTATGATGTTTTTATATCAATTGATAGATGCGCAGATATCATGTGAGTGCATGTGCCAGCGGCGGGCATGGTGCCTGTGGCACGTGCATGGGCCCCACCTTTTTTACTTATCTATACTATTCTGATCATGTGTTGTTATGCATGTATTGTTCTTACGTATTTTGCTCAGCCTCTGCACACTCCACGTGTATATACATGAAATGAACAATGGTTTAATGCTTTGAGATCAATGTTAATAAAAATACTTTATATTAACCCTCCTCCACTATTTAATTGCTTCATATAAAGTCCCAACTCCCTTTTTCTTGCATTCATTACCGGGATGGAGGCACCTTTGGGTGCTTCATTTAAAGTCGCAGTCATATCAATAAATACAAGAGAACCAGTTCCATTGGCAGCCATACATGGCCATGCCATGACACTACCACCACCATGCTTCACTGATGAGGTGGTATGCTTTGGATCATGAGCAGTTCCTTTCCTTCTCCATACTCTTCTCTTCCCATCTCTCTGGTACAAGTTGATCTTGGTCTCATCTGTCCATAGGATGTTGTTCCAGAACTGTGAAGGCTTTTTTAGATGTTGTTTGGCAAACTCTAATCTGGCCTTCCTGTTTTTGAGGCTCACCAATGGTTTACATCTTGTGGTGAACCCTCTGTATTCACTCTGGTGAAGTCTTCTCTTGATTGTTGACTTTGACACACATACACCTACCTCCTGGAGAGTGTTCTTGATCTGGCCAACTGTTGTAAAGGGTGTTTTCTTCACCAGGGAAAGAATTATTCGGTCATCAACCACAGTTGTTTTCTGTGGTCTTCCGGGTCTTTTGGTGTTGCTGAGCTCAGCTCGGTGCATTCTTTCTTTTTAAGGATGTTCCAAACAGTTGATTTGGCCACATCTTATATTTTTGCTATCTCTCTGATGTGTTTTGTCATGAACAGGTGTGACCAGAACCGTGTGATCTGCGACAGAGGACACCAAAACGTATATGAGTGAAAATATAATAATTTATTAAAGTAAGTGAATAATATAGTACAACCAACTCCAATATGACACAGTGCAATAACCAACCACAGACAGAGACCCATAAATAACAACAGACAGATAAGTACAATAAATGGGAAATACCAGGATCATAAACAATAGCCAGGCCAGGGTCATACACAGCAGATCAGTAGATGGACAGGGGATGTTCCGGAGACATAAACGTAAGCCAGGTCAAGGTCATACACAGGGAGATCAGCAGATGGGGTATGGAACACAGGACAGGGAGAGGATGGATGGATAAGACTGCAGGCAGGGATGCAAGGTAACAGGTGCGACAGGATAGGGATTGGAACAGGGAGACAGGATGAGGTTCAGGGCACAGGAACAGGTTCAGAATCAGGATCAGATCACAAGCTAGCAGGTCAGGGGGCAATGAAGAAACCAAGGCAAACATGTGAGTGCTTGCTGGGTATTTATAGGCCTGTGATTGGCCTCAAGTGACACCTGATTGTAGGAGGTACTGTCTGCTCCACACTGCCAGGATCCATCCGCTGGTGGACGCCAGTACTGCATGCCAAATGACAGATATTACCAGCGGATGGAACATTTCCTGACAGTACCCCCCTCAAAGGAGCGGCCTCCGGACGCTCCAACTGGTTGTAATTGTCCATAGTCTATGGCATCAAGCAGAACAACAGATGGGGGTACGTCAGGCTGGGCAACAGGCACTTCAGGCTGGGCATCAGGCACCTCAGGGCAGACAGTGGGCACATCAGGGCAGACAGCGGGCTCCGGGTCCTCAAGCTGGGCAGCAGGCTCTGGGACACTAGTCTGAACAGCAAGCACCGTAAGGGCAGGCTGGATCACAGGCACCGGCTCAGCAAGCTGGGTAACAGGCCCTGGCCCAGTGGGCTGGGTAACGGGCCCCAGCTCAGCGAGCTGGACACTGGGCACTGGTCCGGCAAGCCGAATAACAGGTACTGGCTTAACAGGCCGAGTGACAGACTCCGGTTTAGCAGACTGGGTAACGGGCACCGGTTCAGCAGACTGGGTAATGGGCACCGGTTCAGCAGACTGGGTAACGGGCACCGGTTCAGCAGACTGGGTAACGGGCACCGGTTCAGCAGACTGGGTAACGGGCACCGGTTCAGCAGACTGGGTAACGGGCACCAAAACTTCAGGCTGAGACACAGGCACCAAAACTTCAGGCTGAGACACAGGCACCAAAACTTCAGGCTGGGATACTAATTTCAAGACATCAGGCTGGAAGGCAGGCTCAGCGGACTGGACAGAGGGTACCGAGACATCAGACCAGGCAGCGGGTACTGGACCATCAGACTGGGCAGCAGACACAGGCGCTGTCACATCAAGGAAGAACAACAGGTGGTGGCACAACAGGCTGAACAACGGGTGCATCAGACTGGATAGCAGGTACTGTAACTTCAAACCGGACAGCCGGTACTGGAATTTCAGACTGGGCAGCAGGTACAGGTGCTGGCACAACAGGCAGAACAGCAGGTACTGGCACAACAGACTGAACAACAGGTACATCAGACTGGGCAGTAGTCACTGGAGCGTCAGACAGGAACATGGACACTGGGATGTCAGGCTGAGCAGCAGGCACTGGGACCTCAAACTGGACAGCAGACAGAAGCACCTCAGGCTGGGCAGCAGACAGTGGCACCTCAGGCTGGGCAGCGGACGGTGGCACCTCAGGCTGGGCAGCGGACGGTGGCACATCAGGCTGGGCAGCGGACGGTGGCACATCAGGCTGGGCAGCGGACGGTGGCACATCAGGCTGGGCAGCGGACGGTGGCACATCAGGCTGGGCAGCGGACGGTGGCACATCAGGCTGGGCAGCGGACGGTGGCACATCAGGCTGGGCAGCGGACGGTGGCACATCAGGCTGGGCAGCGGACGGTGGCACATCAGGCTGGGCAGCAGAAGGCGGCACATCAGGCTGGGCAGCAGAAGGCGGCACATCAGGCTGGGCAGCAGAAGGCGGCACATCAGGCTGGGCAGCAGATGGCGGCACATCAGGCTGGGCAGCAGACGGTGGCACATCAGGCTGGGCAGCAGACAGGAACACATCAGGCTGAGACACTGGCTGGATAGCAGGCAGAGATTTGGCAGAATCAGATGGCTTATCAGGTTCAGCTGGCATGCAAGCAGACTGGGGCAGGTTGGGTTACTGGCAGGATCGTTTGGGTTGGAAAGAACTTCTGTTTCTTCTTTGGCTTAACTCCTGGAGATTTGTAGGTGACTGCAGGACTGTAGGTAGGAGGTGAGACGTACTGAAGAGAAGGGCTGGGATATGACAAGGAAGAGGGAACAGTGGCCAGAGGAAGTTCTTGTGGGGAAGTGGTAGGTAGCAGAGAAGAGGCAGGTGGGTTAAAGGCAGGATAAGTGCAGCGGGTAGAGACAGGGTATTGATATTTGGTGGGAAGCAGGGTATATTGGGCTGAAACGGAGGTTGCCATGGATGAAGGGGTAAAAGACTCCTGGGCAGGCAGGTGTCTAATAGCAGCTCTGAGTTGTGAAGAGCTGATTGAGGCTGGAAATAATAAGTCTGACCATGCCTGTAGTACAGGTTGAACAAACGTGGGTTCACATACTGCCTGTCTAACCAGGGACTGCACCCAATCTATACAATCCACTAGCACCTGTTCAGGACAAGCTGAATAATGCTCCAGAAAGTATACAGCATCATCCTCCAACAGCCATACCAGAGACCCCACCTGATCACTACTGAAGGGGGGAGAAAAATTGTCACTTCCTTTAGGACTGCTAGACAAGGCTAGCTCAGCACACACCTGTATCAGGGGCTGAACGTTTTTAAACAGTAATCTACCCTGATCAACCAGAGAATGGGCCAGACGGATACACTCCAGGAGCTGATCCCTGGCCCACTCTTTCAATACCAGACGACAGTAATTGTTATCCTCCAACACCAAGGAGAAAAACTGTTTGATTGCATTTTAGTAGCAGTAACAGCACTACAATGGTTCCTCTGCGCAGTCACTTCTGGTCAGAGATGGCCTTGGTTTACTGTCATGAACAGGTGTGACCAGAACCGTGTGATCTGCGACAGAGGACACCAAAACATATATAAGTGAAAATATAATAATTTATTAAAGTAAGTGAATAATATAGTACAACCAACTCCAATATGACACAGTGCAATAACCAACCACAGACAGAGACCCATAAATAACAACAGACAGATAAGTACAATAAATGGGAAATACCAGGATCATAAACAATAGCCAGGCCAGGGTCATACACAGCAGATCAGCAGATGGACAGGGGATGTTCCGGAGACATAAACGTAAGCCAGGCCAAGGTCATACACAGGGAGATCAGCAGATGGGGTATGGAACACAGGACAGGGAGAGGATGGATGGATAAGACTGCAGGCAGGGATGCAAGGTAACAGGTGGGACAGGATAGGGATTGGAACAGGGAGACAGGATCAGGTTCAGGGCACAGGAACAGATTCAGAATCAGGATCAGATCACAAGCTAGCAGGTCAGGGGGCAATGAGCACACCAAGGCAAACATGTGAGTGCTTGCTGGGTATTTATAGGCCTGTGATTGGCCTCAAGTGACACCTGATTGTAGGAGGTACTGTCTGCTCCACACTGCCAGGATCCATCCGCTGGTGGACGCCAGTACTGCGGCCCAAAGATGACATAACATCAGCAGGGTAAAGCTCTCCTGACAGTTCCAAACTGCCAGGAGACACCTGCTGGTGGACCTCAGTATTGCATGCCAAATGACAGATATTACCAGCGGATGGAACATTTCCTGACAGGTTTGTTTTGTTTTTTCAGCCTAATGATGGCTTGCTTCACTGATAGTGACAACTCTTTGCATCTCATATTGAGAGTCGACAGCAACAGATTCCAAATGCAAATAGCACACTTGAAATGAACTCTGGACCTTTTATCTGCTCCTTGTAAATGGGATAATGAGGGAATAACACATACCTGGCCATGGAACAGCTGAGCAGCCAATTGTCCAATTACTTTTGGTCCCTTAAAAAGTGGGAGGCACATATACAAACTGTTGTAATTCCTACACCTTTCACCTGATTTGGATGTAAATACCATCAAATTAAAGCTGAAAGTCTGCAGTTAACGCTCATCTTTTTTGTTTCATTTCAAATCCATTGTGGTGGTGTATAGAGCCAAAAAGATTAGAATTGTGTCGATGTCCCAATATTTCTGGACCTGACTATATCTATATATATATATATATATATATATATATATATATATATAGACCATAGATACTGTATGAGACCTTTGACGAGGTACACATTTAGACTATTGTAGTGGCATTGATGACCATTACTGTGTATCTATGAATAAGTCTGAAACAGCTAACTTGCTTTCTGGCAGTTGGAACCCTGTAACTTGCTGTAGCAATGTTTATTGGACCACTTATGTCTGCTATAACCACTTGTCCACCACCCTATAGCAGATTGACTGCTACAAGGCGGCTGCGCTGTGCAGAATAACATATACAGTATATACGGGATTCTGCACTTCTGGGTAGGGGGCAGAAGCTGATCAGGGGTTGTCTGCCAGCACCCACCGATCTTTGGGAAGACACACAGGATGGAGATCTGCCTATGTAAATAAGGCAGAGCTCCATTCTGACAGGGGGAAGTTGTGGATTAAAACCCATCACTTTACTTAGTAAAAGCACCTAACACAGTACACAAAAACACTGGCACACATTTAACCCTTTGATCACCCTAGATGTTTAACCCTTCCCAGCCAGTGTCATTAGTACAGTGACAGCAGTGGCAGTACATATTTTTAGCACAGATCACTGTATTAGTGTCACTGGTTCCCACAAAGTTTAAAAAGTGTTAGTGTCTGATTGCCCACTGTAATAGCACAGTCCTGCTATAAGTCGCTGATCTCCGCCATTACTAGTATATAAAGAAATAAAAAGAAAATGGATATGTTTCATAGCAGATAAAAAAAAAATATTGTATGTCTTTTTTTGTTTTTTGCACAAAAAAAGCATGCAGTGGTGATAAAATACCACCAAATTAAAGCTTTACTTATGGGAAAAGAAAAATACTTAAATTTTCTTTGGGTACAGCATTACATGACCGTGTAGTTACAGTAATGCAGTGCCGTAATGCAAAAAACGGCCTGGTCATGAAGGGGGGGGGCTAAGTTTTCCGGAGGTCAAGTGGATAAGCTTGATATCACGAGATGTATATTTCCTTCATGCTGTATCAATAGATAACAAGCAGAGAAAGCCTTTGTCTAGTTAAAGCTAGACAGTGTTATTTGTACAGGCTTGCAAATACAAAACCATCCAAGATAAATATTGAATCTTGTCTGTCCTATCTAGACTACAAAGACAGTCCAGTCATTCTCTAAAGCAGAAATCTTTTGACCAAGATCATATAAAAAAAACACTGCAACAGAGCTCGACAATTCTTTGGAATTCTTTGGGGGAAGTGGCTTATTCTGCCTATTCCTAGGATATGTGAAAGCCATTTGTAAACAAGACAACATAAATATGTTTAAAAAGTAATGCTAACAGCAATGTTGTTGATTAGAAAAAAGGAGATAAGGAGGAATGTATTGATTCACAAGGGTTGATTTACCATAGGCTTCACTTATCAAAGATAATTTTTAACTTTACAGGGACATTTCCAGTAGCTGAATGAACAAGGAAAAGCTCTGCCAACTTCCATCATCCATTCATGTGCAAAAAAAATACTCTTTAATTTTTCTTGCCATTATTGGGTATTCTTTGCAAAATGAATATTCACTACATTTCCCAAACTAAGTAAAAGTGCCCTTATAAAGTGAAAATTCACTTTGCTGAGCCTATGTGCCTTTAGCAAATCAACCCCTTGACATTACTACATCCCACTTGATCTCATTCCTTTTACTAAACAGCAACATTGCTGTTCACATGATTAATGAACATTCTCTACAACTTTATTAAAATCAATCCCATAGAATTAATTGATCTCCTACTACTCCAACTGCTCTTATGAGGAAGTAAAATGGACCTATTGGTCCAACTGCTGAATCTGCAGTTTGCAAATGTGGTGTCTTAAAGACAAGTGCATTTCTAAAACTAAATAGAAAGGGGAAATGAATAACTGGCCACAGCACTTTAATATAATATATGTAATCCTAGATATCTCTTTCATTCCATAAAATACTTGTTTCCTATTAGCGTGCTAGGGCACTTTTATAAAATATTGTTAATTATAGAGCTATTTTATTATTATTATTATATCCCTCCTTTCTTTTTTTTTCTTGTGAAACAGGAAAATGGCTCACATATTAAAACATTTGTTGGTAATGCTACACCCCAAGTAATATACTCAAGTATATCAATCATAATAACCTTTTTTTTTTAATCAGGTATAGTTTTATTGAGATGTCACACCAAATAACAAAGGACAAAAAACATAGCACAATACGAGAATTCAATTACAGTATACCAAGTACAAAAACATAAGAACTTTTAACTGTAAAATTGTATAATATTGTAAAATTCAAATTCAAAAGTCTGAATACTTACCTATCCTCCTGGCTCTCAGTGGCAGCTTTTATACTAGTTGCTAGGCAATGGGGCACAGGGCTTCTCATTTTCTCAGCTAGGGTCCTAGGTGTTGGGCAAGGGGATACAGTCTTCCAGTTCCTCTTGGTGGTTACTTGCTGCCTCTCCTAATCTCCCCATCTTCCTTGTCAGCTGTGGGGTAATAAGTCTAGCCACATGTCCCCAGCTCTGGGTTTGGTTCATGGCACCATGAAAAATCATAAATAAGGATTGATCCCTATTTAAAGTGATTCACCTGTGATTGACTTGATTGTTCATCTGTTCCTTTTGGTGACCTTAGCTACAATTATGAATATCTCTACTGTCTGTTACCTTCCCTGACCTTCGTTATGATCACAAATACATCCACTGTCTTCTGCCTGCTCTGATCTTTGATACAGATTACTAATAACATCTACAAACTCTGGTGGGTAAAAAAGTCCAACTTTAGGTTAGTTTTATTGTAGTTGCAAGTAAATGTGTAACACAATTTTTCTAGCATACAAAAGAAACTCCCCAATGGTTATGCTGAGTAAAATTAATTTGATAGAAGGTGGAATAGACTGGGAAGTTACCCCCACTATAAGTCCAAAGACTTGATTACAAAAGGACCTTGCAGTGTTGCAATATATGTGTCAGTGACCCAAATGAAATGTGAGCATCTCCAACATGGAGTTGGGTTGGTATAGGAAAATACCCTCAATGTATTATTTTTTGCACCAATTCCCAAGAATTACCACATTTGGTAGCTCTATATGATAGCCCTGTATCTACAGTATATGATAGGTCTATATGATGACCTGATAGTTATTCTTCATTTGTCATCAGAGAAAGATTTATCTATACAATGTTCCCATTTTAGAGACGTGGAAGGTGACAGGGTTGGACATATTTGCATAGAATGTTTAGCAAACAATAGTATCACCCAGCAAAGGAAAAACAGGCAAATGACTTGCACAGATATTTTGCCTGTGACAGACTGCAACTCATCCTCACTTGTGTTTTTTTTTGTTCTAAGATCAAGTTTCTAACCCAACACATTTTTCCTGTTTTCTGTTATATGTGGTTGGCTGCATAAGAGGAAGAAATATAGTGACATTTTCTGAGGAGACAGTGGGAGTTGGTGCAGCTTTAGCTGTAAGCTCTCTCATGTCATGAGTCCTTTCCTCCTACTTAATCTGGCCAGCGCTGAAGTTTTGTGTAGATGGACTCAAAAAATGTGCATGAAAACATAAAATGGGGGCGCATGCATGGAGGCTAGCGAGACGGACATGCCAGGCTAGAGCTCCGCTCCGTGAGGGGGAATAAATCACAAATAAAGGCAGCCCACGGGCACAGAAACGGTAAAAAACGTATTACTATTCACCCTAGAGGTGAGGGGGACATTATTTAATAATAATGGTGCTGGGAGGTGCCAGGAATAAAACCAAACCTAGCACTAATAGCGGCACCCAGGCAAGACATACTATGAAAAAGGCACCGGTCTCCTCAGGTAATTTTACCTCTGACATGGCTACCTTTATGCATACCTCACTTATATACTTAATGATACATAAGTGATTAAAACCTTTTATCTATATATGAATCAACCATGAAATTAAGTACGAATGATACCTGTTCGAAAAGGGTTACAATCTAATTTATTTAAACTTACTATTGTACAGAAAAGAAACTTGTGTTAATATGAGATTAGCAACTATAATATAAATGATACAACCTTAAAAACAACAGGGTTACCAATAATAATAAATATTGCTATAATGGTCATACCCATGCTATCAAGAGATTAATAAGGTATTACGGCCAAATCCTACGATAGAAAAGGTTACAGGAAAGAAAAGAGCCATAGAGATACATTGTATGGAGAAGTCTTACGTAACCATCCTGCACCTAGACCGTCCGCCGAAGAAGAGACCTAGCCCTCCCCAGGTATTTGGTTGTATGTTGTTAGAACCCACTCCCACCAATCAGAACTCAGGGTCACCTCATTGGTTCAGAAGTGGCATTGAATCCTGATTGGCTACCCCTGAAGAGTACCTTTTTAACTATCTCTTGATTTCCAACTGTCAGCCCTCTGTGATATACCATAAATTAGCATTACAAGGACTCAAGAGACGCAATGTCTGCCCTGGCTCTCTCTACGAACAATAGGGTAACTTAGTTACTATGCGGATAGCAGGCCAACACAAAAGGTGTGTTTGAGATGCCAAAACAGTAAATAGGCCCACCTTCTGGTACATGTTCCTATAAAAAAATACACCTATATACACCCATAAATATATATTACATATATATATATATATACACACACACATACAAATAGATAGATAGATACATACATACATACACATCATACAAAATGGGGCATGGTAATCTAATTAGAAAGTCCTCATGATGGTACGCTTGAATCTCATTGATATAAATATGGAATTCAATATCTCCATCACATTTCCCCCTGAAGTTCATTCTTGAACTTATGTCCTCCTTCAATGATCTTGCACCCACCCACAACAGCTCAGAAGCCCCGACCCTTCCCCACCACCACTGCGGCCTCCTCTTCCTTTCTTGAACACGCCAGAACTCCTCAAGGTAGGCTTAAGATAGCAAAGAAATCCTGGTGCTTTTGAGACTTCACATCCAAACCATGAGTGTCTGTACTGCAATGTGTCATCGCCCCTCTGCCTTGGAAGAGCGGAACTCCAACATTGATGGCGGGATCCTGGCATATTTAGTCCTGTATCTTTGTAAGACCATGTAACGGTTGCATCGATTGGATCGGACCGCGAGACAGCACTTTTCAGCATGGTGAAGGAAAGTCCAGGAAAATCTTATTCGTGACACATTTATCTCAAGAAATAACTTGGTGGTCGCTGCTTCTTCAGGTGGGGGTCGGGTGGGCCTCCAGACAGTCGTGCATGAATACAAAAAGAGAGAGGAGAACATTAGTGTACAGATATTGGAGAAATGCTGGACAGGAGCAGAGTGTTGGCCATTAAGACTAAATACTCTTAAAGGGTGTAATGTGGACGAGTAGAGTGGGTTCCCCACAGGGTACAGAGTCTGAGCAACAGCCAGTATCATCCATGGCCCTTGATGGTAGGGATAGTCAATACTGTCTGTTATTGCCAGGTCTCTGGGTTCACCACACCTGCTCACGGGGCTCAGGTTAAGGCAGTAGGTAGACTAGGGGAGGTGGAATTAAATTAAGACATAAAACGGGATGTCCAGGGATACTTTAGTTCAAATATGGTACTTGCGGGCAGGCAAAGTTTTTTTTTAAAGAAAAATTATATGACTGATGTCTTAGTTACAGTATCTTGAGAAGATAAATGATAGAAACCAAAGGAAAAACTTAGAGAGCATAATATTAAAGAAGAAAAAGGAATAGAAGAGAGGTGAGTAATGAAAATGAACAGGAAAAATAGTGGGAATAATAATGAAAAAAAGAACAAAAAATGGAAAAAACTACAGATTGAACGCTGCTCCAACCAAGACTGTTAAAGAGCCTTGAATCTGTATATTAAAAAAAATGAATACATTGGTTAAAAAAAACATAATAAAAAAATAAAAACAAAAATCAAAACAAATTTTTTTCTAAAAAAAAAAAAAACTCCTCTCCCATTAACAGTATTTTTGCAGGTCAGGTACACAGATATTAACAACAAAAGGGAGAGAGAAAAAAAATAAAAATAAATAAAAATAATAAAAAAAACTGATTAAAAATTTTGGAATTTAGGTAAACCTGACTGCACTTTATTACTAAAAATTGAAGAGGCTTATCCCTGGAACAAGAAAAATATAGTTCTAGGGTCCTCTCTTAAATGCGCAACTTCTTTGTACTGGTCTGGATTGGATCTGGCTTCCTCAGAGATTTGTTTCTGAGTTAGTGGCCTTTCTGTTCCTTGAGAGAAGATACCTTGTTGAGGTACACATTCTCATAGCTTTGGCATTCATTCTCCTGATAGTAACGCACATTATTACCTGCATCAGGAAAAGCAATAAGGCTGCACAGGTTAGGACAACAACAGGGTGGAGCAAAATGTTTAGGAAAGCTGTAGCGTTCGGACTATACCCAAATAAACTTTCCCACCAGGAAATCTTAACATCTGCGTCTAAAGCGTGGGATACTTGGATCAGTCTATTTTGATCATGGGTGAGTCGTATGGTGGCTTGTTTTTCAGCATCTCCTAGTACATTTAATATTTCATCCTGTTGTCCGAAATCCATCAGCCAAGCTTTTAACTCAGCCCCAAATCCCAGAGGAAGTTTCTGTAGGTGTAAGGGGATGTCAGGTTTGCTATAAAACCTTTCTTCAAGGGTGATCGGGGTACAACCCGGTGTTCCTGCTATATCCATGCCACAGGCCAGAGGAGGTGTACTATAGACTCCCCGAGGTAGTGTACCCTGCTGAGTACCATTTAACCTGATGCTGAAAACAGTGCATCATTAGACATGTGATACTAGCACCAGTACCCTGGTCTCCAGTCTCAAGTAGTTTTAACTTTGTTTAGGACCAGTTGGGACACTACCCCGGCATCCATTAGACATGACCCCCCCCCCCCCCTGTGCCAGCATTGTTGCCTTTTCCCATAGCACAACCCCTACCTTCCTCTAGCACTTATCAGTACCAGTCATCTGAGGCTGTCCATACTCAAACCATTAGAACAAGATGGACTCCAGGGTGTAATCCAGTAGAGTCTGATAGGATAGTACCCAGATTGACCGTGATATCTGCACAATGTTCCATCCCTGCCATTAGGGATGAGAACAGTGCAAGTAAGATTTTTGACGATCCTGGAACTGAGTCATCCACCAATCTATTACGACTCATAGGCAACCTGGATACTACCCCCCACCTGTCTGTCCCTGCAAAGTGATGCTGGACAGAGCAAGTTGGCTTTCCTAACCCCTTCCCTGATATGTAGCACAAGACCCCCCCAATGTGATCCTGAATAGCTCCAGCTCCATAGTGTTTTAAGGTACCCAGTGCCCCACCTCCAGCTCCACAGACAGTCTCCATTAAGCCTCTCTTTCCTAAGGATGGGAAATAGTCAGAATACCCGGATTGAAAACCACCTGCCACCAGGTACACTTATCTCTTCATAGAGGTTGCACACCTTATGGGGCACTGGTCTTCCTGTCATGCAGGACACAGACCACTAGTTAAGGTACGCAAGGAGTCTAGGACAGGAAGGACACCTATGGGTATCCACTGAGGAGAATACAGCATGCCCACACAACTCCATCCCTGTGCCTGGATTTCAGAGACCATGCCCAGGGTATACAATGCACCTCTATCTATGGTTAGGTTCAAAGAACCCTCTAGTTCCCTGACTAACGTTACATCGGTATTCCTTAGGACACAGAAACAAGCTCGTCTATGTCCCAAATAATACCCAGGTGCTTCCTTCCCAGCAATGACCTCTCCACCCAGAACACAGAGTGCAATATCTTACACAATCTTCCTGCACAACTCTTCTCCAGGCTCTCCCAAAAGTATACACTCTCAACTTGTATGCCATCAGGCAGGCCCTCATACTACACATCTGAAGGTAAATCTGAAGGAAATTGGAAAACAAAAATTGCATAATGTGTATCCAATTAGAGGAACTTCTGCTACCAAACACAACTGGCCAAAGGGCAAAGAAATATCCCTTGCAGCACTGAGGCGCCTGGATCACTGAACAGTAGTGGGTACACGAGCCGACCGATGTGCCCTTTGAAGCCAGGAAACCCAATTATCGAATCTGAGAAATAAAACATCAATAAAATTTAGTAATAAATATTCCATTTTCCTCCTAGAAACAAAATAATCCAATGGTTATATACCTGTAACAATACATTAGCATATGAAACACAAATATACATTACATTACATAAACAGTGCACTTTTTTTTTAAGATACCAAAAAATTGTTGAGCTCAACTTATCATTAATATGTATTACTTAATACACATTAATACCACGTGGATTTTTTGTTTTTTTTTTGTTTTATGGTATACCAATAATTCCCCCCAAAAAAAATTTATTCACCATGGTTGAAAAAAAATTAGCAATCCGTAAAAAACCTTTTAGCAGTACCATTTGTCAACAGATCATAATACCTCACCACAAAGAACCTCTCCAGTACTGTTTTCCTGAAAAACAAAGTCATTTTAGTACATGTATCTTTCAATTCACTAGTACAGATAATTATCTTGGCTCAGGTCATTTGCATGTCAATACAGTTCGCTGTACCTTTTCACAGACCTGGTGAGAAAGAAGGGGGGTCATTTGGGTGGGCTGTCAGCAGCTGAGAACAAACGTCACACAACACAACATATATTGCATACTCCACACACACACACAAATTGCTAGGTTATAGATGAACTCTAGACATCACACATATCAGCATGTTTTCTATAATATCCGGTACTTCTTCTTAAACCCATAACATCTGTTTGGTAAGGTTGAAATTCTTTCAGAGATCCATCCCATTTCATTAGCCCCTTCTCAGCCTGTATGGATGCATTCTCAGGAGTTTGGAATGATTTCTCCTTAAATCCTATAGTAATAACATTCACTTCCTCTGTTTTATTTGCTGACTCCAGCATCCATATAAAGAACGTGTCTTTTTCATATGGCTGTGTCATCTTTCTGTGGTGAGCAAGGTACAGATTTTCCCAAGCTTTTGGCTTAAAATTACCTCTTTTAAAATACTTCTTCCCAGTCCAACGATCCCAATCTTGCAAATATTTCACAACCCAAGGTCCATATCTATCTATCATCTCTTCCCTTGGGGTCATTTGATAGGGTTTACCCCATTCAGACCCCCTCTTTGAAGCGATTAGATTACCCATCCTTTACGGACTCCGGACCTTGAACTGATTCCCCAACCTTTTTACAGGTTGCCTTTACTTCAGAGGTAGCTACTCTCTGACCAAGAATTGGGTTGACAGGTACCGCCCCTGTCACCCTTGCCGATTTTTTTTTTTTCACTACTTGTCAGAACAATTTTTTTTTCGGACTCTGCGTACAGAGAACCCCGCGCTTTACTTTCGGAGCGGTTATGGTTTGCGCCTTTATCACGATAACCGGCCCCCGCATTCCGATTATTTTACACGGCCTGAGCGGGCTGCTAGCGTACTACTCCTAATGTTCCCTGTTCTGACTATAGTCCTTCAAAAAAAAAAATAGCCTGGAGATTTTCCAAACTATAATAGTTCAATCTCCCCCGTGGACTTTTCAGAGGTATTCTAAAGGAAATGCTTAACGAAGGGCTATTACTTCTGTTATCTCCATAATGATTAACATAAACTTGGATAATCAGGACCCTATGGGTGCTTGTAGTACAGGAGGCAGTTAACTGATGCACACCTAATTTCAATATGATTGGTATCAGTTTACAATATAGCCAGTGTATACAGGTCTAATTACAAAGCTCACCATCCACAGTTAGTAGTTTACAAAGAGACAGATCCATACTAGGGCTGAAACAACTAATCGACTAATCTACAACCAATCGACCACAAAATCATTCGACTACTACCTTCACAATCAATCAATCGGCCGGTAACACAATGGAGGTTAAAAAACAAAAACAAAATGAGCCCTCTATAGTACAAAAAGAGCAAACAATCGCAAACGTAAACATAACTTTCATCGTTCTACAGTAAAAAATGAACCCCTTACAGTAGTAACTATCTGCTCCCCCCCTGCACCCCAAAGGGCCAACCCTAACCTTCTCAACCCCATTATGTTAATAAACGTCTTAGACCTGGTTCACATCTATGTGCTTTTCTGGTGCCTTTTGCAGAAACACACTACAGTTCATTCACATGGCCTCCCATGAGACACGTTCACATCCATGCCCCCCCCCCCAGCATATTTGGAAAGGGTCAGGGACTCCCTCCTTAATGCAAAACAGCGCCTCTTCTGTTCAATACACTTCAATGGAGAAGCTGCACAAAAACATACAATGCACCCCTGCAGCAACCAGTGTTCTCCAATGTGACCTACAACAACCTGGCCAGAAAAAACAAAAACGCAAATTGCAGCAAAATCACGTGCAAGAAAATCGAAAACGCACAGCAAAAAGCACTACAGAAACAGATAAAAAGCAAACTGCATAGGTGTGCACTGAGCCTCATGCTGGCCACACAGATCAATTTTCAGACAGGAATATTCAGCCGAAAAGTCTTTGTACCTTCGCTGAATGAAAAAAAAATGTTTGAAATTTTAACTTGTTTTTAACATTCTGTTTTTAAAATCAATGTAATTTCTGAACGAAAACCACATACACTGTCTGACAATTCCCTTGACCAAGAAGTTCCCTATTATCTCCAAATCTTCCCATCACTGTGGTTGAAAATAAACGTCACCCCACTAACGATTAGAAAATCAAACGAACGCTCCCAAAAATGACACCCTTCTTAGAAGAAGACATTGTTTTTTTTTGTTTAAATAAAAAAGTTTGATCTCTGAGTCTGATGATATCCGCCAGACTCACCCCCCACAGTACACACAGCATATCTCTCTTCTAATAGTCCACACAGTACATCTCTTCTGTCTGCCACTTCCAGAGTAGAACAAACATCCTGCTCCCTAACCATAACTGCATAGAGATATCTAAGAATAAATTGCCCCCTTCCTAAACTCTTGCAGGATATACAATACAAGCCTCAAAACAATGAATTGCCCTCTGAAGAACTCCAAAAATATTTTAAAAACATGCACCGCTAAAAGTACAAAAACTCAGTTAAAGCTATTAAATTCAATGCAAAGTAGACTGGATGGCTACACCCATACAAAGGAATTGTAGCAGCTTCCCCTCTGGGATGATTTACAGGCTAGAAAGCAAAAAATCCTTAAACTGCACCTCTCAAAATGGCCGCCGACCATGGCCTCATGGTGACTACAACAAAAGCCAGGCCACAACAAAAGGGTGCATTTTCCCACCAAAACAGAAATCCAATACAAAAATCGCCACTCTTCTACTGAAGAGTTGACAAAAAGTACAAACACAGAACACCTACAAAAGCTTACATTCCCTTAAAACAGAAATAATGCCTAGAAACAAAATGGTGGCTCATATCACATGGTTTCACACACAAAGGAATGGTGGCTGCACCTTCCCCTATAGGATGACCCACAGGCCAAACAGCACAAACGAAAGCCAGGCCACGACCACATGGTAGACTACAGCAAGATGGCCGATGAAAACCACAGCACAGTCACATGGTAACAACAAAAGGAAATGGCAGAGGAAGGCCAGGCCACAACAAAATGGCGCATTTTCCCGCCAAAACTAAAATTTCTCCCTACAAAATTACACATTTGAGATACTAAATGAACACTTACAAACATTTCATTCTGCATATCACTAGGGACCCTGGCAGGCCTCAAATACAGGCTCTCCACCCAAACAACACATCCGAAAAAGCCAAAAGTTACATAAAACATAAACTGGTAGTTGCAATTGAACATCGAGCCACAGTCTCACGGCGACCACAAAATGGTCAATGAGAAAAAGGGCACACTAAAACACCAACACGTGAAATGCAATTGTTGATCCTGCTAAATCAGACTTCTTCACTAGACTCCTTTCTCCACAAAGATTGACTACACATTTGTAAATGCACACTTAACCATAGACACACAGTTTAGGAACAGTTCCACTGAAAAGTATGTAATCTCGCCGCACAATTGAGAGTGCACACTTAGCAACACATGCTTTACAATGAAACAACAACGCCACAATATAACACAGCTCAAACATACCCACTTTTCTAAAAGAAAGTTCAATCCTTCTTCTGGCATCAGCTTTCACAGAAAAAAAATCTCATAAATACAAACAGCGTTCCTGGGATCCTGAGACCATCCCACCCACAGTGAATGCTTGCATGGTCTTTTCATCTCAAAAACAAAAAGAAACCCTCCCTCTTCCTATTGTGCACAGGGAGTAGCCCTTTCCACATACATATCCTAATGTAACAACCATGGAACAGCGAGCTTGGCTGCCCTCCCCCGTGCATGGCCACAAACATGCAGTTGCTTACAAAACCCACACATTGCAGTTTGCAACTAATCCCACATCTATAATCATACACAATATACAGTTTCCATTTCTATTTCTCATATGCATTATTCAAAATCAGTCTCATCAAAGTATTAGCACAGACAAAAGGTAAAGTTCTAATAAGTTTTTTTAGTCTGGGTATTCAGATGGGAGACAGGTAAACACAAAACCAGCTCTGTCTTCCATACAAGAATCATATTCACCCCAAAATTAAACTTCCTCACATGGGGCACCATCTGACATGGCTACCTTTATGCATACCTCACTTATATACTTAATGATACATAAGTGATTAAAACCTTTTATCTATATATGAATCAACCATGAAATTAAGTACGAATGATACCTGTTCGAAAAGGGTTACAATCTAATTTATTTAAACTTACTATTGTACAGAAAAGAAACTTGTGTTAATATGAGATTAGCAACTATAATATAAATGATACAACCTTAAAAACAACAGGGTTACCAATAATAATAAATATTGCTATAATGGTCATACCCATGCTATCAAGAGATTAATAAGGTATTACGGCCAAATCCTATGATAGAAAAGGTTACAGGAAAGAAAAGAGCCATAGAGATACATTGTATGGAGAAGTCTTACGTAACTATCCTGCACCTAGACCGTCCGCCGAAGAAGAGACCTAGCCCTCCCCAGGTATTTGGTTGTATGTTGTTAGAACCCACTCCCACCAATCAGAACTCAGGGTCACCTCATTGGTTCAGAAGTGGCATTGAATCCTGATTGGCTACCCCTGAAGAGTACCTTTTTAACTATCTCTTGATTTCCAACCGTCAGCCCTCTGTGATATACCATAAATTAGCATTACAAGGACTCAAGAGACGCAATGTCTGCCCTGGCTCTCTCTACGAACAATAGGGTAACTTAGTTACTATGCGGATAGCAGGCCAACACAAAAAGGTGTGTTTGAGATGCCAAAACAGTAAATAGGCCCACCTTCTAGTACATGTTCCTATAAAAAATACACCTATAAATATATATATATATATATATATATATATATATATATATATATATATATATATATATATATATATATATATATATATATATATATATATATATATATACACACACACATACAGATAGATAGATACATACATACATACATACATACACGTACACATCATACAAAATGGGGCATGGTAATCTAATTAGAAAGTCCTCATGATGGTACGCTTGAATCTCATTGATATAAATATGGAATTCAATATCTCCATCACAACCTCAGACAAGAAACTTAAATCTCCTCAGGGGATTCTGACTCTGAACCTGATTCAAATATGTTACATTCTTCACAACAAAACTGATATTCCTTCTAACATTTTTAAACAATTCGAAAAAATGTTACATAAAGCATTACAGCACACATCAGAGCAAATTACTAGTAACCTTACTAGAGAGATCAGAGAACTTGCATTGGAAATGAAAATGGAAGATATTATTATTATTATACAGTATTTATATAGCGCCAACAGTTTACGTAGTGCTTTACAGCTTGAGGGTAGACAGTACAAATACAATACACTAGGAATCAGAGGGCCCTACTCCTTAGAGCTTACAATCGAAGAGGGAAGGTCAAGAGATACAAGAGGTAATAACTGTGGGTGAGGTGCTGATTGAGAAGATAAATGTACAGTTGTTAGGTGGGGGCCAGATAGGCTTCTCTGAAGAGATGAGTTTTCAGGGATCGTCTGAAAGTGGATAAAGTAGGTGAAAATAGGACGGATTGGGGTAAAGCATTCCAGAGGATGGGGGAGGCTCTGGAGAAGTCCTGAAGGCGAGCATGGGATGAGGTGACAAGGGAGTTTGAGAGCAGGGGGTCTTGGGAGGAGTGAAGAGAACGATTAGGTTGGTATTTTGTGACTAGGTTAGAGATGTAGCTGGGGGCCAGGTTGTGGATGGCTTTGTAAGTTATAGTTAGTATCTTGAATTTAATTAGGTGACTAAGTGGCAGCCAATGGAGGGATTGGCAGAGGGGTGTAGCAGACGCTGAGCGGTTTGTGAGGTGGATGAGCCTGGCAGCAGTGTTCATGATGGACTGAAGTGGGGATAGCCTATTTAGAGGTAAACCAATGAGGAGGGAGTTGCAGTAGTCGAGGTGGGAGATAACCAGGGAGTGGATTAGAAGCTTTGTGGTGACATTGGTTAGGAAGGGGCGTATCTTGGAGATTTTGCGGAGATTGAGGCGGCAAGCTTTGGATAGTGATAGAATGTGGGGTCGAAAGGTTAGTTCAGAGTCCAGGATTACACCTAGGACCTCGGTGTGGGGAGATGGGTTGATAGTTGAGCCGTTGATATTGACAGGGAAATCAGGGGAAGTGGCACCTGAGGGAGAAAATATCATGAGCTCGGTTTTGGATAGGTTGAGTTTGAGGAAGTGATGTGACATCCAGGCTGATATGTCTGCTAGTACGTTGGTAATGCGTGAGGAGACAGATGGAGAGAGCTGGGGGGTGGAGAGATAGATTTGGGTGTCATCAGCGTAGAGATGATATTTAAAGCCGTGGGAGGCAATCAACTGACTCAAGGAGGTGGTGTAGATTGAGAAAAGGAGAAAAAAAAGGAGAGGACCAAGAACAGAACCTTGGGGGACCCCAACGGAGAAAGGAAGAGGAGAGGAGGAAGTAGAGTTGTAAGTGACACTGAAGGAGCGGTGGGATAGGTAGGATGAGAACCAGCGAAGAGTACAGTCACGGAGACCAAAGGAGTGGAGTTTTTTGTGGAGGAAGGGGTGGTCTACTGTGTCAAAGGCAGCAGAGAAATCCAGGAGAAGTAGTACAGAATAGTGTCCATTGGCTTTAGCCATTAGTAGGTCATTTGAGAGTTTAAGGAGAGCAGTTTCCGTGGAGTATTGAGGGCGAAAACCGGACTGAAGGGGATCAAGAAGTTTATTCATGGTCAGATGGTCGCTCAGTCGGTTGTAGACCAGTCTTTCAAGACGTTTAGAGGAGAAGGAGAGTAAGGAGACGGGACGTAAGTTGTTGAGATTGGTGAGGTTCAGTGAGGGCTTTTTTAGTATGGGGGTGACTAGCGCATGTTTTAGAGAGTTTGGGAAGATGCCACAAGAGAGGGAGAGGTTGCAAATGTGAGTTAGAGAGTGTAGAATCGAGTCAGAGGGTGAGCGTAGCATTTGCGAGGGAACAGGATCCAGGGGGCAGGTGGTTAGATGAGTGCTAGATAAAGGTTTTGCAACCTCAGTAATAGTAGCAGGGTTGAATGAGGGAAGTGATGATTGTGTCTGAGGACATGGGGTGTTGCGTGGGGGAGGTTTTTGCACATTGGTGATCTCCTCATGAATTGTATCAATCTTAGTTTTGAAGTGATTGGCAATCTCCTGGGCAGTGAGTGAGTTGGTGGGTGGAGGCAGTGGAGGACAGAGTAGAGTGTTGAAGGTAGAGAAGAGTTGACGTGGACTGGATGAGAAGGTGTTAATGAGTGTGATAAAGTAGGTCTGTTTGGCAGTGTGAAGGCAGGAGTAGTATTTTAGGAGGGCAGATTTATAGTGTGTGAAGTCTTCCTGGGTCTTAGTCTTATGCCACAGGCGCTCAAGAGCGCGGCTACATTTTCTGAGACTTCTGGTGTCGTCTGTTTGCCAGGGTTGTAGCAGTCGGGGCCTAATTCTGCGTGTACTGAGGGGGGCAAGCTTGTCTAGGAAGGAAGACAGTGAGCTGTTGTAGATGAAAGTAGCTAGGTTGGAGCAGGACAGAGGTGAGATTTTGTCATAGAGGTGATCAGTAGCAGAGTAGAGAAGAGAAGGGTTGAGGTGGCGAAGGTTTCTACGTGTAACTGTTAGGCGGTTGGAGGGAATAGAGGTGAAAGACAGGGAGAGAGCAAAACTTATAAGGTGGTGATCAGAGAGTGGGAGTGGATTGTTGGAAAGGTTGCACGGAGTGCACAGATAGGTGAAGACAAGGTCAAGGGTGTTGCCGTTGGAGTCGGTAGGAGCCTGTATCCATTGCTTCAGGTCAAGCGATGAGGTTAGACTGAGAAGTTTAGAAGTAATAGTAGTGTTAGTGTTAACAGGGATGTTGAAGTCCCCAAGAATAATTGTGGGGATTTCAGAAGAGAGAAAGTAGGGTAGCCAGGCAGAGAAGTCATCAAGGAAGGCTGATACTGGTCCAGGGGGCCGGTAGATGACAGCAATTCTTAGAGAAATGGGAGAGAATAGACGAATGCAATGTGCCTCGAAAGAGGAGAGTGTCAGAGAGGGAGGTGGGTGAAGTACCTGATAGGTGCTGCATGGGGCTAGAAGGATTCCCATGCCACCTCCCTTCCGCCCACTTGGTCTGGGGGAGTGAGTCCAGAGAAGGCCCCCATGGGAGAGGGAAGCAGGAGAAATAGTATCTGATTCATGAAGCCAGGTTTCAGTAATGGCAAGTAGGTTAAAGGAATTTGTGATAAAGAGGTCGTGAAGGGCAGTGAGTTTGTTGCAGACAGAACGTGCATTCCACAGGGCACAGGAAAAGGGGGGGCTGGTTTTGGAAAGAGGAATAGAGACCAAGTTCTGTGGGTTGCGGCTCCTGCCAGAGGGTGTAGGGGGATGGGAGCGTTGGGCAAAGACAGATGATGGTGGCCCAGGGTTTGGGGATATGTCACCAGAGATTAGGAGAAGCAGGAGGGTGAGGGAGGTAATGTGGGAATGTGATTTATGTGAAGGGGCATGTCTCAGAGTACTGGAGGTTTTATCAGTATATGGATGTAGAATGAGCAAGAGTTGGTAGGAGCAGTAGTAGGGAGAAGACAGAAGGCAGGGTGATATGTATAAGCAGGCGGGTGGAGAGGGGGGGGGTGAAGGTAAGAGAGTTTGAGGAGAGAGGACAGGAGTGCCAGAAGCAGTGGTAGAGAGTGCATGTTACAGAGTGGAAGGAGAGCTTATTAGAGAGACGGGTCACCTGCAGTCTGTTAGGTGCTTTCCAGTGCAGATTGCTGTATTTGTTTGCTTCATGCAATCGCTGAAGTGCAGAGATTGAAGTGCATATCACTTGTAGAAAGAATCGCTTAGAGATAGAAGCCTTAAGGATAGAAGCCATTGCAATGTGCTCCCCCAGCAATGTGCTCTCCCCTTAAGGATGCTCAAATTTATACTGTTAAGGGTGGGGTTGAAGTTCATTAATTAATCATGAGTGACTATAAGAATGCCTAACAATCAAAGTGGACTTTTTGCTTCTAAAGTCAGAATAGCAAGAGGCCAGAGGCCAAGATAAGATCAACACATAAAACTTAGGTAAGACAGTCCAGAGCAACAAATAAAAACGTCATGGTTATGCACACAGGGCAACAGATAGAGAAGGCCACATACCAAAGACACACACACACAGACAGCAAGCAAATCCCAATTTCATTTAACGGTGGAAGATGTGGTTGAGCTGACACATACCAAAGACACACACACAGAGACAGCAAGCAAATCCCAATTTAATTTAACGGTGGAAGATGTGGTTGAGCTGACACATACCAAAGACACACACACAGAGACAGCAAGCAAATCCCAATTTCATTTAACGGTGGAAGATATGGTTGAGCTGACACATACCAAAGACACACACCAAGATATAGAAAATTCTACTCAGGATGCTTTCTCTGAAATAGATGTCCTCAAAGAGGAAAATATTACTTTACAGAATAGACTGGAGGACTACGGGAATCGCGCCAGAAAACCGAATTTGCAATTCAGAGGCTTACCAGAATCAATCACAAATCTGCAATCAACAATCACAGCGTTATGCCAAGAATTACAACCTGGCATTTCGGTGGAAAGGCTTGACATGGACAGAGTACATAGGGCACTTATGCCCAAAAAAGCTGATGGCTCCCCCAGAGATATTATAGCAAAATTTCATTTTTTTTGATCAAAAGAACAACTTCTAGAAGCGGCTAGGGGGAAAAATAATCTAATGTTTCAGGGACATAGTTATCAACTGTTCGCTGATTTATCCCAGTTAACAATATCAAAGAGGCGTGCAATGAAGCCTCATCTACTGGAACTTCAACATCATACCATCAAGTATCAATGGGGATTCCCATTCTCCCTAAAATTCACCCACCAAGGGACCAGATTCGCATGCAAAACTCCTGAAGAACTACAACAAGTACTCCAAGACCTCAATTTGATTGATGGAACACCTACAGCCTCCACCTCACGTAGGAGATCAGCTTCTGCCTCCTCTATTCAGAAAACATCTTCCTCTGAAACAAAAAATGGAAACTATCATACACACAAAAGAGGACGATTTGCATCCTCACAACATGAACAAGATGACACCATGGACTGAGAAATATATCCTCACATAATATATCCATTTCGGCTATGACAGCACCTATTGGGAGAACAGTACTGTAACTACATTACTGAATACTCTCCCTAATTCAAAAACTAATACTCCATCTAGCTCACTAGTGAGCAACTGAACATACACTATGAACTAGATTATCCAATTTACTAATTTATACCTTATTGGTATAAGTTTATAATTAAATAACAACATTTTTATTCAATTTTTTTTTTTTAATTATTTTAGAAACATGGTATGGTAAAGTTCGGATAGTATTTTTACTTTACTGAACAACTAAATAGTCCCTAATATATGGTGGACTGATTGAATTATTATATAGATACCGTATTTATCGGCGTATAACACGCACTTTTTTCCCCTTAAAATCAGGTGAAAATCGTGGGTGCGTGTTATACGCCGATCCCCGCTATTTTGTGATCTATCGGAGCGATCGCCGCCATCATTCACATAGCGTGTATTTTTAAATATGGCGCCGCGGAGTTAGGCGCCATTCACAGTCCCGCCCAGTCCCATTGCACCTGTGTTATGTCCATCATAGGGACTAGGCGTGACTGAACGGCGCCGAGAAGAGCCGAGAACCCTCGGCTATGTGTATCTCGGCTCCGCCCAGTCACTGTGTTTTCGGCGGCGCTCGTTCAGCTGAACGAGCGCCGCCGAGTCCCTCCGAACTCCGCGGCGCCATATTTAAAAATAGAAACTAAACTTGTGTATGTCGGCGGCGAACATCATGTAATGTACACTGGGGACAAGGCTGCATTGACCACTGGGGACAAGGCTGCACTGGCCACTGGGGAGAAGGCTGCACTGGGGCAAGGCTGCACTGACAATTCTGCACTGGGGCAAGGCTGCACTGACAATTCTGCACTGGGGCAAAGCTGCACTGACAAGGCTGTACTGGACACTGGGGCAAGGCTGCACTGACAAGGCTGCAGATGGACACGATAACGCTGCATTGATGGGCATTTAAATGTAAGTTTTTTTTCCTTAAACTTCCCTCCTAAAAGTTTTTTTCCTTAAAATTCCCTCCTAAACTTGGGGTACGTGTTATACGCCAATAAATACGGTATATACAATTTTCTTACTTTATGTATGTATATATATATATATATGTGTGTGTATGTGTGTGTGTATATATATATATATATATATATATATATATATATATATACACACACACATCTGTTCCTTTTTATTTATTTTTTATTTATTGTTATATTATTATATTTCCTCCTCCTTTTTTGTTTCTTAATGTAAAAGTGTGAAATAACAAAATTTTTATTTTGAATTTAGGTTCCCTTTTTTGGTACTTTTTTTTTATTTTAGAAACTTGGTATAGTAGGTTCTATCTATCTATCTATCTATATATATATATATATATATATATATATATATATATATATATATATATATATATATATATATATATATATATATATATATATATATATATATATATATATATATATATATATATATATATAATTTGTTTTGTATACATATACATTTTTTATTTTCTATTTATTCTTATTTTCTATTTATTTTTATATTATTATATTTCCTCCTCCTTTTTTGTTTCTCAATCTAAAATTGTGAAATAACCAGCAAGGGTGGAAATCTTCCTTCAACTGAAGTTTATTTAAATTCTTCAATAATTTGATATACATAGTTTTTGTACAGTCTTAATTCCACAGTTTAGTTTATATTTCTTTGGTCACCCCAATAGGAAGGAATAGGCTACCTATCTTTTTCTATTGGTTGGACATCCAAATATGTTCCCTATATTATTGCACTTCTTTATTCCCATTCATTTTTTTTTATTCGCTTTATAGTTGCTATAAAATATACCCTTCAAAATAAGCAACATTACTAATTTTACGAAACTCGGGCTCGTAAATTTATAGTTTTATACTTTATAATCTTCATATCTATGTGATAAATTTTCTTTTTTAAGGCGGATTCCCCATACACGGAAATCACATGTGCCTCACCATGCCTTCCTCGGGTTCCCATAGTAATATATGGGGATCAGACGAAGGCCTCCTATCCCCTTTTGGGAAGTCCTTGACCCCAACTCGGGTACTCTTCGAATCTACTTACATTTGTACTATACTCAAATGCTTTACAATCCTTATTGTTTCTTTCTTCCTCTTTAAGTTAACCCACTATGGATCTGGCTATCTATCTCTGTTTCAAATCCACGCAGGTTAGGCTGAATAGTCGCTGCACCCAGACAACTGGTAAGCACATACTCTTGTTTCAATTGCCATGGCTCCTTTAAATATTTTATCTCTGAATGTCCAGGGTCTTAATGTACCTCAGAAACGAGTAAAAGCCTTTCGGTCATTCCAATCTAAAAGAGCACACATTGTATGTCTACAAGAGACTCACTTTACCCCGACTTCAACCCCCAAATTTTTTAGTACTTCATATCCCCAAGTTTACACCGCTTCGGCCTTCACTAAAAAATGCAGAACTCTCATTGCATTTCATCGCTCTACCCCATTTACTTTACAATCAGAAATTAAGGACCCTGAGGGTCGCTACCTAATTATAATGGGATACATTATGGACACAGCTGTAACGGTGGTCTCATATTATGCACCAAATTATCGTCCTGTACCCTTTTTATCGCACCTATTTAACATCATTAGCACCCACAAAATGGGATCAATTTTTATATGTGGGGACTCCAACCATGTCCTTCTTCCATTTCTTGACACAACCCCTTATACCCCATCAAGAACACAAGATACAAGGTCTTTATCTCAACATCTCTAGGCACAATTTGATTGACTCTTGGAGAGAATCTAATCCAACTAAAAGAAATTATACATACTTTTCTAACCCACATCAAACTTTTAGTCGCATAGACCATATCTTTTTAACAATAGGGAATGGTCAGATCACAATGCAGTTTATACCTCGGTGGCTTCTACTATACCCAAGGGGCATGATCCTTCATGGTATCTTCCAGATGTGCTACTTAAACACCCCTCCCACTGTTTAACAATCCAACAGGCTCTAAATGATTACTTAGAACATAACAAAAGTGACGAAATCTCCTCACTTACACTTTGGGAGGCACACAAACCAGTTCTGAGAGGAATACTTCAGCAACAAGCAGGTATACTCAAACGAGATCGTGTAAAATTGGCTTGACAATTAGAAACAGAATTTAATGCATCATTCGTAGCTTTTCAAAACAATCCTAACCAGAAAGGGAAAATTCGCTTAGAGAAAGCCCGCTTAGAGTATATTCTTTTTTTAACTGAATCTGCTGACAAATCCCTCAGGAAAACTAAGCATATGTTTTATAAGAATTCCAATAAACCTAGTACTCTCATGGCAAGGGCATTAAAATCTATCAACAAATCTTATAGCCTATTAGACTCAAAATAGCAGACAAAGTATGCACCAGTAATCCTCTTAAAATCGTACAGAAATTTAGCTTCCATTTGAAAACACTGTACACAGAGACAAATAAAACTAACATTGAAGCAGCTGACACCTTTTTTTCACGTATCAACTTACCCAAAATGACGGAATCCCAAAAATTGTCAATAGAAAAACCCATAACTAGCGATGAAGTAGGAGAGGCTATTAAAACATTAAAAATAAATAAAAGGCCGGGACCAGATGGATTCACAGCCCTTTATTATCGAACTTTTACAGACATTATCTCACCCATGCTTGTTGAAGCGTTTAATGACCTATTAAATAATAAATCCTTTAGACAAGAATCATTATTGGCAATCATCTGCATGATTCCTAAATCACACTCAGATGATACCCTATGTACAAACTATCGCCCCATATCCATGTTGAACATGGACATTAAAGTGTTGGCAAAAATTCTAGCAGCCCGCCTTAATATGATCATTGGTACTCTCGTCCATCGTGACCAAGTAGGCTTCATGCCCTCCCGACAGGCAGGTGACAATGTGCATAGAGCAACCCTCTTGGCACACATAGCTAAAAAACATCATATTCCTGTTTGCTTTCTCTCACTTGACATAAAGAAGGCTTTTGATTCTATTCCCTGGCCTTACTTGAATTATACCTTACAGAAATGGGGATTCGGTCCTAATTTTATAAATTGGATTACAGCTCTATATAACAAACCTAAAGCGTATGTCAAATACGCAGGTTATAAATCTGACTTCTTCAATATTGAGAGAGGCACAAGACAAGGATGTCCCCTATCCCCATTGATATTCGCCCTCCTAATAGAACCACTTGCACTAGCAATTAGAGCTGACCCCACTATAACAGGGATAGAAATGGGAGTATTTCAACATAAGCTCTGTTTGTTTGCAGACAATATCCTCCTTTTTCTTTCATCTCCACAAGTATCAGGCCCAAACCTAATCCCAATTCTCAATAAATTTGCTAACATTTCTGGTTTATACATAAACCCTAAAAAATGTTTAGCATTGAACATCTCTTTCTAACGTTGAACTGACTTCAGCTAAAATTAGTCTTCCTTTCACATGGTCGAACAAATCAATCCCATACTTAGGCATACATCTTACAGCATCGTTAGCAGACCTATTTTCAGTTAATTACCCTCCAATTTTAAAACAATTATCAAACTTAATGAAATCATGGTCTCATCTTCCATTATCGTGGTTCTGAAGAATCAATGCGGTAAAAATAACGATATTACCAAAACTACTGTACTTATTCAGAGTATTACCAATTCCTATTCCAGCTTATCACCTCAGAATATTGCAAAGGAAAACATTGTCATACATATGGGGTTCCTCCAAACCACGCATACAGTTACATACACTATATCTTCCAAAATTAAACGGAGGTCTAGGTTGCCCTAATTTTGCTTATTACTATAGAGCTGCGCACATAGCAAGCCTGGCTAAATATCATGCATATCAGGAGACCCCATTATGGGTACACATTGAAGCCACAGAATGTGATCCTATTCCAATATCAAACTTACTATGGATCTCACTAAAAGATCGCATAGACCTAAAGAATCCCATTACTAAGCACTACATTTCCTTTTGGGATAGATTCAAAAAGAATAACCATTTACAATCATCTCATAACCCGATGTTGTCATTCTATAAAAATCCTGCTTTCTTTCCAGCATAGATATTCCCTAATTCCTTTAAAGAATGGGTATCTAGAGATGTACTGTTTATGTATAAATTTGTACATTCCTCATCATTCATCCCTTTTTCAACCCTTTGTGAGAGATATGGTCTACCGCAGTCTGAACTATTTAGATACTTCCAAATTAAAAATTTCTTCACAACCTTAATGTCTAACATATCCCCATTAACACATATGACTAGCTTCAAAGAAGTTTGTAAAAAAGATCTGCACGCTAGAGGCACAATTTCTATTTTATACTCTCACTTGCTGGTTCATTCCAGTAAAGACAAAATATCCTATGTTCAGAAATGAGAGGAGGACCTTGAGCGTACTTTAGATAATTCAGATTGCAAACAAATATGGTCAACAACAAAAACAGCTTCCCCTAATATATTGACGGTTGAGGCTAACTATAAAGTTTTAACGTGCTGGTATCTAGTACCTACTAGAGTAACAAAATATATTCAGAATTATTCGGCGCAATGTTTTCGGAGATGTTTGGACCCTGGCACATACCTTCATATCTGGTGGTCGTGTCCACTAGCTCAAACATCCTGAAAGGGAATTTTTAACATTGCAATGAAATTGATTGGGAAAACTATCCCTTTCAATCCAGCAATGGCCCTTCTCAACTTAAAACCTGAATTCATAATGTATATTCAATTCAAATTGTTGGTTTATCTCTTCACAGCAGCTAAACAGACTTTAGCAAAATCTTGGAAATCACCAACATTAGATATAAATGAAGCAAAAGCTAAAATGAATTATTATATGACTCATGCCAAGATGATAGCTATAGAATTGGACACGATCCCCAGATTTGAGGTCATATGGCAGCCTTGGATTACATATGCCATGCCAACCCTAGACAAGTGTTCTACTGCCATGGTAGTTGTGATAACAAGACATAGGCTATATTTCAGCCCTAGTTGTTGTGGTGACTTTCGGCCTGACCTTGCAGACTCTCCCTTAACCTTCTTCTCTTCCCCCCTTCCTACTATACTTTCTTTCCTTTCTTTTCCTTACACTATATTATTCTATGATTTTGAAGCTCTAATTGATATCTAAATAACAATCTATATTATTGTCTAGAAATAAAACAAGGCAAACGATGTAGCAGAACTCACATAATTCTTTTAATTCTATTCTTTCTAAATGGACAAGGACTCCAAAGTTTTTTTTTTTATCTCCTATCTCTTTATTTTCTTATAAGAATATATTGTCTTATTCTATGTTATTATTAATGAATAATCTATTCTATAAATGTAAATGAGCTTCCTTACATTGAATGTATGTTATTATTCAATGTTATCTATACATAATCTTTGTACTCAATAAAACTATTTTGAAAAGGAAAACATAAGACAACTGAGCCCCATAATAAATCAATATGGGACATGTTATTTTACTATTAAAACTGTGGCAATACTCTAGTTGCCTGAGTGCTTATTATTCACATGTCTGATGATTTTTTTGCCTTGTTTTTTATTTTTATGTCAGTGATATGTTCCAAAACCCTTTGCCTCTAGTGGTATATCATTTTACCAAATACATAACTTGCACTGGGCCACATACAAGATTGCTGTAGTTAAATAAAGATCTTACTTCAGTCTATATAATACTGCTGAATTTGTAAAAAAAAGTTTTCTATTACCATAAAGTTGCATTCTTTAAAATGTCACCACTTCCATATAAGACCTTTTAACTACATGTGGTAATTGTATTTTCAGATTCCTTTCATATTGTATAGAGTGCATTTGGCTATGCAGCAGCATGCTTATGGAATTTAATAACATAATATGTTAAACACAGTTATATGGAAAGGACCTGAACTAATTGTTTATCCTGACATTTTGGATATTTAGATTTAGGCATATTGTTTAGATTAGGTGGCTATTAACCCAATTAAGGTGTCATACTCTCCAATATATTTGTTCAAAGTGCCTTCATTTTGGAGGTTTTTGCCCAATGGTATTCTATTCTCAAAGTGTCTGTTGGATAACCTCATTTGGTGAATCTCGCAGATACATTCATACATTTGTTTGTAAAGCTTTCCTCTTTTGAACCATTCCTTTAGGTTGTCATTGTGATGGCTGTTATAAATTAAAAATATCAAGGCCTGTTTTTTGGAAAATGTTGGTATTTAAATTTTCTTCACTAGCTTTAAACATCTCTATACCAATAAATGTGTTTTGTAATTCTCATTTAAAAGATTTACTCAACTTTGCCTTCATTGTTTGATTAGTAAGAGCCCTTCAGTATGTCTTATGCCGCGTACACACGGTCAGACTTTCTGGCATACTTGGTCCGGCACACTTTCTGACGGACTTTGTCCGCCAGGTGTGCCAGACTTTAAAAACGGACGGACTCGCCCACACACGACCGGACTTTCCGGCGGGCTAAGTCCACCCGCCTTTCCGACGGACTTTCGCTGGAGTTACGGCGGACTTTCAGAATGAACGCACTTGCCCACACACGGACAAGTCCGTTGATTTTGAACGTGACTCAGGTGCGACGGGACTACAAAAGGAAGTCAATCTTGCCGCTTTTATTGGCGAGATTGACACCTTGCAAGCCCCGTCGCGGTGCATACCAAGCCCTTAGGTCTGGTACTGATTTTAAAGGAAAGCCCCTATGCCGAAAAACCGGCGTGGGGTCCCCCCTAAAATCCATACCAGACCCCAATCCGAGCACGCAGCCTGGCCGGTCAGAAAAGGGGGTGGGGACGAGCGAGCGCCCCCCCCCTCCTGAACCGTACCAGGCCGCATGCTCTCAACATGGGGGGTGGGTTCTTTGGGGGAGGGGGCGCCCTGCGGGCCCCCCCACCCCAAAGCACGTTGTCCCCATGTTGATGAGGACAAGGGCCTCTTCCCGACAACCCTGGCCGTTGGTTGTCGGGGTCTGCGGGCGGGGGGCTTATCGGAATCTGGGATCCCCCTATAAGAGGGCCCCCAGATCCTGCCCCCCCACCCTATGTGAATGAGTATGGGGTACATGGTACCCCTACCCATTCACCTAGGGAAAAAGTGCCAATAATAAAACACACTACACAGGTTTTTAAAATAATTTATTAAACAGCTCCGGGGGGATCTTCCTCCAGCTTCGGGGGTCTTCTTCCGATTTCGGGGTCCCTCCGGTTCATCTTCTCCCGGCGTCCAGTTGGTTCTTCTCCACTCTGTCCGGCCTCTTCTCCCGGTGTTCCAGTTCTTCGGCCGGCCCCTCCGCTGTCTTCAGGTAGCTCTCTTGCCAGCGGAGGTCCGGACTTCTGGGCTTCTTGTCTTCTCTTCTCTTCTCCAGATGTTGACACAACGCTCTCTCCGGCTGGACTGCTCCCTGAGGGCTCCGTTGTGACTTATATAGGCGGAGACCCCGCCCCCAAATGATGTCACAGTCCCTGGGCATGCTGGGACTGTGACGTTTTAGGGGGCATGGTCAACATCACCCGGAGAGGTTTAATAAATTATTTTAAAAACCTGTGTAGTGTGTTTTATTATTGACACTTTTTCCCTAGGTGAATGGGTAGGGGTACAATGTACCCCATACTCATTCACATAGGGTGGGGGGGCCGGGATCTGGGGGCCCTCTTATAGGGGGCTCCCGGATTCCGATAAGCCCCCCGCCCGCAGACCCCAACAACCAACGGCCAGGGTTGTCGGGAAGAGGCCCTTGTCCTCATCAACATGGGGACAATGTGCTTTGGGGTGGGGGGGGCCCACAGCGCGCCCCCCTCCCCCAAAGCACCCACCCCCCATGTTGAGGGCATGCGGCCTGGTACGGTTCAGGAGGGGGGGGGCGCTCGCTCGTCCCCACCCCCTTTCCTGACCGGCCAGGCTGCGTGCTCGGATCGGGGTCTGGTATGGATTTTAGGGGGGACCCCACACCGGTTTTTCGGCGTAGGGGCTTCCCTTTATAATCCATACCAGACCTAAGGGCCTGGTATGCCCCGCGCTCGCCGCAATAGGAAAATTTGTTTTTCCTATTGCAGCGAGCGCGAGATACAATACCCTGCCCTCGCGTTGTATCTGGTCCGTTGGACCAGCATACACACGAGCGGGCTTTCCGTCACACCAGCACACAGACGAGCGGACTTTCCGCCCGAAACTGAGTCCGACGGAAAGATTTAAAACATGTTTCAAATCTAGGTCCGGCGGGCTTTTGGGAAAAAGTCAGCCGGAAAAGTCCGCCGGAGCCTACACACGGGCGGATTGTCCGGCACACTCTGGTCCGCCGGACCAAGTATGCCGGAAAGTCTGACCATGTGTACGCGGCATTAGATTTATCCAAGTCTTTATAAGTTTGTCCTGTCCTATACAACATCCAGTCAACAAAGATAACATGTGATAGCATGGCATACCCTCCTATTAAAGCATAGGTACCAGTGGACACTTCCAGGATAAGAGAGAGGGGGAGAGAGGGAAATAAAAATAATGTGCCGGGGGGCAGGGGGTACCTGTCGCATTCATCAGTGCAGCAATGGAACAGAAAAAAAAAAATCAGAGTAAAACTGGCCATAGATGAATAAAAATTCAGCTGGTACATCCTAGAATGATCAAATTTCAATCAGTGTGTGCATCCCTGATGTTAATTGTTTGAATGACTTCTCTTGAAGGAGAATGTTGGAAAACTTAGTGGATGCAGCTGCTGATCCGTATATTCAGAAATCTTGGATTCCTCCATCCACCTCTTTTGTATGGATGATGGATTATATATAGAAAAAAGACGTGGACCGATGCTTGATGCAAAAAGTGTCTTTTACTGAAGATATATCAATTAGTACATGCAAGCCACTGTACAGTTCCGAGCGCATATCGCTCTTCGTCAGGCTATTCTGGCTGTGTGTGAAAAGCCAAAACACAGATTTCCTCTTATCCACACCCAGTCTGCCTCACACATGTGTATCAACTTAATTACTAAAAAACAGATAAACAACCACCTATTAAGATAATTAACCCTCATTGTTTCAACCAAACAAAGTGAAGAAATGTCCTACCCTTCAATATACATTCTACTATATACATTAGTCATCCTAATATACACATTTCTCTCTCATCTTCCATCAATATGATATTATGTGGCAAGTGAGCTCTTTTAGATATACATCTCATTCAATACATTGGTGTCCTTTTATGAAAGTGAGGTAAAATACGGCGATTCAGTTCTCAGGTATTCTCAGGGGAGATCGCTCTCCTCTGAGTGCCTATTTATGAAAGTGTGTAGATGGCTTCTCATGTTGAGTTGAGGAGCGATCTACAAATGCCAGGAACTCCTGAGAAACGGCTCCTCTCACTATAATCTCGCGTGATATAGCG